>OX940801.1:47165819-47506952 GCA_954870605.1 Acer campestre | reverse complement strand
GTGAAATGGCTCACTATCTTCCTCTGAAAACTCCGCTATTCTAATATGGATCTCTCTTGCTTTCTCTGGCGGAAAGAATCTAGTGAAGAACCTTTGACACACCCTATCCCACGTTGTGAGTGTTCCAGAAGGTAATGTCATAAGCCACTGCTTGGCTTTTTCCTTTAGGCAATAGAGGAAACACCACATTCGTAGTTGATCTTCGGTGAGTTGTGCGTGGAAATGTTCCCAACACGAAATAGTATTCCTTCATGAATTGGAGAGCATCTTCATCTTGGCGTCCGTAATAAGAGGGAAGCATGTTCAAATGGAAACTTTTGAGCTCATAATTCCGTGACGCTTGGCAAGAAGGATTGCGGAGGGTTGGGTTCCAATGATGGGGAGAGCATAATCCTTGATGGTTCTAGGCCGTTCTGGTTCTCTCAATCTTGTAAGATGGATTTGATTCTTTCCTTGAAACAACAAAAAACAAGACTACCAAATGAATTAAATTGAAAAAGAGAAATATATAATTAACAATAAAAAAATGAAACAAAATTAAAACTAAGATACTCTCCTCGCAATTGCACAAATCGTTCAATTCGTACGGTGCTAAGCAAGGGATCTCCCTCAGAGAGGTGTGGTATCTAAAGCTAGTTCTCGTCTCAATTTATTAAAATTTAACTACGTGCATTAAAAGTAAAATTGAGATTGTTGATGACTTCGGAACACAATTACAATTAAATGCAAATGAACTAAACTATTTTAACTAATTACAACTCAAGTATGGTCATACAAGAGTAGTAAGATGGTGATATGGTGATGGAACATGCAAAATTATATAATTCACTAGTTGATTTCAATTAAGCACATCTAGCTTTTGTCTTAACCAATTAATGAGTACTAACCACCTAAGGTCTTAGCATGGCAAGATTAATAAATTAATCAATTTAAACACACAATTATCAATCTCTAAACACCCAAGATCATGGAATGGAAAGAGAGACAACTATCAAGCTCAAGTGTCCAAGAATCAATTAATTAAGCATGTTCATGTATAAATCAAATAATTCTTCATTAACCTAGCTTAGAATCAAGACCCATGCATCAATGGTCATTCATACATGAAATTTGACTTCTCAAATGGCCTAAATTCTAATTGCATGTTAGTAATAGGTCAATCAATCAACATGCATGCATAAATTGAAGCTCAAATCAACATTAACAACGACTAATTATATAGATAAATAATACATGTTCATAAAATTCCCCACATCAATTTTTTTTTTTTTTTTTGAAAGGCAAGAAGTATATTAAAAAGGCAGCACAAGGCCACAAACCAGAAAAACAACACCCAAAACAACGCCTGCCAATTGGGCAAAACAAGCACAAAACAGGCAGCTGGAACAAAGCCACAGGCACAAAACAGAGCACCCACCCCAAACAAACGACAGCAAACACAACAAAACCCAACAAAACCCCAACAAACACAGAAAAATCAGAAGTAAGACCACGCAATATCCTTGTCCCTGGCAGAACCATGCTTGGCCAGCATGTCAGCGAACGAATTCGACACTCTCGAACAATACACCACTCTGGCCTGACCCAAAATACTTAGGTGAGAACGAATATCGTAAATCGTATGCAAATGATTGTAGCTGCCTAAACCCTGCCCATTAATCCACGAAACAACAACCTTCGAATCACTAACAAACTCAATGTTTTTGCCAACAAGATTAGAGTTCTCCTTACACAACAAACACGCTCTGGCTAAGGCGAGAATCTCTGCCGTCACAGCATCTTGGATCCCCACTTTGGCCGAAAATAAGCAAACCACTCTCCCTCTATGGTCCCTTAAAACCCCTCCAATCCCAGCCTGACCAGGGGACCCTCTTGCCGACCCATCCACATTAAACTTGAAAGCACCAAAAGGAGGAGGAACCCAATCAACCGACTTCTTACATTTTGTAGAAATAGGATCCATGCAGCTCTCTCTAACATTCCAGAGCAGAGTGGTAATGGTCTCCGAAGCACCTTTACCAAGATTCTTGAACCACCAAACTGTTAGAAGATAAGAATGTATATATTATTTTTCCTATTTTGTTGTATAGATTCTTTCCTATTGTATTTCCTATTACTTAGCTGGACAGCTCATGGTCCCTGACTTATAGGAGTAGTCATTAGTTCTCTGTACAAATACTACCCGATTGATCATTAATAATATCAGTCAAATATATTCAATATTTCTTCCATCTTTTCATGGTATCAGAGCTAAGTTGAGATCCTGTTTTCTTTGTCGCTGCACTCTTAATTCTATCGTGTAGCATTCCTCTCTTTTCCAGTCATTATGGCCAACGATGATCTACCACCAACTCCCTCTGTTCCTGGCAAGGAAATTGTCAATTCTAACGCAGAGTCTTCAAGATTGAATGTCTCAACCCCTATTTCACTCATCATTCAGATCATCCAGGTTTGGTTTTGATTTCCAAACCCTTGAATGGAGACAATTATTCTACTTGGAAAAGGGCTATGACCTTAGCCTTAAATTCCAAAAACAAACTAGGTTTTGTCGATGGTTCAATCAATTCACCTTCAAAGACAGCAGATCCTGAAAATTATGCAGCTTGGTCACGATGCAATGACATGGTCCACTCTTGGATCGTCAACACTCTCAGTCCGGAAATTTCAGACAGTGTAATATATTACACCACCGCTAATGAAGTTTGGGAAGATCTTCGTAAGCGATTCTCCCAGAGTAACGCACCCCGTATCTTCGAGATTCAACGAGATATTGCCTATTTTCGACAAGAGCAACTCTCTGTCTCTGCTTATTATACAAAACTAAAGGGCCTTTGGGATGAATTAAGTTCCTACAGTGATGCAGTTCATGGAGCACAACAAGATCAGCAAAAATTGATGCAATTCCTAATGGGATTGAATGATTCTTACAGTGGTGTTCGTGGCCAAATCCTCTTGATGAACCCTCTTCCTTCAGTTCGCCAAGCATATTCCTCTGTTTCTCAAGAAGAAAAGCAATGTCTCCTGAGCTCGACACACGCTGCTGATAATTCTAGTGGTACCGCTGCCATGGCTGTTCGCAGCAATAACAGCAGCAAATCCACTTCATCAGCTGGTACAAGAAGGTTTGACCGCTCATATGGTCCACACGATTTCAAATCACAAGAAAAATCATCATCACCAGACACTTTCAATGGAGGACGCAGAGCAGATCAAGAGAAGAAACGATCAGGCAATTTTGGAAGGGGACGCCCACATTGTACACATTGTGGTGAATTGGGACATTGGGTTCAGACTTGCTATGAATTACATGGGTATCCAGCAGGCCACCCAAAAGCAAGATTTACAGGCCTAAACCGTTTTCATAACAGTCATAACAGGCCAGCAGCAAATCATGTCTCTAAATGTCTTTCTAAAGAGGACAACAACAGCCCTGTTATTGGAATTTTAGAGGCCCAGATAAAACAACTCTTATCATTGCTTGACAACAAAAATGACGGATCTAGTTCTCAAGCACATACCGTCACCAAGCCAGGTTTGTCTAAAATCGCCTCCCGCAGTTGGATCATTGATAGCGGAGCGACGGATCATATTTCTTCATCATCAAAATTATTTTTCCACTCAAACAAAAATTGCTCATTACCTCCTGTATTATTGCCAAGCGGAGAAAAAGCTGAAATTGTTGCGAAAGGATCATTACCTCTGAATTCAGTTTATTATTTGAAAAATGTGCTATGTGTACCTACATTCAAAGTTGATTTGATGTCAGTTAGTCATCTTACGAGAGGTTTGAATTGTTCAATAACCTTTTTCCCTTATTGGTGTGTTTTGCAGGATCTGGCTACGAGGAGGATGATTGGTTTGGGTAAACAACGTGACGGACTATATTATTTGGTGGCATTGGCAACAAAAAAATCCGACACAAATACCTCACCCACAAATCGACCAACTTGCTACCTCACCGTCTCATCCACCGATCTCTGCCATAACCGTTTAGGTCATGTATCACCGTCTCGTTTGAGTTTCATTGCGAAGAATTTTTTAAATTTTTCGGTTCAGTCCAATAATGCTTGCCCCATATGTCCTTTGGCTAAGCAGAGTCGTTTCCCTTTTAGTCCTAGTGTTATTTCTTCTGTAAAACCTTTTGAGATAATTCATTGTGATATTTGGGGTCGTTATCGACACCCTTCTCTTTTTGGTGCCTATTATTTTCTTACTATTGTTGATGATTATACACGTTTCACATGGATTTTCTTGATGAGGCACAAGAATGAGGCTCAATCCCTTTTAAAATGTTTTTTTAATTATGTTTTCACACAATTTGAGTCTCACATTAAAAATTTTAGAAGTGACAATGGTGGGGAATTTATCTCTCTTCGTTCTTTTTTTAATGATCATGGTGTCATTTTTCAACATTCTTGTGTTTATACGCCTTAACAAAATGGGGTTGTGGAATGCAAGCATCGTCATATCTTACAGGTGGCTCGGGCTTTGAAATTTCAAGCTCGTCTCCCTACCCATTTTTGGGGGGAATGTGCTCTTACTGCTGTGCACATAATCAATAGACTTCCTTCTCCTGTCCTCTCTTTCAAATCACCTTTCGAACTCCTCTACTCTAAACCACCTTCTTTTTCTCATTTACGCGTCTTTGGTTGTTTGGCTTATGCTACTAACGTCCATACTTCTCATAAGTTTGATTATCGTTCCATCCCGTCAGTTTTTATCAGATATCCTATTGGTCAAAAAACTTACAAATTATTTGATTTGTCGACCAAAAAGATTTTCACTAGTCGCGATGTCAAGTTTCACGAGTCTGTCTTTCTTTATGCTTCTACCCATTCTCCATCTGACCCACACCCTCCTTCTGGCCTATCCACTCATTCCGGCCCAATCCCTCATTTTTTTGAATTTCACTCAGATATCTCTCACCCACACACAACTTCTCCTCGTCCACACACACCTGACACATCACATGCTCCAAACACAACACCTGATCCAAACGCCACACCTGCTCCAAACACGCCTTCTTCCTCCACGGTTCAGCCTTCTCCCACCACCTTTCCTCCTCCATCGGATTCAATTTTTCCGGCGTCAGAGTCCCCTTCTCATCCGCCTCCTCAGCCTCCTCTTTCCTCCTCTGTTCCCGACCCTGTCCATTCACCCGACCCAGCTCCTCTTCGCCGTTCCAGCCGTTCCACCGGTCCACCAGCCAAGCTTCATGACTATGTCTGCTCCACTGTTTCCTCCACCCAATCGTCTTCCTTGCTGCCTGGTCCGACTAAAGGTACGAGATATCCGATGGCCAATTTTGTCTCTTATCACCGGTATACACCTGCTCTTTAATCTTTTGTTGCTCAGATCAGTGTGGAGGTCGAACCGAATTCTTTTTCAGAGGCTGCTGCTCATCCTAAATGGCAAGAGGCCATGACCTCTGAATTGCAAGCTCTCCAGGCCAATGGGACATGGTCTCTCGTCCCTCTTCCAGCCAGCAAATCTCCTATTGGCTGCCGATGGGTGTTTAAAATCAAGCATCGTTCCGACGGTTCTATCGAGCGGTACAAGGCCCGTTTAGTCGCCAAAGGCTTCACTCAGCTGGAGGGTGTTGATTATCAGGACACATTTTCCCCCACTGCCAAGATAATTTCAGTTCGTTGTTTACTTGCCTTGGCTGCCTCTAACGGCTGGTCCGTTCACCAACTGGACGTAAACAACGCTTTCCTCCATGGCGATTTGACTGAAGAAATATACATGTCTCCTCCGCCAGGGCTTCGGCGACAGGGGGAGGATAACTTGGTGTGTCGCCTTCACAAGTCTTTGTACGGGTTGAAGCAGGCTTCTCGCCAATGGTTCGCCAAGTTTTCAGAAGCCATTTGTTCCGCTGGTTATATACAATCTCGAGCCGATTATTCTTTATTCACCAGGAAACAAGGCAAGTCTTTTACTGCTCTCTTAATATATGTTGATGATATTTTAATTACTGGGAATGATCCTGTTAGCATTGTTGCAACTAAGAAATTCCTACATAATAATTTTCGTATCAAAGAGCTTGGTAATTTGAAGTACTTTCTTGGCATTGAGGTTTCTACTTCTAAGCATGGAATTTTTATTTCTCAACGTAAGTATGCGTTAGAAATCATTACGGATGCAGGGCTGTTGGGTGCAGCTCCCATTGATACTCCTATGGAACGAGGCTTGAAATTGTCAGATAAGAATGATTTGCTTAAAAATTCCAGTCAGTATAGAAGGTTAGTCGGCAGGTTGATTTACTTGACCGTTTCCAGGCCTGATATAACATATGTTGTACATGTCCTGAGTAGATTCATGCATCAACCTCGAAAACTACATATGGAGGCAGCTCTTTGGGTCGTTAGATATCTGAAAGGAGCTCCTAGCAAAGATCTGTTTTTCTCTTCGAGTAGTGATTTCAAGTTGAGAGCTTACTATGACTCGGATTGGGCAGGTTGCCCACTTACTAGGAGGTCTACTACGGGTTATTGTGCCTTTCTTGGACCTTCATTGATATCTTGGAGGTCGAAACGACAGAAAACAGTTTCACTTTCTTCCGCTGAAGCAGAGTATCTTGCAATGACAGGAGCCTGCTGTGAGTTGACATGGATTCGATATCTTTTGAAGGACTTGGGACTCTCACATGATGAACCTGCCTTGTTGTATTGTGATAACAAGGCTGCTCTACACATTGCAGCCAACCCAGTTTTTCATGAGCGAACTAGGCACATAGAGATGGATTGTCACTACATTAGAGACAAGATTCAAGATGGTTCGATAACTACAAAATATGTAAGTTCTGCACATCAGCTGGCAGATGTGTTGACAAAGCCTTTGGGGAAAGAGTTTTTTGTTCCTATGGTTCACAAGTTGGGAGTTCAAGATATCCACTCTCCAACTTGAGGGGGAGTGTTAGAAGATAAGAATGTATATATTATTTTTCCTATTTTGTTGTATAGATTCTTTCCTATTGTATTTCCTATTACTTAGCTGGACAGCTCATGGTCCCTGACTTATAGGAGTAGTCATTAGTTCTCTGTACAAATACTACCCGATTGATCATTAATAATATCAGTCAAATATATTCAATATTTCTTCCATCTTTTCACAAACCACTCTAAAACGGACCATATCTTCCGCTTGCACAAGGGACGTCTCACCTTTCTGAAAAGCCTTCCCGTTCCTATTTTCCCATATGGTCCAAACAACCGCTGGAAACAACGATTTCCAAACTCTCTCAGACCTTCTCCTAGGACAGAGCCCTGGCCAACCCTTCCACCAATCAACCAAAGAAGATGAAGGGCAGCAACTTGACTCCCACCACTTCATACATCTATACCACAGATTCCACGACCATTTGCAATGTAAAAAGAGATGATCCACAGTCTCTAAGGAATCAGTGCAGAGATGGCATCCCATGTTGACACTCACATTCACACCACACTTACTTAAGACTTGATTCACCAAAATTCTGTCATGCAAAAGCTGCCACAAAAATATTTCTACCTTAGGAGGACAGCAGCCACTCCATAAATCTTTAAAATCAACTGCAGCCATTCTCTGATGCTCGCCCAAAGCCCTCCAAAAAGACTTGACCGAGAAAGCTCCATTATCCCCACATCAATTTTAATTACACATAACGAAAATTAAAGAGAAAAGTAAAGAGAAGAGAACTCGTGATGGTCTTCAAGAGCTCCAAACTCCATCTTCTTCTTCTTCAAGCTCAAATTTGTGTAACAATTGGATTTGGGTAGAGAATGGTGCTGAGTGAGTGTTTGAAAGATAGGTGAGCTCTCTGTGTCCTCGATTTCGGACCAGGAAGGCTGGATATAATGGAGGGCGAAATTGGGCGATGAAAGGACGAAATTGCTCCTCTAAATGGGGTGTATTTAGAAGGATAATGGGATTGGTTTAGTGCCTTGAACATGTCCTCTCTAGGGCCTTCGATTATAAATGCACTGGGGTGCATGTAGAGGCTTCAAATGCGAAGCAAAACGCACCGCATCATTAATTGATGTGGCAGCTGGAGAATTTGCATGGACGATTACGGGAAGGGCCCTATATTCTTCCGAAATCATCGAAACGTCACTATTGCTTCGACATTTTCACATTTTCACCCAAGAGCTTCATATGGACTACAGGTTGCAGCCCCTCCATGGCTTCATTAATTTTTGAGTTTTTGTTTGTTGTTGTTGTTGTTTTTTTTTTTGTTACTCCATTGATCCCAAATCTCTACCCCTCTATTGATCCCAAATTTCCAAATCAACTTGAGAGATCTATGTTTTTTCATCTTGCTTTGTTGTTTTGTGATTTTTAGGGTTTTAAGTGAGTGAGAATTGGGGATTTTACTCACAGTTTGCTGATGAGTGAAAAAATCTAAACATTTTTGTTTATATATTCTTAGTTTTCCTTGGTTTACAATTCTGATTAGTTGACCCAAATGAACCAGTTCTCATTATAGTCATCTGCTTTCATCAAGTACAAGTTCCTTTCAGAGGCTCCCAAGTACAAGTTCATTACTCCTTCTATCCTCTCTGATCAATTGAGGTTACTTTTCTTCTCATCTCTTATTGCCCTGTTTTTTTTTAATGTGATATGTTAATCGTAACAGTATTGATTTGAGTTGGATTGAAACTTGAATCAAACTGAACTAATGGACTGAAAAGTTTTCTTATTTAAATATGATGCAAAAATTTATTACGTTCCATGAAAATTAGAGACGAGATGGTGTACATATACTGATGGAGTTTAAAGAGATGTAGAAAACAATTGGAGATTTTAAAAGTAGCTCCTAGTGCAATCAGTTGTGGTAAATCATCTCGTCGATATTACTTTTGTTTATTATGTAGTTTGTAATTTGAATTATTCTATAACAGATTTGAAATCTTTATTTTATTATTATTTATATATAGTTTGTGAAGATTTTTTATTTCTCTTGTTCATGTTTACATATTTTCAATTTCATTAAGCATCCTAGCTTCTACATTTTTGGATATGTGCTATTTGCATGATTTTATTATGGATTTCACTCTGAAAGTTTTTGACTCAGAAAATTTGTGCTTTCAATTATTTTATACTAGATGTCTAGATCTAGTTTTGACAAATTTTTCCCTTGATACTATTGGAATTGTAAATTGTTCTTGTGCGTTCCGGCTGCAACTTGTAAAGGAAAATTTTGTAAAACTATGATTTTAACCTCTTAATCATCAAATTCTGCTCCGAAGCCCTTTGCGTGTTTTATCTTCTTTCATAAAGTAATCAAAGTTTTTTTTTTTTTTTTTTGGGTTATGATGCAGTGCCAAGAAATCCACAACTAATAAAGTTGTTCCAAACAGTGAAGTTGAACTTTGCATTTGGTGGATTTGATCAATTACAAATATGAGATTTAAGGTACTGTCTGTGCAGTGATCTTCTTATTTCCTTTAGAAAGGCAACAGGGCAGCAGTCATTGAGGATCACATATTTTATAGGTTCTAGTTAGTAGTTAGCAGTCATTAAGGAAATTATCTCATGGTTGTATGAGCATTTTATCTCATCGGTGCTGCATGTTGAATTGTTGATCATGCTGCTGGATAACCCTACAAATAGCTTTGTTGTGGTGTATTTCCAGCTGCTTAATTTTAATTATGTAATTCCAAATAGAGATGATTAGATGAAGTAAATAAAGGGCCAATACATCAAGTTCTATTGTATGAGTTGTATGCAATGAGGAAGATTAGAATTGATAAACTTTGTTTCATGTTCTATAGTAAGACTGCAAAATATTGATGACTTTGATTAATTAATTTTCTATGCAGACTTTAATATTTCTCTATGCTTGGGTTAAGTAACTCACTTTCATGTATGACATTACACAATCATTTTGAGTGGTGAATGATAGTTCTTTGTGAGATGTCTCTAGGAAGTATGAAACATACACTTAAGGATTCTCTAAAACACTAGAGTTATGCTTACATAGAACCACCCCATCGTGAGTCGTGACTTTGCACTAAAATTTCCAAGACTTTTCATTGCTCAAATAGGTCCAACAATAGACTCCATTTTCTATAATCAGGAATTACTTTATCAATTATGTTTTAAGTCTAGGGAATTCGAACTAAATAATTCCCGGTCCAGTTATAGCAAGGGGACTGAGGATTTGAGATTATACCGTGTTTGATAGAAACATGATTGACAAAATGTCAACAGTTTTCACTGAAACTTCAATGGTGAAGAGCCAGGTATGATAAGTCATTGTTAAAATTTGCTTCAGTTGATGGAAAAATAGATTATAAATGTACCGACACCAAAATGTATTTTGGAAACTCCATTGACTTGGTAACTAAAGCTTAAAAAGACACACAGCTCCCAAGTCCCAACATTACAAAAGAATTACAAAATACAAAATACAAAGACTACCACAGTTTTCTTACACCAAAATAAAATTTGTTGCCAAGTCTATCAAGAAAACGGCAATACATATTTCTCCACCTTTGATTGATAAGTAAAGGACCAATCAAACTCTAGAAGCCAACCACAAATCCAAGTTCCATGCTTATGTAGAACCAGTCTACTTCATGTTGAGTACCATTTTCATGCCTAGGAATCGGATCAGTTGCAATAGTACAATTTTTCAGCGGAAATCCACAGAGTTCATTGCCAGTGAAAGAGGATGCATCAAGGCTTTGCAATTGAGTGCCCAAAGGAATTTCCCCAGTCAACTTGTTATTTGACAAATTCAAGTGACTCAAATACGTCAAACTTGTGATGCTTTGTGGGATTTGACCAGAGAGTAAGTTTGCTGAAAGATCAAAGGTCTCTAATTCTCTCATATCTCCAATAGTCTCAGGAATTATCCCAACAAAAGAATTGTGGGATAAATTCAATGTCTTTAGAGCATGAAGATCTGTCACTTCCATGGGAAATTCTCCTGAAAATTTATTTTTGGAAAGGTCTATGCTCCGTACCAAATTAAGAATGGAGTTATATTTGGCTGTTGTCCCTTTCATCACAAGTAATTCCTCCTCTATGACGTCAAATGCAGAAAAAATTGCAGTAAGCAATATACTGTTGCCATTAGAATAATTCATTGCCACCATAGCACTACAGTTATTGATACATTTCGGTATGGATCCAGACAAATTGTTGTAAGCAAGATCTAAGATGTGTAGAGAAGTAAGATGGCAAAACTCTGTTGGCAAAAGGCCATGAAACTGATTTGACCGAAGGTTGAGAATTACCAATTCAGATAATCTCTCCCCTATCCACGTTGGAATATTTCCAGAAAACTCATTTTCACCTATGTCTAATGTTAATAAGCCAGTACAATATTTGAGTGACTGGGGTATTACTCCAAAAAACCTATTATTTCGAAGGTGCAAGGATCGAAGGCCACTTAAATTTCCAATGGAAAAAGGAAGATTACCTGTGAAGTTATTGTAACTTAGTTCCAAAACAGACAAATTTGGCCAATTCATCCAACAATCAGGTAACTCTCCAGAAAAAGAATTTGCCTTAAGTTTGAGAACTTGTGTGTGCCTTGGCTCATTTATCTTGTGACACAAAAATTGGACAATGGATCCTGACAAGATATTATTGGATAGATCCAGATTATACACAAAAGGAGATGTTATGAGAGGCAATGGACCCGATAAATTATTCGAACTTAAGTCAAGATACTGAAGTTGAGGAGCACCAGTTAAATTCAAAATCTCTCCTTGAATTTGGTTGTGAGAGAGATTTAAGAAATAAAATTGGGAAAGAGATCTCCAAAACCAACTAGGAATGCTATCTACAATTCCTGAACTTGATATATCTAATTGAACTAAATTTTGTTGTGAATGAAGCCATGATGGAAATTGAGGCCCTAAATGGCAAGATGACAAAATCAAATATTGAAGTTGAAAAGGGGGGACCCAATCATCATTGACTTTCAATGTTAATGAGTTCCCAGATGCACTGAAACCTATAAGCCTTGTGAGATTAGCAAAATGAATTCCGGTAAGTGTTCCATTCAGTTTATTATTGGAAAGATCTAGACTTTGCAACAAAGAAAGTTCTCCTAAAAAAGAAGGAACAAAACCAGAAATAGAATTTGAACTTATATCAAGAACTTCTAAACTTTTAGCTAGTCCAAGTTGATCGTTTTTCAATTGACCAAAAAGTTGACAGCTCCTCATTTCCAGTTCTTTTAGTCCATCTATAATGCATTCCGAGAAAATATGAAACATGTCATATATGTCTCGGTTCAACTTGATAGATGACAACAACAATGACTTCATGTTGCAAAGTCTTCCCAATGATCTTGGAATTGTACCTTGCAAGTTTGAATTGTAACTAAGATCAAGTGACTCAAGACTCCTAATTCTAGACAACCAGTTAGGAATTGAAGAATTAAAATAGTTTTCTGATAAATCAAGATGTTGAAGAGAAGTCAAATTCAGAAGTCCATCAGGGATTGGGCCTTCGAAGTTATTTCCACCTAGACCAAGAAATTCTAAATTGCGAAGATTGAAAACCCAGGAAGGTATGGACATGTTATCAAACTGGTTGTAGAAAAGATCAAGAGTTGTAAGGGATGAGGAAAAATTTGCAAAGGGCAATGGAGGAATGTGTTGGAGTTCACAATCTGACAATCGTAAAATTGTCAAAGAGGAGAGTTTGTTTATCTCCGGCAACCAATCAGAAGCCACAGTAAGAGTCACATGGCTCAAGTCAAGGTGTTTCATTGAAGAAATGCCAGATAGCCAACTCAAACTCTCAGCATATAACAACATATAATATTTATTTGAAAGGTCAAGATATTGCAGAGTAGAGAGATTTCCAAGTTGGTGAGGAATCATTCCCACAAATTGAGATGTACTGAGATTAAGGTACCTTAAATTGCCCATAGAACCAAGAAATCTAGGAATCTGTACTCCTTCAAAATAGTTATAGCTCAAGTCCAAGTAAACCAAATGTTTAAGATCAAGCAAAGAGGAACTGATCTTACCACGCAACATTGACCTCTCACAAGCTTCATATTCAGCAATATTGGATGAGAAATATTGATCGCTGAAAGGATTTCCAAGGTGCAGCTCAAGGACGTGGCCTGTGAAGTTGCTGCAGACAACAGCATCCCATTTGCAACAATCTCCATCATCACCAACCCAAGAGGAAAGCCTGTTGGAAGAATCATTGAGATCTTGCTTGAACCTCAAAAGTGCTTCTCTCTCACTTTGGATGCAACCCACGTAAGTGCTTCCATTGGAGAAGTTGACAGTGATGGTTGCTACTGCCAGTAACTCAAGGAAAAGAAGGGAAAGAAAAGAAATCATGGTTGGTTTCATTGCCTAAACACAACTCTCAAGAAGAAATATGTAATAGAAAAAGATTAATGTATATGAAAATGATTATCAGTAGCATATGCTATTTATAGAGTTGTCAAAGACATCCAACTATGACTAACAGTGAAGAAATTTCCTTGTCAAAAAAAAACAGTGAAGAAACTTAAGTTAATTACGAACGACTTCTAAAGTCAATAGATGAGTATATGACTAACATTATCACAAATAATTGTGATAATTAAATAAAAAAATAACAGAGGAAAACAGAGCATCAAAATTCAAAACTGACCATGTCCCATTTCCCAATGACGTGTCTTTCCCTATACTGTAAACTGAACATCCTCAAGAAATTTCTAAGGCGTTTCATTGCTATAATAGGTCCCACACTAAACGTCTAAACCTAAATGTTTGTTGGAATTCAAACTTATATGATATAATTAATGACCTCACGGTCTCACACTTTCTAGAATTCCTAACGTTAGGTTAGAAATTATATGATATAATTTGTCGTGGTCTTAGAAGAAATATTAAGAATGTTTGAATACTAAAGATATGTATTCAAATTCAAATGCAAATGTTCTTCATCAATCTTCACTCAAATAGCTAGTGTACTATGATTAACATAGTAACAATTATTAGTTGATTAAAATTAAAGAGACTAAGATGAGTTGGATTATATCTAAACTGATGTCCATTGAAGAAGAATTATAATTAGAACTCACACAATCTGTTTTGTGTGACAATTAAGTAATATATTTCTGTAACCAATGCGTGAATTTTACCTTTATTTTTAAAATTGAATTTAATTGCTGTATTTTCTACTATACCCTCATCAATCACAGCTTCTTCTTTTTTCCTACGTTTTATATTGAAATTGATTTAACTCATGCTTCAAGTACTATGAAGTGTGTTTAAAATTTGTTATATTTAAGTTTTTAGGATGGAGTGTTTTTTTTAAAAAAAAATATGTAAAAAAATCCAATTGGATTGTAAAGAGAAAATTCATAAGTTACTGAAATGTGACAGTTTTGAATATTCTATTAATTTTTAGGCCAAATTCGAGAATTTTGCCTTTTTTTTTTTCTTCTCTTTTTTTAAAGAAACTTTATTAGTATTTTCATTTTGTATTTTATTAAATTATTTTCATTTAAAGATAAAAATACCCTTAGAACAGTTAAGTTTGACTAACGTTTTTAGGGACCAAATTGAAGGATTTACAAAAACATAGGGACATGGCCTGTGAAGTTGCTGCAGACAACAGCATCCCATTTGCAGCAATCTCCATGATCACCAACCCAAGAGGAAAGCTGGTTAGAAGAATCATTCAGATCTTTCTTGAACCTTAAAAGTGTTTCTCTATCCTTTGGTGGCAACCCACATCAGTGCTTCCATCGTAGAAGCTGATAGTGATGGTGGCTACTGCTAGTAACTAAACGGAAACAAAAGCACTCATTGTTGGTTTCATTGCCTTTAACATAAATATTAATGCACATGAAAATGATTATATTGTAAATTATCTCTGGCCTTGAACATTATTAATCCTTTTAGATGAATTAAAATCGCAGGAAAGAGGAATTTAATTAATTGCCGTAGTTTCTACGTTCCCTCGTCAAAAGTCAATTAAACTTCATAATGTTTGCGGGAGAAAAAAAAAAAAAAATTAATTAATTATTTCTTTCGTGCCTCACCGGCCACCACATCCAAAAGTTCCTCACGCGTAGACTCCATTGAGCAGCTATTTTGTTTTTTGTTTAATAATGGTCAACAAATGAATCATGCAAACATGTTACACGCATATTTTATGTACATATTATAATATTTCAAATGCCTATGAGATATGGTGATTGATTATAAACTCTGTTGGGAAAGGAATTGAGCCATAGAGATAACCTTCCATTCCAAGACCTTCTAAAGCTACGGAGATCTGCTAGTTGCTTAGCCGGGTTAATGATAAAGGAATAATTCTCATGTTGTTCAGTGCTTGAATGATGGTTACAAAATGCCTAGTACAGTCTAGTGCTCTCTTTTTGCCATGTCTTTGCTCATTGAGCAATGTTGACCACTTAATTGCTTCAATACAGATCACCCAAGTAGTGTTGCAGGAAATCGATCAACAGTTGTTAATTTATTTTCCTTTTGGGGTTTATTAGGCAACCAAAGGAATTTTGAAGCCAATAAATTAGGTCACTAATAATAAAAAATCATTAGTAGGAGGCCATGCTGGGACCTTGCAATAAAATGCCTTTCCCCGCAGATGCATCCTTGCAATAAATTTAAATGCAGAATAATTAAAATATGGACGGCTGAAATAAATTAAATCAAGAGAATGATTGCATTGCTAAGTGGATGCACTCACAATTATGTTAGCTGCCACACTCACTTTTTCCTTGCTTCATTTTCTTTTGGATCACAGTGCTTGTGCTATTACGAATTGAATATGAAAATCTCAACTTTTTGTTAGTGCGAGGATACCGCGTCGGGAACTATATAGCAACAAAAAGTCTTTGAAATCATGATGCAAGAAATGAAAAATGAGATCCCACTAGTCTTTTTTGATTCTGGGTCCATCGGATATTATAAATTACATGGTAGTGGTAAATGTAATGTTGTTGCGAATGTGAGGCACATTTCCAAATTCTAAATAATTTCAAAGAAAATGTGATAAAGGAATTCTAGTATTTTTTTCTGCACACAAGTTTCATTCTAAATAATTATTTTAGCCGGTGACAGGGTTTTGAGATTCTCACATGTTTTAGACCGGAGGAATATGACTTGAGAGGTCTAGCTTGAAATAGAAGCACACACACGTGCTGCATAATTCAACAATCATGTGATCATCTCATCTACTAAGAATATATATATATATATATGTCAAAACACAAAAAGTGTAGATGTTTGCTAGCTCCAAGAACATCACATCCTCTATTTTTTTTGTCCACGAAATACGTTGGAAGATAAATGTCTTAGTTTGAAGACACCATTTCTCTACAAAAAGAAGAATCAAACATTTCACACATTTCCACAAATATTATTCTATCAGCGGGGATTTTGAGTATAAAAATATTAGAGAATTCCGATCTCAAATTGCTCCAAATTCAGGACAAGAATTGGACAGTTCCTGTCATTTCAGGCAGACCAAGCTGGCGTGAAAGGAAATATAAAAAACACAACCATTATTTGTAATAAAAATATTGTTATTTAATAGATGAGATGAGTGATACGTCCCTCACACACCCGGACAATGAAGTTATAGGCTCCTCCTAAGCTATAAAATTTGAATTTATTATATGGGAAATTGCACTAATTTACCCTGATAATAGGTCAAACTGCACTTAGCAAACAAAAATCTTATAATTACACAAAGTTCTGCTCTGACTCATTGACCAGAATTAATTAAATCAAAAGAACATCTGCACTACTAAGCAGATGCACTCACAAATCGCAATTGCGTTAGCCACCGCGCTCACTTTTTCCTTTCTTCCTTTTCTTTTGGATCGCATTAGGCAAACAAATTAATAATTTTTAAATCAAGTGCTTGTCATGTACATTATTATAATTCATATGTGACAGGGGATTTGAGACTATACCGTGTGACATGTGTTTGATAGAAACACCAAATTGTTTGACAAGATGTTAAACAGTTTTCACTAAGAACAATCGGTGAAACTTCAAGGTATTTCAATGGTGAAGAACCATAGAAGACAAATGAGAGATAATTAAAAGCTGAAAACAAGAGTTTCTGGAAATTTCTTCACAAACTGATTTCAACAATTACAAGCACTATTTATATTAATTACATCAAATGATCTCTGCCACTGAAGGCTAACTAACTAGGCTAATGTAAATCTCTGATCTCTAACGGACTCCCAAGTCTACACAATCTGTTAATATCTTATTTCTTTTTTAAATCTGACACCAATTGGGTCAGACTTCTATCAGAACCTTTCAAAACCAAGTATTATTGAACTAATTTGACACCAATTGGTGCGCTTTGGAATTCAACCCTTTCTATGATGGACAAAGCTACACATCTAGCAAAAACAGGGGTAGAAAATGAAATTAACATGACATTGAATATGACAATGGTTCATTTTTATTAATATGATACCATCAGTTTTGTATACAGATACAGAAAACATCAGTTTGGCTGTGATAAGTGGGGTTTGGGCCTGTGAAAGATGAGGTTGGCCCCTCACATCTGCATTATGGGTCTGAGTCTGTCTCCCTCTCTAAATCCCTAATTATTGTAATAATGTTTCAATCAAATGTATTAGCAACCATTTGATTGAAACATTATTCAACTGTGCATCAGTGAATGAATATCGTTATTGGGTTTGTTCTATGTAGGGTTCTGGAGTTTTATAGGTTCTTTACTTATCAATTGAAGGTGGAGATATAAGTATTGTGTTTTCTGGATAGACTTGGAAACATGTTTTATTTTGGTGTAAGAAAATTGTGTCAGTCTTCGTATTTTGTTTTTCACTTTTTCTTTTGTAATGTGTGGAGCTGTGTGTCTTTTTAAGCTTTAATTATCAAGTCAAAGGAGTTTTAGAAATTTCAGAAGAACTTCATTTTTGCTGGTGGTTTTCAAAATACATTTTGGTGTCAATAGATTTATAATCTTGCAATAACCCCTACAACACCCATAAATAAGGGGTCCGCTAAGAGATATCTTTGGAGATGCTCTTAAATAACATCCACAAGTATGGTGTATGTGATCTCACAGCACAACCCACATGCAAAAAAAAAAAAAAAAAAAAAAATGCACATGATAAGGATTATCAGTTGATGATCTCAGTTTCTGTGCATAAAAAAGTTGTAGGAAATTTCGTTGATCATTCGTTAGTATAACAATTTCAAAGTCAATAGTTTTGCATTACTATTGGTCCTACTACCACTTTTCATAAGTCAATAAAAATCTTTAATTTAAAGGACTCAAAAAAGAAAAAAAAAAGTTCCTGAAACTGATGGAGAATTTTAGAGAGAGAGAGTCCAAGTTCTTTGGAAGGGAGGGTAGAGATTTCAGAGACCGATTATACTCTATCTTTGTGGATAATCTTAACGAGAAGGTGAATCTAGAATGTCTTTGGGGCTTGTTCAAACCGTTCGGTAGAGTCAGAGATATTTTTCTTTCACCTTTGAAGAAATTTAGAAGGAGCAGATTCGCATTTGTCAGATTCGAAACATTAGAGGAAGCCACAAGGGTGGCTAAGTCGACGAACGGGATGCATGTTTATAGTTGGCCAATAATCACGACAGTGGCGAATTCTGGGTGGGGGGAGAGAGGGCAGGCGTACCAAAGGCTTCCGAATAGAGAGAAAGCTAGAAAGAATGGTCTGTTCAAAGATAAGCCTTTCCCTGAGAAAGGAAGGAGTGAGCAGCACTTCAAGCAATCTTTTGCCGAAGCGGTGAGAGGTACTAGTTACAATGAGGATAGGAATGAGGTGAAGGTAAAGGAGAGGATCATTTCGATGTCATGGGATTATGGCCAGAACGATTTGAAATGGCTTAAGAGGTGTGCCATTGGAATCCTGAAGTCTTTCGGGGCAGTGGAAGGTGTGAATGATAGAATTAAGAGTTTGGGATGGGGATTCACGTCAGCATACCTGGGGGATAAGAGTATTTTGTGGAGTTTTGACTCGGAACAGCATAAGGAGAAGTTTATAAAAGCTAGATATATATGGGAAGAGAGTTTCTCATCGATGGTCCAATGGTCAGAAGAGCTGGAACCACAGAATAGGCTTGTTTGGATTAACTGCAGGGGAGTTCCTATCTCATGTTGGTCTCAAGAGTTCTTTTGGAAGCTTGGGTGGCAAGTTGGGGAACCTCTTTTGGTTGAAGATAAGACACTGGAAAGAGTATGTTTCGATAAAGGAAGAATTCTGGTGTTGGTCCCACTTAATTATCACTGTAATACTGTGGTGAAGGTGTTTGGTGGCAAAAGACCAGTTACGGTGAAAATGGATGAAGATGAAATTACGGTGAATATCGAATGGGTGGAAAAGTTTCTGGCCTTGAGGAAGAAGATGGAGACAGGTGGCCGGAATTCCTCACCGGAGAGGGAGACATTTCAAATTTCATGGCCTAAGGGAGCAGGTGAGGGGATTTCGAGGCTCTCTGCTCAGATGGGAGAGTTGTTGAGCCAAGGTGGGTATTGTCAGACAAAGAAGGTAGGCAAGACGGCTAAGAGTCAGGTGTCAGGACAGAAGAAGAAGATGGACAGGCATAAGGAAATGATGATGACTCAGAGACGTATGGAGAAAGGCAAAAATAAGTGGATTAAAAGGTGTAAGGTGAAGGACTTTTCGTTCAGAGGGCAGAATGGTGGGGTTGTGATAGGAAAGAGTAGAAGGAAACCTGTCAGTTCTGACTCTGAGTCTACGGCTTCGTCAGAGGAAGAATTGGAGGAAAGGTGTTTCTTGGAATCAACTAAGGAAACAGGGGAGTGCTCCAAGAGAGAGTTGGGTGGGCCGAAGGCTTCTGTAAAGCCCAAACATGTTCACTTTATGAGGCCCAATTCGGTGGTGAATGTTGATCAGGGAACCAAGGAAGGGGTGCAATTATGTGTGGATTTGGGCTCTCTTGAAAAGAGGCCCATGGTTGGCAGGGAAGTGGGAGCAGAAGGAATGGAGGAGTTGGGCCAGAAAGGAGAGTTAGTTTTATCTTCTGATAATTCGACAGTTAAGGAGGCTATGGTTCAAGCAACTATGGCTGTGGAACAGGGTGGGCAGCATTGTCAGAGTGATGATGGAAGTGAATCTTTGGAAAGTCTATCCTCGAGCAGTGATAACACCTCTTCCAGGGAGACAGTTATAAGGACGGGAGGGGAGGAGGAGAGGAGTTTGGACAAGGGAGCTGGGGATTCGATGGTGTTGAAGGTGGTGGAAAAGAAACGAGTGGGTAGTAAAAAGGATGGTTCTAGCAAGATCAGCAACAGCTCTATCAGGTCTGGAACTCCTTACCGCATTAAAACCAGACAATCTGCAGGAAGAGGAGAGGAAAGTTTGAGGAATGATTTGGTGGTTAAAATGGCTAGGAAAAAGATTTCTGCTGAGGCTGAGGCGTCAGGTGCTATGGATACAGGGAGGCTATTAGGCTTCGATTTCTCTGAAGAGGACAATGAGGTTCTTGCCGAGATTGCCAGAAGAGAGGAGGAAGATAAGGTAAGATTCGAAGCCTTATCTGATTAGTTTCTGCTGCTGGGTGTGTTGTGTGGGGTTTCTTTTGTTTCCATGTTAGCTGTGTCTTGGAATATTAGAGGTTTAGGGAGAGGGGAGAAAAGAAAGGTGGTTAGGAATCTTGTGATGAGTCTCAAACCGGTAATTCTTTTCATTCAAGAAACCAAACTTAGTGATTTCAATAACTCTGTTATTCGGTCTCTTGGAGGAAATGTGTTGTCTCGTGGAGTGGGGGTGGAGGCCAGCGGTTCGGCCGGGGGTCTGATTTCTTTGTGGAACGAAGATCTTTTTTCGGTTAATTCTTGCATTACCTCCAGCAGAAGTATCATTTTGGTGGGCACTCTCAAAAAAGTGAATCAAGAGGTGGCTTTTTGCAATTTATATGCGGCGAATGTGGAGGGAGAGAGGAAAGTTTTATGGGATTATCTTTTGCAGGTTCAGAGTTCGTTTCCCATTCCGTGGTGTTTCGGGGGCGACTTCAATGCGGTCTTGGATCCTGCAGAAAGGAAAGGCAAGGTTTGCGATATGTTGTCTATTAGGAATTTTCGGTTGTTTGTTGGGAATGCCAAGGTGGTGGATCTTCCGTTGGTGGGAACGTCTTTTACTTGGTCGAACAACAGAGTAAATGCTGCCTGGGCTAGATTGGACCGTTTCTTGTTATCTCTGGAGTTTCTGCTGTGGTTTCCCGAGCTGGTTCAGAAGGGGTTGTCGTGTTCTTTGTCGGATCATAGTGCTATTGTGATCGGAGAAAAGGTGCAGGATTGGGGTCCAACTCCCTTTCGTTTTGTTAATGGGTGGCTGGAGAATTCTAAGTTGATGGAAGAGGCTGTGAAAGGCTGGCGTGGATGTAGGGTGAGAGGTTCTAAGGGGATGTGGCTGGCGGCTAAGGTGAGAGGTGATAAAGGGAGTATTAAAAAATGGTTGCTCTTAAACAAAGAGATTGATAAGGGAAGCAAGGATTTGGAGGCGAAACTGCAGGAGTTGGACAGAAGGGCGGGCTGTGATGGGTGGTCAAGTGCTGTTAGAAAAGAAAGGTTAGAAATTCTTGGGAGTCTTTGGAATGCGGTTAGAAAGGAGGAGCAGCTGTGGCGGCAAAAATCTAGGATTAGTTGGTTGGTCGATGGGGATCGTAATACAAATTTCTTCCATTGCGTGGCGAATGGGAGGAGGTGCGGAAACCGTATTAGTGAGATTTCTATTGATGGGGTGGTTATTAAGGATCCTAGTCTAGTGAAAATAGGGGTCTCAAATTTTTTCAGGAATCATTTTTCTAATGTTAAGTGGAAAAGACCTGTGGTTAGAGGTTTAAATCTGAGACGTATTTCAGATAATGAGAGGGCTGCGTTAGAGGAGAGGTTTTCAGCAGAGGAGGTTTGGTTGGCGGTGAAAGATTGTGATGGTAACAAGGCTCCGGGTCCGGACGGATTGAACCTTAATTTTGTTAAGACCAAATGGGAGGTAATAAGGGATGATTTTATGAATTTTATTAATGAGTTTTATGTTGATGGCAGTATTGTTAAGGAGTTGAACAATACGTTTATTGCGTTGATCCCAAAAGTTGTGTGTCCGGAGACGCTTCGTGATTTCAGACCTATAAGTTTGGTCAGTTCGATGTATAAGATTTTAGCCAAGGTTTTGGCTAATAGGCTGAAAAAGGTTATGAACACGGTTATAGGCATTAGTCAATCGGCTTTCGTGAAGAATCGTCAGATCATGGATAGCTATGTGGTTGCCGAAGAAATTATTCATAGCTGGAAGAAGAGCAGAGAAGGAGGAATGTTGGTCAAACTGGATTTTGAGAAGGCGTATGATTCGGTGGATCATGGTTTTTTGGATTTTGTGATGGAAGAAATGGGTTTCGGAAGGAGATGGAGGGATTGGATTAAGTGGTGTATTTCAACTCCCTTGATGTCCGTTTTAGTTAATGGCAGCCCAACGGTTCAATTTGGGGTGGAGAAAGGCTTACGTCAAGGCGATCCTCTATCTCCGTTTCTGTTTAATTTAGTGGTGGAATGCATGAGCGGCTGTCTGAATAAGGCTGCTGATATGAACCTTTTGCGTGGCTATAATGTTGGCAACGATTTGGTTCATGTGTCGCATCTTCAATATGCGGACGACACGATTCTTTTTTTGGAACCGAAGTCGGATTATTTGGTGAATTCTAAGAGGATTTTGCGTTGTTTTGAGATGGCGTCGGGTTTGAAGATTAATTTCCATAAATCTTGTGTGGTTAGGGTGAGCAAGAAGAGTGGTAGGGAAAGGAATTGGGCTGAGTTTTTTCTTTGCAAGAGTGCCACTCTTCCCATTTCTTACCTAGGAATGCCTTTGGGAGCAAGACCAAGTTCGAAATCTTTTTGGGACTCGGTGTTGGCTCGTATTCAGAAGCGGTTGGCTCCGTGGAAAAAGAAGTTCTTGAGCAAAGGGGGCCGTTTGGTGCTAATTAAATCGGTCCTCTCGAGCATCCCGACGTATTTTATGTCGGTCTTTAAAATTCCGGTGAGTGTGGCTGCGGAAATTGAGAAGGCTCAAAGGGGTTTCTTTTGGGGAGATGGGGCGGTGAAGAGAAAGATCCATGCGGTGGATTGGGAGACCATTTGCAAAAGGAGAAGGAACGGTGGTTTGGGGGTGGGAAGGATAGTGGATAGAAATTTTGGTTTGTTGACCAAATGGATTTGGAGGTTTGGGAGGGAGAAAGATTCGTTGTGGAAAAGGGTTATATGTGCTAAATATGGGTTCAGGTTGTCCAGCACGTTTTGGCAACAGACTAACATTCAGAATGCTTCGCCTTTCGTTAAGATGGTTAGTGGTTTACTTAAGGAAGGGTCCATTCCGGCGATGATTATTAAAGATGGTTTGAAGGCTGTGGTGGGTTGTGGGGATGGTATAGACTTTTGGAATGAGATTTGGTGGAGAGATAGGACGTTGAAAGATATGTTCCCTAGGATTTTTGCGTTGTCTTGTATTAAAAGTGGTAAAATTTCTGATTTTGGTAGATGGGTGGGAGAGGACTGGCGTTGGGAATTTAATCTTAGAAGGGAGGTCTTTGATTGGGAGGTGGAAGTGTGGGAGAATTTCAGATTGGTGCTTGAAAGTGTGAAGTTGAATAAAAATTTTGGTGATTCGGTGGCTTGGAATTTTAGTCCTAATGGTATGTTCTCGGTTTGCTCGTTTAGGAGATGTATGGAGGATTATAGAGGGGATGGTTTGGGGAGTTTGGAGGCGGTGTGGGCTGGTTTTAGCCCCCCTAAGGTAGAGGTTTTCCTTTGGCAGCTTCTGCGGGGTAGAACTATGGTGAGAGCGAATTTATCTCGTTTTGGGATTGATGTGAGCGATGGGCTTCATTGTGTTCTGTGTGGCTGCGAGGCTGAATCCATAGATCATTTATTTTTGGGTTGTAATTGGACGTGGAACATATGGGTTATTTGTGTGGGTTGGTGGTCGGTTAGATGTTGTGCTTCTAGGACAGTGAAGGAGTGGTTTGATGGCTGGCAGGGGTTATGCCCGATGTCGAGTTTGAGCAGAGTCTGGAAAACCATGTTTAATGCGGTGGTTTGGTCAATATGGGAACTTCGAAATAAGATTTTGTTCAAAGGAGGGACGGCGGAGAAACAGGTGCTTTTAGACATGGTGAGATTTAGGGTGGCGTGGTGGTTTAAACACCATGGAAGAGGCTCTACCGAGCCAATCACGTTAATGGTTGAGAACTTGGAAGTTTGCTGCCATGAAAGGAAGCCGGCCAGGAACAGGGCTAATAGGAGATGGATTCCTCCTACGGAGACAGCGCTGAAGTTCAACGTGGACGGATCGTACAAAGCTGATTTGGGAAGGGCTGGTATTGGTGGAGTTCTTCGAAATTCTAGAGGGGAGTTGCAGTGTTCGTTTTCTCAGTTTGTTGGTAGGAGGAGTGTTGCTGAAGCGGAGTTGTTGGCGACACAGAAGGCTTGCTTGCTGTGCAAGGAGAAAATTGAGCTTGGAAGGTTTAATATCAGAATCGAAAGTGACTCGAGAGAGGCGGTTTCGTGGGTGGGTGCTGATGACGAATATGGTAATTTGGAGTTGGTAGATATTATCTATGACATTAGATCGATGCTTATCTCGATGGGTAATGTTACGGTGGCTCACATTGTCAGAGAAGAGAATTCGATGGCGGATATTCTGGCCAAAAGAGGTGCTGATTTGGATGGGCACTTTGTTTGGTGGCGGGAGTAGTTGTGGTTCGGGTTTTCTGGCTGCTGTTGGTTTTTCTTGTTCGTGTGCTCGCTTTTTTTGGTGTCCTTTGTGGTGGTTTGTGGTTTGTTGGGGACTTTGTTCTGCAGGGGTTGGGTGCGTTGTTGCTTTGGCTGTTTGGGGTGTTTTCTTCCCCCTTTGTTGTCGATTTCCTTTGCCTGTTCTCAGGCTTTTATTAAATTTGCAGTTTCAAAAAAAAAAAAAAAAAAAATCTTTAATTTTACGAAGTTTCGTATTAATAAAAAAGATTAAATTTCGTCTCCATTTTCTGGTGAAACGAAGCAGTTTGATCGGAGTTGTTTTATTTGATGATATAATTCAAATGAAAACACAAAAACACACAACTATGAAAAATGCCAAAATTAACAGAAGAAAACATAGTATCAGAATTCGGAAGAAAAGGCAAAAGAAGAAAACAGAGTATCATACAAACAGAATCACGAGCAAAATCACAACTGATTATGTCCATTTCCCAATCATATGTGTTTTCTTGTAATTTGCATTCTTTTCTTCTATTTTGATAACGTAATTCAATAAATTGAGTAGTCATGTTTGATTTTTTTGCCATTGATGTGATTCTCAACTTGATCATCATCATGTTATTATAAGTTGACAACATGCTCAATGACCTCTGGTTTCTACATACAACTTTTATGTTGACAATTGAGATCCTAAAAGATGCTAGTGATAATGTTGTTGTGAATGTGATGCATTTCCTGATTCTAAATAATTTCAATCTAGTAGTGTTGCTTAACAATTACAAAACCAACTATATATAACAAAATCAAAATTAATAGAAAAAAATTATAATTGCCAAATAAATAGCAACCTAACTAAACTTGAAACAGTGATAGGCATACAGCAAAAACAGGGGTTTACCAGAGTGTGTATATATATATATATGAACATTAAATCAAGAAAATAATACATTGCCTTGCTAATTGGGATGCACTCGCAATTGCCTTAGCCGCTGCACTAATTTATCAATAAAATGTATTTGAAATCATGAAGCAAAGCAATGAATAAGGAAATCCCCTGCAACTTTAATACAGAAAATTGAGATCCTATCACTGTTTGTTAATCTGATTCCGGATCCAGGAAATATCATAAATAAGATCCTAGTTATAATGTTACAATGCACATTTCCTAATTCTAATTTTCTAAACAGTAGCTGTGCATAACAATGAAAAGTTCCTAATTCTAAATTTGTATCAGGAAACCAAACAGATACATCATAATAAACGTCATGACATCCCTTGTTTTAATTTTTTTTTATAGGCAGGTCTTTGGGCTTTGGTTTTTGCTTATATATATTACTGAAGTACTAAAAAGAGACAAATTAAGAAAAGAAAAAAAAAAACACAAAACAAAATCAGTTCAAATATGTTTATGATTTTATGATTTATGATTTTCAATATCATTTTTGGTATGACTTCATAAATCTATCAGTTTCCTACCTTCATTGATGTTCATGGAATAAAACATGTTTTTTTTTTCTACTTGAGGGAGCGTATTTGAACTTTTTTTTTTTGAACTATTACTATATTTTGGGATTGGAGGAAGAGGCATGACTCGGATCCATAACCTCATGGATGTGAATGTGAAGGGCTACCACTCAACCAACTTTATCTGGTCAATGGATTAGAACTTGGGACCTCAAGTTATAAATTTATAATTTTTACAGTGCTTCATTTAATGAGTAAAGTTTATTATAAAAAGACAACTCTGAACATGAAAAATTCTTACTAGGCAGACATATTTGTCTGCAACTCCAAAGAAAAACAACAAAATTGCAAGAAATGACCTAATACCAACCAGCTTCTGCTGACAAGGACCTAGTTAATACTCTCCAAAAACCAACCACAAACCAAGTGCCATGCTCGTGTAGAACTAATCTACTTCATTTTCGTTGCCATATTTTCCCCTTCCATTTGCATTTATAGATGTT
The DNA here is from genome assembly GCA_954870605.1 of Acer campestre. NCBI lineage: Eukaryota > Viridiplantae > Streptophyta > Magnoliopsida > Sapindales > Sapindaceae > Acer > Acer campestre. Next base: position 47,480,292 of record OX940801.1, on the reverse strand, counting down.
GGAATAGTATCTGTACATTGCTATAAGATGATGCTTCAAAAGTTGCAAATTGTCGACCCAAAGGAATTTTCCCTTTCAAATTGTTACTAGATAAGTTCAATATTACCAAATAGGTCAAATTTGGCATACATTGTGGGATTTCACTAGAAATTTGGTTTGCGGATAAATCAAGGGACTCTATTGATGTCATAGAGCCAATACTCCCTAGAATTCTTCCAATAAAAGAGTTGTTGAGATGTTGAAGTCAAAATTTTAATTTATAAATTTACATTGATTTAGCTTGACCCCATATATATATAGTGGTCCTCTTATAAATGATCTTTTATTTTAATTTCGATGAGGACTTTAATAAAATCACATCCATTTTTATGAATTTTGATTTAAATATTTTTGTGGATGATATGTTTAATGAAATCTACCTATGAATAAAATTTGAGAATTTTTCAAGCCTAGAACTATTTATCCCAATTTTGTTAAATATGTAGGCCTCGGAAAATTCAATAAAAATAGTTGTAGTGCTTGGAATATATATATATATAAAAGCAACAAATATGGAATAGTTTTGTTTTGTTCTGTTCTTTTAATGTTCTTTTAATGTTATTTTCCAACTCTTTTGTCTTCTTTTATAAACCACTGCGTTGGGTTCGATTCATTGCATATTGTTCAATCATAATTAGTTAAATCTTAGAAAGTAAATAAATAAAAGTAAATAATTAAATAAATAAAAAATTGAGTTGGCTATAACTGTTTGTGTTACTAACAGACCCTAACCAAAATCAACTGGATCGGATTATTATGAGCTGTCTAGATGCCTTTAATCCTTTTCATTCTAGGTATTATTTCATGATCAATTTGTCTGCAACTTCAAGGCAACCAAGAGTACCGCAAGAAATGACAATTTACATACCACCCAGCTTCTGCAAATAAATTTTTTTGAAAGGCAATTTTATTCACAGGCCAAAGCCAGAGCACAAGACGAACAACAGAAGCAACAACAGAAACAACACAGGAAGCCACAAAGGCTGAGGCGAAAGCCACAACAAAACAAAAACAAAAGCAGAAAAACAGCTGCAAAGAAACAGGGCAGACAGATGACCACGCCTCAGCAAACACAAAACACTACCCAACAGAGCAGCAGAAAGCTTCTGCTAATAATTAAGGACCTAATACAATCCAAAAACACACCACAAACTAAGTGCCAAGCTCATGTAGAACCAATCTACTTCATTTTCATTGCCAACTTTTCCTCTTCCATTCGAATTTACAGATGTTGGAATAGTCTCCTTGCATTGCTTAGAAAGCGGAGGTCCACAAAGTTCATTGCCCATAAAACTAGATGGATCAAAACTTTGCATAACACCTAAAGGAATTTTCCCAATTAAGTTGTTTTTGGATAAATTCAAGTAACTTAAATATGTCAAATTTGAAATACTCGGTGGAATTTCCCCACAAAATTGATTTGTAGATAAATCAATGGACTCTATTTCTCTCATAGCGTCAATGCTCGGAGGAATTCTTCCGGTAAAAAGGTTGTGCGACAAGTTCAACGATTGCACTGCTACAAGACTAGTCATCTCTAAAGGAATCTCCCCTGAGAAATTATTTTTTGAAAGGTCAATAATTTTTACCAAATTAAGAATGGTACTATATTCTGACAAGCGACCTTTCATCGAAACCGTTGCTTCCTCGACAAATTGTCTTGAAATATTAAGAAACTTCCCTTGGAAACTAAAATCTGACAAATATTGTATAAAGTTACTTCCATCATAGTTGATTTTGACCATGGCAGTAAAGTTACCGATACATCTTGGCAAATTTCCAGAGAAATCATTACAGGCAACATCTAGTATATGCAAAGAAGAAAGAGAGCAAAGTTCTGCTGGTAAAAGGCCGTAAAACTGGTTTGATCGAAGGATGAGAATAATCATTTTAGAAAACCTCTCTCCAATCCAAGTTGGAATTTTTTCTACGAACTCATTTTCACCGACATCAAGTGCTACTAATTCTGTACTATTTGTTAGCAGTGGAAAAAGTATTCCAGACATGTTGTTTTTGCGAAGGTGTAGTGACCGAAGGGAAACTAATGCTCCCATGGAGGGTGGAAGGTTACCAGAAAAATTATTATGATTCAAATCGAGGACCAACAAGTATTGCCAATTCATCCAACAATTAGGTAATTCTCCGCCTAAAGCATTAAACCCAAGATTGAGGATTTGCATTAAGTTTGACTTATTTGTCCTATGGCAAAGAAAATGGAAAAGGGATCCAGACAAGCTATTCATGGAAAGATCTAATACAAGTAAATTGGAAGATATAAGAGGTAATTGACCCGATAAATTATTTGAACTCAAGTCAAGTGAGCCAAGTTGAGAAGCCTGGGTTAAATTTGGAATGTGTCCATAGATTTGGTTATGAGAAAGATTTACATAATTAAGGTGGGGAAGGGATTTCCAAAACCAACTAGGAATCTTATCCGAAATTCCAGAGTTGGATAAATCCAAATTAATTAAATGATTTTGTGAATGAAGCCATAATGGAAATTGAGATCCTATATGACAAGACCCCAGATCTAATGTTTTGAGTTGAAAGGGAGGAATCCAATCAGGACTAACATGGAATGTTAGTGAGGTCCAAGAGGCATAAAAATCGAGCAATCTTGTGAGGTTGACAAAGTGGACTTCAGAGAGAGTTCCGTTCAAATGGGTAACGGAAATATCCAAATATCTCAAGAAAGAAAGTTCTCCTAATGACGTTGGAACAACTTCAGAAATAGAGTTGACACTTAAAACAAGAGTCTGTAAATTCTTAAATTGTCCAAGCTTTTCAGTCAAAGGACCATGAAGTTGACAATTACTCAAATCTAGTGACTCTAGTACACCTGAAACACATCTTGAAAAAATATCTAAGATTTCAGAGACCTCTTGGTCTAATTTGATGTCTGACAAAAGAATAGACCTCAGCTGACAGAGTCTTGCAAAAGATCTTGGAATTTTCCCTACAATCCTATTGAAAGAGAGATCAATACTCTTCATGGAAGTCAGGTTTCCTAGAGCGCCAGAAACCATACCTTGCAAGTCATTGTGACTAAGAGAAAGGTACTCAAGATGGCCAAATTTGTCGAACCATTCAGGTATTGAAGAATTAAAATGGTTGTTAGACAAATCAAGATGTTTGAGAAAAGTTGAGTTTTGAAGTCTATCAGGGATCGGACCTTGAAAATTAGTACCACTTAAATCAAGAAAGACTAAATTACAAAGACCGAAAAACTGAATAGGAATCGAAGTGGAATCAAATGGGTTGTTGGAAAGATCAACTGTGGCAAGAGACGAAAAATTTGTAATGGATATGGGAGGAAAGTGAGAGAGCTGACAACTTGACAATTTTAACACTTCCAAAGGGAATGTGCTTGTCAATAGCGGTCCATCAGAGGCTTTACTGAGATCAACATAACTCAAATCAAGGTACTTCAAGAAACGAAGACCAGATAACCAACCGAAATCCTCGATGTACAATCCACCCAAATAATTAGGACGGAGGTCAAGGTAACGCAGATTAGAGAGATTTCCTACTTGATGAGGAATCATTCCCACAAATCCTGCTCCGGAGAGATTAAGGTATTTCAAACTCCCCAAAGAACCAAGAAATCTAGGAATCTGAGTTCCTTCAAAATCATTATAGCTCAAATCCAAGCATATCAAATGCTTTAAATCGAGCAAAGAGGGATTTATCTTACCAACCAACTTTGACATCTGATGTGCTTCATAGTCATCATCTGAGACGGGATTTCTAAGACGGAGCTTAAGGATATGACCTGTCAAGTTGTTGCAGACAACTCCATCCCATTTACAACAATCTCCTTCACCAATCCAAGACACAAGCCGATTGGAAGGATCTTTGAGATCCTGCTTGAAGTTTAAAAGTGCTTGTCTCTCACTCTCAATGCAACCTCCCACATAAGTGCTTCCATTGCAGAAGCTAATGTTGATGGTTGCTATGACAAGTAACTCAAAGAAAAGAAAGGCAACAGCAGCACTCATGTTTGGTTTCATTTGCTATGAATGAGATTACTATCATTCTGTCCACATTTATAATATGATCAATGACCCCAATTTTCTACTTAAAAGTTGCACGAAATTTCCCTTGATTTTTACTTTCCTTCGATCGAGACTATTCGAAGACTTTTCATATTATTGTTATGGTGGCCTCGAAATTGCAAGGTAGACTTTAAGTCAATGAAATTAATTGTATACCAAATCCATTTGGATCTTGACAGGTTAGCAGCTTCATTGCTAATACAGCTGAAGTCAAGAGATGACTAACATAAAAATCCCCACAATTTTTTACTATAAATGTTTCAGGAAATTTCCTTGGTCGTGACTTTACATCAAGATTTCAATGTCATTTTATTGTTATAGGTCCCACTGACAATGACCTCTATATAGCAAGGTAGACTTTAAGTCAATGAAATACAAATATTCATTTGCTAATATATATATATATATATGCAATCGATATCTTCTATTTGGTTGATTGATTTACAATGAATTCATTTGATTCTTTTGATCAATTCACTTTTGCATGAATTTTAATTGTTTTCTCAGAGTAATTGATACGTTCTCCGGACAAAGGAAAACTAAGGGGTTGTTTTTTTTTTTTTTATCTGAAGACTGAACAGTCTTGAATTTTACTGGAAACTAAATAGTGACTGAAACCTATGTTTGTTTTTTATTTTTATCACATCCGAATAGAATGTCAACTTTCTTGTTTTTTAAATATAAAATGATTTTAAAACAAGTAATTTGACATTTATACCCTTATTATTATTAATTATTATATATTTTCATTTTTTATGATACAAACAACTAAATAAAAATAATTTAACAAATCTTAAACCATTTTTATGTGATAATTGCAATATGTTATTCATGATTAAGATATGATAAATAATTGTTTTTTTTTTTTAATAAATAGGATAAATAATGATTTAGAAATGTTTTTGATTAAAAACATAGAATTGAAGGTTCAACTATGATGTTGAAAGTTACAATGTACATGTGATTAATGTTTTTTTTTAGTTGAGATGTTTATCACAATGAATAATACATTTGATTTTTTTTATCAAATGAATTTTAATTGTTTTCTCAGAGAAATTGATACGTTCTTTCTCCAGACAAACGAAGACAAACACTAACATCAAAAGTCTTTTAGCTCAGATTTGCTTGTACCTTTGTCGTTGTCATTGTCTTTATGGTTTTTGCCAACACGTCAGGCTTTCTATTAAAATAATCCTAAATTTTACGTTCTTTCTCCGGACAAACGAAGACAAACACTAACATCAAAAGTCTTTTAGCTCAAATTTGCTTGTAGCTTTGTCTTTGTCTTTGTCTTTATGGTCTTTTGCCAACACGTCAGGCTTTCTACAAAAATAATCCTAAATTTTACGTTCTTTCTCCGGACAAACGAAGACAAACACTAACATCAAAAGTCTTTTAGCTCAAATTTGCTTGTAGCTTTGTCTTTGTCTTTATGGTCTTTTGCCAACACATCAGGCTTTCTACTAAAATAATCCTAAATTTTACGTTCTTTCTCCGGACAAACGAAGACAAACACTAAAATCAAAAGTCTTTTAGCTCATATTTGCTTGTAGCTTTGTCTTTGTCGTTGTCTTTATGGTCTTTTGCTAGCACGTCAGGCTTTCTACTAAAATAATCCTAAATTTTACGTTCTTTCTCCGGACAAACGAAGACAAACACTAACATCAAAAGTCTTTTAGCTCAGATTTGCTTGTAGCTTTGTCTTTGTCTTTGTCTTTATGGTCTTTTGCTGACACGTCAGGCTTTCTACAAAAATAATCCTAAATTTTACATTCTTTCTCCGGACAAACGAAGACAAACACTAACATCAAAAGTCTTTTAGCTCAGATTTGCTTGTAGCTTTGTCTTTGTCTTTGTCTTTATGGTCTTTTGCCAGCACATCAGGCTTTCTACTAAAATGATCCTAAATTTTACGTTCTTTCTCCGGACAACAAAGACAAACACTAACATCAAAAGTCTTTTAGCTCAGATTTGCTTGTAGCTTTGTCTTTGTCTTTGTCTTTATGGTCTTTTGCCAACACGTCAGGCTTTCTACAAAAATAATCCTAAATTTTACGTTCTTTCTCCGGACAAACGAAGACAAACACTAACATCAAAAGTCTTTTAGCTCAAATTTGCTTGTAGCTTTGTCTTTGTCTTTATGGTCATTTGCCAACACATCAGGCTTTCTTCTAAAATAATCCTAAATTTTACGTTCTTTCTCCGGACAAACGAAGACAAACACTAAAATCAAAAGTCTTTTAGCTCATATTTGCTTGTAGCTTTGTCTTTGTCGTTGTCTTTATGGTCTTTTGCTAGCACGTCAGGCTTTCTACTAAAATAATCCTAAATTTTACGTTCTTTCTCCGGACAAACGAAGACAAACACTAACATCAAAAGTCTTTTAGCTCAGATTTGCTTGTAGCTTTGTCTTTGTCTTTGTCTTTATGGTCTTTTGCTGACACGTCAGGCTTTCTACAAAAATAATCCTAAATTTTACATTCTTTCTCCGGACAAACGAAGACAAACACTAACATCAAAAGTCTTTTAGCTCAAATTTGCTTGTAGCTTTGTCTTTGTCTTTGTCTTTATGGTCTTTTGCCAGCACATCAGGCTTTCTACTAAAATGATCCTAAATTTTACGTTCTTTCTCCGGACAACAAAGACAAACACTAACATCAAAAGTCTTTTAGCTCAGATTTGCTTGTAGCTTTGTCTTTGTCTTTGTCTTTATGGTCTTTTGCCAGCAAGTCAGGCTTTCTATTAAAATAATCCTAAATTTTAGGTTCAACAACCACACAACAGGCCAACACAAGAAACAATGCAACCAAAGAATATTTTTATTTAACTAGAATTTATATGTTAGGATTTAATTTTATTTATTACTCAAGGATATATTGAAACTTTTTTTTACATAAATTCGGGGTTTTTTGGGAGGGGAGAACTCGAACCCACTATCTCATGATGCATGTGTAAGGAGTTTACCACCGGACCAACCTTATCTTGTCAGGAATATATTGAAACTTGTTAACATAATATTCAATTTTTGAGTAAAAAAAAAATGGGTTTTTTAATTAATAGGTTTGTATTTCATTTTCATATAATATTCAGTTTACTAATTTATCTTTCCTTTGAAAACAAAATTTACGTGAATTCGATGTTGAGATAAATCTTGCGTAGAATGAATGAAGATTGTTAGGATTTTATTTATTTATTTATTTATTTATTTATTTATTTTTGTAGAACGTATTTTAAATATAATTAGTAATTTGAAGTTAATAATAAGTAGGATTTTCACTTTCTGTTTTGACCTTGTTAGGAATACTGGTAATGATCAAGAGTGATTTTGATAGCCAATCACATGATGAGTTGATGACAAGTCAGACTCTCATAACAAAATGATGCCCTAATAAATTCTTATATGAGAAGTCTCCGCTAGTCAGCTCATGTATTTATACAGCTGTTATTCTTGGAATTACAGAGTGAGAAAATTGTATAAAAAAGCTTAGTGAAAATTCTTTGAGAGTTCTAGATTTTCTCTCTAGAAAGCTTTTATTTTCTGTGTGTTTGTTTCTCATGAAAATACATTTTCTCAAGAGAACTATTAAGTGAAAAAACTCCATTCTTTTGAGAGTTTTTTCTTGAATTTTTGTCGACAGTTTTCTCTTAAATTCATTGAGGATATATAAGAAGCCGCATTACAAACCATATTAGCATTTTTCATTTTATATTTTCAATTTTAGGTTCCACCAATTTGCAGTACTCAAAACAAAATAATAGCTTTACAAGCAAGCAAATAAAAAAGAAATGAAGTTCTTTAGCTTATAATTATTTATTCATCTGATGATTCAAGTGCATAGAATACTGTAGGAAAAAAAAACAATTACAAATTGTTACGGTTGTATTTTTATTAATTTGCATATTTAGTTTTTAATTAGATTATAATTTATTTATTTTAATTTAGATTTTTATTAACCACTATTAACGGTTAATGGATGTGGTTAGTTATGTGAGTGGATATTTGGTCCTAAATTGTAGTTACAGTTATTTGTAACTTTTACTATTTATTTACTCAAAAAAAATAATAGCTTTGCAAGCAAGCAAATTAAAAAGAAATGAAGTTCCGTTTTTATTTTTTTAACGGCTCACTTTATTGAGAAAAGCCAAAAAGGCACAGGTGACAGGACAAAGAGCAAACAACAGCAAACAGCCCCAAAAGAGCAAAAACAGAGCAAACAAAAATGAAAGAGCAAAAACAGGCAGAACTAGCAGACACAGAAAAACGAAACAGCCCAGAAACCAAAAATGAAACAAAAGCAAAGAGCTAGCAAACACCAGCCAAAGAGGCAACAAAACAACAAGAAACCGAGCCCAAACCAACAAAAAGCAGACCACCACACCAACACAAAGACAAGCAGAAACAGAGAAGACAAGCAAGAAATGAAATTCCTTAGCTTATGATTATTTATTCATCTGATGATTCAAGTGCATAGAATACTGTAGGAAAAAAAAAAACAATTACAAACACTTTATTACAGCAAAATAAAATTTGTCTCCAAGATGATCCAAAAATCGACAATATGCATACCTCCATCTTCTTTTTACAATCAAAGGACCAACCACACTCCAAAATCCCACAACAAATCCAAATGCCATGCTTACATAGAACCAATCAACTTCATGCTCATTTCCATCCTTCAATCCTCCACTTTCATAAGCAGGATGTGGAACTGTACTGACCGTACAATTTTCAGGAAATGAAGATCTACAAACATCAATACATTTCTTCAGAAGTGGAGGTCCACAAAGATCATTGCCAAGATAACAGGATTGATCAAAGGATTGTAGTTGAGTGCCGGTAGGTATTCTCCCAGTCAGGTTGTTATTGGATAGGTTCAAGTGATCCAAACGTGACAAATCTGAAATACTTTGTGGGATTTGACCTGAAAGCTTGTTTGCAGATAAATCAATGCTGAATATTGATATCATATCACCAATATTATCAGGAATTATTCCAGTAAAGTGATTGTACGACAAATTCAATGATACCAATGCTTTCAAATTTGTCACTTCAATAGGAATTTCTCCTGAGAGATTATTTTTGGAAAGATCAATCATTCTTACCAAATTCAGATTGTTTCTGTATTCATCCACCCTCCCTTTCAACACAAGTAATGCATCCTCAACATATTTTCCTGTAGAAACACTTGGATATTGTATATCAGTTCCTATAGAATTGTTCATTGTCACCATGGCACTGAATTTATTGACACATCTTGGTATGGTTCCAAAGAGACTGTTATATGCAATGTCTAAGATATGTATAGTAGCTAGACAGCAAAGTTCCAATGGCAAAAAGCCATGAAACTTATTTGAACGAAGATTGAGAATCATTATATTGGAAAATCTTTCTCCAATCCATGCTGGAATGTTTCCGGAAAGCTCATTTTCACTAAGATCAAGTGCTATTAACTTTGTGCAATTTTGAAGTGACAAGGGTATTGGACCAGAGAGGTTGTTGTTGCGAAGGTTTAATGATTGAAGGGAACTTAGATTTCCCATTGAGGATGGAAGGTTACCAACAAATTTGTTATTACCTAAATTTAGGACCAACAAGTGTTGATAATTCATCCAACAATCAGGTAATTCTCCATCTAAAAGATTTTCTTCAAGTTTGAGAATTCGCATTCCCTTTGACTGATTTATTCCATGACAGAACGATTGGAAAATGGACCCTGAGAAAAAATTGTTTGAAAGATCAAGCATATACACATCGAAGGATATGAAAGGTAATGGGCCGGATAAATTATTGAAACTCAAGTCGAGTGACTCAAGTTGAGAATTCATGGTTAAATTTGAAATCTCCCCATTAATTTGGTTGTGAGAGAGGTTTAAATAGTTAATTTGGGAAGAAAAATTCCAAAACCAACTAGGAAAGGGATCCGAAATTCCAGTGTTGGAAATATCAAGAGAGGCTAACTGCTTTTGGGAACGAAGCCATGATGGAAATTGATATCCTAGATGACAAGATTGCAATCCTAACTCTTCAAGATGGAAAGGAGGAACCCAATCTGAACTTACTTCCATTGTTAGTGAGTTTCCAGAAACATAAAAACCTGACAATCTTGTAAGATTACTAAAATGAATTTCGGAAAGAGTTCCATTCAATTTGTTATTAGAAAGATCTAAAACTCTCAAATTGAAAAGTTCTCCTAAAGACGATGGAATAGAACCAGAAATAGAATTGTCTCGTAGATCAAGCGTAGTTAAACTTTTAAATTGCCCAAGTAGATTAGTCAGTTGACCGGAAAGTTGACTATTACGCAAAACCAATATCTCTAGTCCATCAGAAACACAACCTGAAAAAATGTCTAAGACTTCAGATATCTCTTGAGTCAATTTGATTCCTGACAAAGAGATTGATCTCAAGTTGCAAAGTCTTCCCAATGACCTTGGAATTCTCCCTTCAAATCCGTTGAATGAGAGATCAAGAGTATTGATAGAGGTTAGGTTTTCTAGGGCACCAGAAATTTTACCTTGCAAACTATTGGAGCTTAGAGAAACAAACTCAAGAAGGCTAAATCTATTCAAACTGTGAATGGAAGAATTGAAATGGTTATCTGATAACAACAAATATCTAAGAAAAGTCAAGTTTTGAAGTCCAACAGGGATAGGACCTCGAAAATTATTGTTTCCCATATCAAGAAATACCAGATTATGAAGACCAGAAACCCAACTAGGGATTAAAGAGTTATCAAATTGGTTGTCAGAAATATCAAGGACAGCAAGAGAAGAAAAATTGGCAATGGCTAGAGGAGAAAAATGAGGGAGATGACAACCTGACAATTGTAGCACTACCAAAGAAGGGAGTGTATTCATCACAAGAAACCACTCAGAGGCTCTGCTAAGATCCACACCACTCAAATCAAGAAACTCCAGCACAGGAAGACCAGATAACCAGTGCAAATCTTCAACATATAACCCACCAAAATATTTTTGCCGGAGGTCAAGATAGCGTAGATTAGAGAGATTTCCAAGTTGACGAGGAATCATTCCAACAAATCCTGTTTCAAAGAGATTAATGTATCATATATAATATCTCCAAAGGAAAAAAAAACTTGGAATCTGAATTCCTTTAAAGTCATTATAGCTCAAGTCCAAGAACATCAAATGTTTCAATTCAAGCAAGGAGGGATTTATCTTACCTTCTAAATTTGAGCTTTTACCAGCTTCATATTCAGCTAAAGATTCTTCCCTAACTCCAAGGTGGAGCTCAAGCACATGGCCAGTCAAGTTGTTGCAGACAACACCAGCCCATTTACAACAATCACCATCAGTACCGGTCCATGAGGCAAGTCGGTTGGAAGGATCTGTGAGATCATACTTGAAGCTTAAAAGTGTTTTTCTCTCACTTTGGATGCAACCCACATAAGAGGTTCCACAACAGAAGCTAAAATTGATTACGGTTGCTATGGAAAGTAACTGAAGAAAGAAAGAGGCAACAACAACAGTACTCATGGTAATTGGTTTCATTGCCATGCATGAGAACATTATCATTAACCAGCTGGTGTATGTAATATGCTTAAATGACCTCAGTTTTCTGCACAAAACTTGCAGGAAATTTCCTGGATCATCACTTGAATCAATCAATTAATATTTAATTGCTAGTGTTGACCCTTAAGTCAATTGAAGAAAAACATTCGAGTCTCTGTCATTTTGGTTTTCTTAATTTGTAACATGCATACCTTGGCATCTTATTGATTGGATTATTAATAAAACCTTTTTGAAAAATCATCAGAGACTTGTTAGACATTGGAAAAGTAGCTAAGACCAATAAAAGACTTGAAAAATCATCAAAGATTTATTAAAGGTTCCAGGAAATTTCCTTTGATTTGAATCAGGAATTCAAAGTTTTTTTTTTTTCCACCCTTTTCGATATTCCTTATTGGATTGTCGGTTAGCAGATCTGAGTCAACTCGCGACGTCTTCGAATTGATTCGTGACAAGCCTGGTCATGTTACGAGTTGTCTCGCAAAACCCCCCATAAACACATTCTCTCTCTAGTCACTTGTTCATTGTTGGAGGAATCACGAATGAAAAAGTGGGTTTTGAAAAAGGTTCAATCGACATGGAGAGTCAAGGGTGCGTACAGTGTTAATTAATTATATGAACAAAGATTTTAGCTTAGTGTTAATTACAGGAATGCCTAAATGATGCCTTGAGTGTGAAATTTCGATCATCAGCTACGTATGTACGTAACAGGTGCTACCACAGCTGTTCTGTTACTTCAACAATTGTCTCAATGTGTCACCAATCCTATCTTTCAAAATTTTGAGGTGACCATTGCTAGTGACTCTATGGTGGCCGTCTCTTGGATTAATAGTGACAGTTTTGGCAGTTTAAACACGTTAAGACTATCTACGAAGTATGGAACATGATGAGCTCCCATGGAAATTTGAAGATTATCCACAATCCTAGAGCATCAACTCGTTTGCGGACTCGCTTGCCAAGAGGAGGTCAATCAACGAAGGGGATTTTATGTTTATGGAAGGCTGACGCCTTAGCTGGGTTGTTTTGTTTTTTTGTTTGTTTGCTCGCTGGGTGTTTTTTGTTTTGTTTTGGGGTGTCTGGTGGTTTCTCCTGGTTTCTGTTTTGTGCCTCTTGTTTCTTTTCCCCTGTTTCTGTCCCTGTTTTGATTTCCTAGCGCGCTGGTTGGGCTTGCCCTGCCTTGGTGTTTTCTGCTTGGTTAGGCTTTTGCCCTCCTAATAATATTTTGCTGTTAAAAATAATAAATAAATAATAAATAAATAAAAAACATTACATTAAGAGCACTTGAGTTGTAAAGATGTTGAATTTAAAAAATTAAGTTACAAATTTGGGTTTAGCCTGACCGAGTTTGGCTCATTTGTAATTATATTTATATGTTTTTATTATTATTTTTTTTAATTTTCTTTTTGAACTATAAATTTATAAATTGATCATACATCTTACCTTAAAACTGAAGTATTATATATATATAGTCTTTCTATTGTCAGTTCGTGATGATATACAATATATCAGGACGAAGAATGTGTACCACAAATTATGGAGCAATTTTGACAAGTGCATACACTTTAAGTCAAAGTATGTAAATCTAATGGTTTACATTCTTCGTCCTAATATATTTTATATCAGGATAAACTGATAATAGACAAATCGTATATATATATATAGTTTTTATATTATCAGTTCGAGCTGGTATAAAATATATCAATTCCTTGCATGTGGGTCATTGGATTTAAATGTTTTGACTTGACTGTATACACTTGTCAAAGCATCTTTTAAATCCAATGGCCCACATACAAAGAACTGATATATTTTATATTAGTTCAAATTGACAATAGAAAGACTATATATATAGGCATTTGTTGTTCGATATTTAAAAAGGGTTATCTTTTCTTCCATATTATTTTAATTCTGATAAATTAAAAGGAAACAAAAAACATAAAACATAAAACTGATGTTAAAAGGAATGGATTTGTGAGTGTCCATGAAAAAGATGGAGTATCTTTCCTATTTATCGGTGACAGTAGCTACTGGAGATGAAGAGGTTTATTTTTTTTCATTTCTTACTCTCTCTCTCTCTCTCTCTCTCTCTCTCTAACTTAGTTATTTTTTTTTTAATAAAATATAGTTGTGTTAATTTTTTTTAATTTCCATAGATGTATTTGTAATATCCTGAAAAATGGGTCTAACTGTTCCCAAGTAGTTGACCCCAATTATTATGGATTTGAAGTGTTTGTGAGATCATAATTATGTCAAGAGAAGTAATGATTTGAATTCGACCTAAATCAATTAGTATTTGAGTTTATCTTTATCGTAAATGTTAAGGTAACCCAAATAATTATAAGTTGATCCAAGCCCAAAACTGAATTTAGTGTGGGTGAGATTGTAAATTTCTATGTATTTGATGAATTGAAAATGAATAAGAAATTATACAAGGGTGGAAATGTAAATTGCCATGATAGGTTGATGACTTAAAACACAAGGGAGACGTGTAAAGTGAGGACCAATATATTATATAAAACAAAAGGGGATTTGATCCCATCCAAGTCCACTCCCAAGTCCACTCCTTGGAAAAATAAGGAGAAAGAAGATAGAAAAGGGAAATGAGAAAGAGAGAAGGAAGAACCGAGAAAGAGGAAAGAAGAGAGAAATGGAAAACAGTAAAGAGAAACTCGGTGAAGATAAGAAAGGAGAGAGTATGTTTGGAGTTTTTGGAGTTCTGTCCAGATTTCTTCTGGGGGCATTTCGGAGATCAATTTGTGGTCCGATCAAGCTCCAGTTTGGTCAGCATGTTCTACTCTTGTAGTTCTTGATTCTGTACGGTGGAGATTTCAATTTGAGTTCCCTGTGGAGAGATGTATGCCTCCGATCAAAGCTGGGCAGAAGCTTGGTAAAAACATTGGTTGGAAGATATTGGTACTAGGTAAGTTGTTCTCTTGTTAAGGATTTCTTTGATATGTTAGATTGATTTTATGAATCATTTATGAGAATAAGCATGTATATAATTGGTTAATATTCATTTCATAGTTCATGATCCTTAGCATGATTTTAATTAGATTTTCGATTCATTAAGGAGATGTTTGGAGATCCCCTGTTTTTACTAAACCAGCAAGATTTCGTAATACCGTTTTGGGTTGGTTATTAATGTTGGAAAATTATGGGAATTTATATGAAGGTATATTTATATGTCTAATATCATTCTGTAAAGTTTCGTGATTTTTAGATGTGTAGAAATATTGTTATAATTTTCGGAATGGACAAAGGTCGGATCTCATTCTCTGCTGGACAGATTTCAGAAAATGGGAAAGGAATGAATATTTACATATTCAAATGATCATGGATTTAATTGATAATTTTACTGTAGTATTTCCTATACGTTTAGATCATTCATGTCAAATTTCGTAATAATTGGAGTTGTAGAGAATTAATTAAAAATCGGAGACCAGAGGGTGGTCAGTTGTGATTATAGCTGGAAATTAGATTTCTAAGTTTGGTTTAATATATGTGAAGCCCATGTTGATTTAAATGGCTGTGATTATGAGATTATGACAATGAATAAAATGTAATATTTTATAGGTTTGAGTGATTCTTGAGTTTCTAAAGCTATAGCGGATTTGTACGTGTTTGAGGTAAGTAAATTCATCCATAATGTGTTATGTTTTCCCGAAATGTATATATATATATAGGCTCATCAACGTTTTCAATCATTTATATGGAAAGTGAGTAAATTCATTTATGGAATATTCAAGTTTCAAATTATCGAACTACTGTTTTTAGTATCCTTACCATTTTATACTCTATCGTATTTCGTTAAGGATTTCACTGATTTTAAGTAAGATTGTTTTCGTAAGTATTTCATATTAAGTGTCTTTGAACTAAATTCCTTACTTACATATTTTGAATATAAATTGATTATTGTTATTTATACTGAAAATGTTATACTGAGAATTCTTTTGTTATATATACCGACATGCTTTACAAAATACTTCTGGTTTATTATATGTGAATATATAAAACTGTTTGGGCTCATCGTTCCGTAGTTACCGTTATTGTTACTGGCCCAGCTGGGATTCTGTGTGCACACATACTGTTATTGCCGCGTCACACGGGTACTTGTGACATACTGTTGCCGCGTCACTCGGGTTAATTGTGACACTATGGAACATGAGCTAACTGATATATTGATTTCACTGTTTATATTGAAAAGCTATATGCTCACCGTTTTATAAAAAGACTACCGTTTATACTGAAAAGTTATATGCTTACTGTTTTATAAAAGAATACCGTTTATACTATGAAACTATATGATTACTGTTTATAAAAAAGAATACTATTTACACTGTAAGAACACTGTTTACTGTCTTATAAAGTGAATATCCGATTTCAGTGTTTTAAATTATGATTATTAGATGATCTTTTGATTTATATTGTTATACTGTTTTACGAAATGCTTTCTGATTTAAGAACATGAACGGATATGATTTTAAATATGGTTTCAACTGTTTTATCAATATCTTCTGAAAGGTTTATGAGAAAGGTTTTGAACGCAAAGGTTGCTCAATGGTACTCACTTTGGCAAAGAATGGTAGTTGTACCAGGTTCAAGCCAGAGTGGGGGAGGCCAAAAGTTAAATAACAGGTACTATTGGTGACGTTGTCGCGCGCACGCTGTCAAGCGCCTGTACTGGGCTGAGTAGACTGCGGTACAGGAGATGCTAGTCCGTGAAATGCGGGCCGTTGTGCGACAACGTCACCAATAGTACCTATTATTTAACTTTTGGCCTCCCCCACTCTGGCTTGAACCTAGTACAACTACCATTGAGCTGAAACACCCCCAAAATCTGGGACCCAACGGACTGGGTTTCAACACGGAACAGAACTCTTAAAAACCTTAATTCATAATTATTCGCTCGCATGTTGTCAAGCGCCTGTACTGGGCTGCGTAGACTGCGGTACAGGAGATGCTAGTCCGTGAAATGCGGGCCGTTACAGTATTGATTTCAATTTGGATCCAATTACAATTATATGATTGTATTATTCTTAATATTATTTTATTATTTTTTTAAATCATTTTTAATTTCAATTTCTGCCAACTTATCTTAGGTATTTTTAACGAGAGCTAATTACACTAAACTCCATTGTGGTTTGATACTTTACACTCAGACATCACTTCATCAAAAATTGACACTCACCTCTCCTGCTATTAGGGTTTGACCTTTATAAATAGTAAAAGATGAAAATACCCTTGATACACCAACATTAAAAAAGATTTAATAAATAAAATAACCTACAAAATAATGTAAACAGTTAACTACTAGAAAAATTGAAAAAAAAAATACAAAATTAAATATATAAAAAAAAGCAAGATATTTAAAGGGTGGAGATCAGGCTAACAAATTTTTAGAAATAGTTAATAATAAATCTTAATTCAAATTAATACAGTAACAAAGAATAAAAAAAATGAATTAAAATAAAAAAAGAATCTGAAAAATAAAAGATTAGAAGCCACTGTTGTGAATCCGAAAAAGAAAAGATTGCCAACAATGGAGAAACCCAGACCACCTGTTTTTTTTCATTTTCATTTTTTTATTTTATTTTTTATTTTTTGGATAGATTTTTTTTAATTGGATGGATCTCAATAGATGGTCCAGCAGTTTTATTTTAATTTTCAATTTTTTTTTTTTTTTTTTTGTAATTTGAATCTTTCTAATTTTTTTTCTTAAAAAAGTCTTAATTTTCAATCAATCCTATTTTTTAAACATTTTTTTTTCAATTAATCTTCATTTTAAAATTTTTATTCAATTTATTAAATATTTTTTTTTTAAAAATGCTTCAAATGACTAAAATGCCCTTAGCTTGGTCAGTCAAACTTGGTCAACAGTTAAATTTGATCAACTTTGACTAACGGCAGGGAAGGTGTGTGCCAATTAATAATAAAGTTGCTTTTTAGTGTTAAAAAGTAAACCTCAAGGAAGTTTCGTGCAATTTGTACTTTTAACGATAAGGAGGATTTTGGGAATAGTACTAGAGGGGGGGAAATAGTCATTAATAGAATTAGAGTGGAGGGTTTGACCAATATGCCAAACGTCATCACCAAATCTCTTTGCATGCATATCATAGTTTCTGTGACTAAATGACCTTGTTTTCTGTGTCCCATAACCAAATCTCTTTTAATGACGAATGCAGGTGAGGAGTGTGAACATAATGACGTTATTAAACAGCATTCAATATATGGAGTACTACTCATGATGTTAATTTGAATTCTTTGCCATGGACTCAATGACTCAATCACCTCTGATTTCTCTAGCTACATACAAAGTTGAAGGAAATTTCATTGATCATGATTCATGTGACTTTGCACCAGATTTTCCAAGACATTTCTTCATTGCTATAATAGGTCTCAGTCCCACAATTGGACTCCATTTTATGACAGGGAGCTTTATATTGTTGTTTGGATCCTTATCCGAAAACTTTAATTTTTGGGTCTAGTGGTAACTTACTTGTTTTTGAGTCTTGTGCATTGCATTTATTCTAAAATCTACATATGTATTTGGGTTTGGTCAGATCAATGTGTCAAACCCGCAGATCTAGCACGCAATGTAGAGAGTTTTATATAATTACTTGAAAGATTTTGGTTTAGTGGTAACTAGCAATGATGTGTGTTCTTACGTGGAGTTCGAACTGATGCATCCAAATGACTGCAGATTCTGTAGAATTATTATCAGCCGCGTACTTCACGTAAGGGCTGAAGGACCCAAAAAACGTTGTTGTGAAACACGTGTACATATATCCCACAAAACAAAACAACCTGTTTACACTTGGTCGTCATTTTAAATCACGTTGTTGTGAAGCACATGTGTACATATATCCCACAAAACAAAACAACCTGTTTACACTTGGTCACCATTTTATATTACTATAAGTATTTGTATTAATTTTGGATTAAATTAAACTAATTAAATATTTTAGATTGGATATTTTAATTATTTATTGAATTGAAAGATTGTAATATGACTGAATTCCAAACTCTAAATTCTAAATTCCAAATTTCAATTTGGAAAATATTAGGATTAGAAATGGAGAACGATGGTGGAGGCGAGGGAACCTCCCCCACAAACACCCCCATCCCTGCTTCCCCCAAATGGGGTTTGGGGACAGGGGTGGGGGGGATGTTTTAAGAATGGGAATGGGGGTGGGGGTGGAGGGACCCTCCCTACTTCAATGGGGCCCACGCCCATCCCTAGATATGAGAAAGGGTAATATAAACCATGTCGCTATTTTAGATCTTTTGGACCTATGGGTCAGTCTTTAAGGTTGATCAATGTTGACCCATAATGTATGCAAAAACATTTGGGCTTTGACTTTTCATTTGTATTACTAATAAAGCCCGTCATCTATAGGGTCATGACCTATATTCAATTTCTTGTTGAGTAGGCCTATTTATGGCAAATACAATAGAATTGGAATTTATTATTGTTCTCAATTAATTCCATAACGAACATGTTAGATGTTTGCCGAACTTTTTTAGATTCGGTGAGGTAGATCCTAAATTATCAGGAAGAATACTCATCGATCATTACATATACTTGTAAAATACGCTATGAAATGGAAAGGGAGGTACACGACACCTAAAATAAGAGAGGATGTGTACGATTGAGGTGTCTAACTTGATATTCTAAATGCGATATCTGTTTAGTTTGTAATTCATTTATAATAACAAAATAATGAACTAAAGATTCTTCATTCAAATTCAAGAAACAAGATGAAAACAGTAATCTTTTGAATAGATTGGAGAGCATAAATCTCATATTACTAGAATTAACAACCTTAAACAATGAAAAAACAGTACCAGACAAACAAAAACAGATTGGTATACACCAGAGGATGAATGTTTTCAAATTAAACATTGTCATCTTTAATGCATACATTAATTATATTTAATTTAAAATTTATTTTCTTCTTTATTATACTATTACGTTGAGACTTTGTATATTTTATGATCCACATCACAAATTTAATGGTCTGTGTCTTCAGCTTCACGAATTTAATATGAATACTAGTACAAACTTATAACGTAATTCGAAAAACTCAAAGAGTTAGCTTGTTAATATTAACTAATTCATTAAATTGACAATATCTTTGATTTACATTTTAAACATGATTTTAGTGGAGTTGTTAAAAAAACTAATAACAGCAAATTTACTCCTAACTCAAGTGCACTTCCTCTAAACATCCATGATTAAGGGAGGAACCCAAAATCTTTGTTTTGAGGGGACTAAAGTCAAAAGTTATAAAATTGAAATAAAATATTTAGAGAGGACTAAAGTCAAAAGTTATAAAATTGATTATTTTTTAAACATTTTTTCGAATTCCAATTTTGTCAATAAAATCATAAAGTATGGGGAAACCCTCCATCATAGTGGGAGTTGTTTTCCGGATCATAGTTATAGTGATTGATCTCGTCAGATATTAGCAAATTTATGACCCAATAGTTGTCCAACTCCAAATAATAAAATAATCGTGACTTATATATTGGCCATTATTGTTTTTCTAATTAAGATTATCTCCATGAATTTTGGGTTCTATATCTTGAAATAACAGCAGATACACAATTAGCTTGCATAATTAAATCAAGTTGAGCTATTTTGTTTAGAGGATCTTCTAAGTGACACCTATTTTCTATAGGATTATGAGACTTTTTTAATGATGATATGTCAAGATAAGAATAATTACAAGTAATCATCAAAAGATTATATTGTAAGAAATTCACAGACAAACATATGGACCCTATTTTAGTTGAAAATATCATAAAGGTAAGATTATTTAGTACCTGTCCAATTCTTATTTTAGCAACAATTGACTGGTTCTTTTACATATCCGGACATTTGTTTCATTGTTTATATAATACAAGATCTGTGATTTATTATTACAACTTTTGAACGGGCAACATGAGGCTGCCGCCCCACATTAATTGTCCACTATAAAAATTCCATGTATAATCTAATAATGATATATTTGACCCACATATCAATTGTTTTCTGAAAAATTCCATTACACGGAATATAAAAATGCAAAATGATTTTATATGGACATTAAATGGTTGAACTTAATTTGAATAATATATATAGAAATTTCAGACAATCATGATTTTATAAGCAGAGCTTCTCTGAAAGTGACAAAAAACTCAGAGCTGTAAATACTGTAAAACGTTTGATAAAAGTACACAACGAAAAAGTAAGCTAAAACAGAGAATGATGTATCTCCATTAATGGAAGCCAATGAAGAATATTCATCTATCATTGTTTGATCATAGCATGATCTCCTGATGATAGATATTGTTGATCAAGTGAGGTTGTATTATGATACTCTGTTATGGCTTAAGAGCTTTGATACACATTAGACTTGTTGGAAGCTTGTTCACATTTGCTGCTGAATGCTTGCGAAAAGCCTCTGTATTCTTCTTATCAATGAAGGTGTTAAGTGGTTATGAGAAAGATATTGCAGCCCAGATCTGGGAATCCTTCAAAATAGTTATAGCTCAAGTCCAAGTAAACCAAATGTATAAGATCAAGCAAAGAGGGATTGATATTACCACGCAACTTTGACCAATTCAATTTAATCAGAACATCACCAATTCAATCATGTTAGAATGGTGAGGTCTCAGCTGATGAAGAATTCTCAACAACATGAGAGTCAACATTCAGCTGACTTTCTTGCCACATCAGCCATCTAAATTGTCTTGTAAATGATTTCATTCACGTGACCTCACATGTCAGCTCTAATGTGAGCCAATTATAGTGCCACGCGTGTCAGCACTTGATTTCAAGTTGATTAAGCTTGATGTAATTTATTCAATTCATCCAATAAGAAAAATTCTCTCTGTTTTCTCCTTATTTTTCTCATGTTCTTCTTTTCTCTCTCAAAGCTTATTTAATAACAGAGTAGCGGTTTTATTGAGTTTGTGTAGGCTAGAAATGATCTCTGCACTCTGGCCATGTCGGATTTATTTGCAGGAAAGAGGAATTTAATTGCTGTATTTTCTACTATACCCTCATCAATTTTATATTGAAATTGATTTAACTCATGCTTCAAGTACTATGAAGTGTGTTTGGAATTTTTTTATATTTAACTTTTAAGGATGGATTGTTTTTAGGATATATATATATATATATAGATCAAATTGGATTGTAACTTATATATATAGAGAGATGTGATAGTTTTGAATATTCCATTAATTTCTAGCTTTATTAAGTTGGTCAATAATTTGACCTCAGAATTACTAATCTCATGACTTCAATTCATGAGAATTTAGACCCGGCAGAATTACATCCAAACCACTAATTTGACCCAAACTCATTCGGCAAAAGTAGTTATTGGTTCTAGCTTTATTGGGTTGGGTCTTAAAACCCAAAACAATAATAGATGGAGCTTGGATTTATCTCTCAGAACCCATAAAACCCACGTCCCACCCATTAAGTTTAATAATAATATTATAATAATTTTACATTCAATTTGTACTTGCAAAATAAAACCTTACATTTCCTAAATTGATTAATAAAAAGGTATTTTGTAAGATTGTTTTGACATATACTTTATTTTCAATTTAATATAGAGTAATGTTAGGCTTTCCAATTTTTTTCCTAAATGTTTGTAGAACGTGAGGTGTAAACATCACATCGTTCACCAAATAATCTCATAAATTATAAGATATTGACACCTCACGTGCTATGTACATTCGGGAAAGAATTTGAAAAAAAAAAAATAGGAAGCTTAGCATTACTCTTTATTATATTACTATTGCATTATAATATGTTTGTTTATACTTATGAGTATTCAAATATTTTTATTATTGTATTCTTATTTTTACAATTAAAATTATTATTTACTAAAAGTAATAAAAAAAATAACGGGTTAAATTGATCGGATTTGGGTTACTCATTACATTATTGAATAGGTTTGGGTTTACATTTTAAAACCCATTAAGCTAGAGTGTGTTTGGATTGAGTAGAATTGGTTTCGACTCATTTATCATTGGACACATATTTGATTCGATTCAACCCATTGTCAGGTCTACTGGAAATACTCAGACTGATTTATGAATGGCTTGGAATTGGAAAATTTTGTTCAGCATTGCATAGCCAACTGATCGGATTCTCTCCACCATTCAATCTAGCTTCACAAATCTGTTTGGTTTCCGGTGTTTCTATTATGCCGCCCACCTGTAAAGGAGTCGCACACTGATGCAACAAGGGCACCTACGAGCATGCTTAGCATCAGAAGACAGACTCTATGTGATGATAGTCTGAAGCCTAAAAAGAGAATTAAAGAGAGCATCAAAAATAGAGCTCAATATGTTGATAGTCTGGAGTCTAAACAGAGCATCAAAAGCAGAGCTCTAAAAGCACCAAATAAACTAAAGGGGGAATTGCACAAACATCCCTTAAGATTTGATAAAATTACACAAATATGACAGTTTTGATCATATTCGCACAAACTTCCTTCAACATTTGAAAATTATTGTACAAACATCCCCTACCATTATATGGATCAATTAGTCAATGGTCAAACGTGCTAAAAGTCTAAAATACCCTATATTTTTATTTTAAACGAAATTAAAAAAAAAAAAATTCAAAAGTAAGATAAAAAAATATTAAAAAATCTTTTAGAAAATATGAATGTATCTTAAATCTAAAAGTTGAAAAAAAAAATTCATCTTCAAAAATGAAAAATTTAGTTTGTGTAATTCCCCCTTGATTTTAAATAAATTTAAAATTTAAAATTTATTTATTATCAAATTGTTTAAAAAACTATTTTTTTTTATTTGTAAAGATGAATTTTTTTTCCAACTTTAAGATTTAAGATACATTAATGTTATCTAAAATATGTTTTTTAAATATTTTTTATCTTATTTTTTAGTTTATTTAAAATAAAAATAAAGGATATTTTAGACTTTTTACACTTTTGACCATTGACTAACGGATCTATCTAACGGCAGGGGATGTTTGTGCAACAATTTTCAAATGTTGAGGGAAGTTTATGTGTATATGGCTGAAACTGCCATATATATGCAATTTCATCAAACCTCGAGGGTGTTTGTGAAATTCCCCCTAAACTAAATAAACTAATGGAAGGCGTTAGTATACTAATGTCTAATTAGTGAAGAAAGGCGTTAGAATGGATTAGGATAACAGTTAGTTGTCTGTTAGTAACAAACTCAGCTGATGTGGATTCCATGTAGATAGCGTGTTAGCTAGAGGTTACTTGCATATATTGAGAGCTTTGTAATTCGGTAACAATCAATAAAATACTATCCAAAAAATCCTCCATTGATGGAGATTTTCTCAGCTACCAAACACTCATTTTCTCAGTCTTTTTGACAAACACTTTCTTGTTTCTATAAAACGTCATTAGCTACGTTTTCACCACCAACTGTTAGACTTGGTGCTTGGGAGGATTATCCATGCTATTTATACGAGTGGTGGTCGATTTTTCAAACATTTCAGTCATACGATTATTGACTTCTTTCTAACCTGTGAAAAGTGATGCCATGGTTTGAGGAAACTCAAGACCTTCTGCTGACACTTGTTTGATGAGCGCTTGATAAGTGATAATTTTATGGGATTAATTCCAAAAATAAAGGAATACAATTTACAATTCATTCAAGAGTTGGACTTATTCAAAGTAGTAAATACTTTGAAGTTGGTTCTCATATTTCGAATCCTTTGCTATTTCATGTTGTATTGCTGTTGATTTTCTTGTCAATTACTGAGTTGATAGATTGTTGGATGTACCTAACTAGGATTCTACCTACTCCATTTTTAAATATGTTTTAGGTCTTTGATTTCTAAAATAATTAAATATTCAACAGATTAGATTTTTCAAGATGGCAATTATTGAAGAATTAACTCAACAACTGCCTTACAATGTCAAATTTTCATGGATATTTTATAACTTGAAAGGTTTAAATTTGTTTTTGACAATTTCCAACTTTGAAATTTGTCGTCTTGATAGCAAAAAATCTTTAATGTCTTTAATGTCGGGTGGGGACTACTTGACTTGCCTGTTGGGGCACAATGGTCATTTATGGTAAAGTGTGTTATTGCTGCAGGTTGTTGTTAGTTGGTCCTTGTGGTATTATCTTCATTATCTTAATTCATTTGCAGGTTTGCTGACTATATGGAGTAGGGATTTGGCTGGGATTTATTCCAATGACTTACCTCAGATGGTTATTCTTTGCTTGCTTTGTTTGTTCATCTTTGGGGATTCAAACCCTAAGCCAATCTTGCGATCCAAGTGATTTGTTGGCGTTGAAGGAATTTGCTGGAAACCTCACAAATGAATCTATCATCACATCATGGTCCAATAATTCTTTTTGCTGGAAAGGAAGGCAATGAATCAGTTGCCACTAGAGTGGCCATGTTGATTCTGCCCAAGAAGGGACTTAAAAGGGACTTAAAAGGGATAATTTCTCGCTCTTTGGGCCGTTTGGATAAGCTGAAATTGCTTGACCTTTCTTGCAATCATTTTGAAGGCGTCTTGCCTGCTGAGCTCTCAAATTTGAAGCAGCTGCAAGTTCTTGATTTGAGCCATAACAGGCTAACGGGACAGGTTTCACCGGTGCTTTCTGGTTTGAAAATGATCCAATCACTGAATGTTTCTAGTAATTCATTCAGTGGGGACTTGTTGGAGCTTGGGGGATTTCCAAATCTTCTTGTGTTCAATGTAAGCAATAATTCATTCACTGGCATGCTTAATTCTCAAATCTGGAGTGCCTCAAATGGGACCAAGATTCTTGATTTGTCGATGAATCATTTTGTGGGAAATCTTCAAGGCCTGGACAATTGCAGCTCCTCTCTCAAAGAATTGCATGTGGATGTCAACTCACTTTCGTGTGAACTTCCGGGTTCTTTGTATTCATTCTCATCTTTGCAACAACTCTCACTCTCTGAGAACTACTTCTCAGGCCACTTAAGCAAGGAATTGAGTAAGCTCACTAGCCTTAATTAGTTGATCATTTTTGGAAATCACTTTTCAGGTGAACTTCCTAATGTATTTGGAAACCTTACAGACCTTGAATTCTTTATTGCAAACTCGAATTTTTTTTCTGGTCCATTGCCTTTGAGTTTGGCTTTGTGCTCGAAGCTCCGCGTACTGGATCTTCGAAACAATTCTTTAACTGGTTCTATTGATCTTAATTTCACTGGATTGCCTAGCCTTGGTACGCTTGATCTTGCCAGTAATCATTTTTCCGGGCCCCTTCCGAATTCCTTAGCCGATTGCCATCAATTGAAATTTTGAGCTTGGCCAAGAATGGCTTTGCTGGTCAAGTACCTGAAACTTTTCCCAAGTTAAAATCCCTTTTGTTTCTCTCATTGTCAAACAATAGTTTTGTGGACTTATCTAAAGCACTATCAGTGCTACAGCAGTGCAAAAATCTCACCACTCTTATCCTCACAAAGAATTTTATTGGTGAGGAAATTCCAAAAAATGTGAGTGGGTTTGAGAGCTTGATGGTTTTAGGGATTGGAAATTGTGGTCTTAAAGGCCACATCCCAGTTTGGTTGTCAAGCTGCAAGAAGTTACATGTTCTTGACTTGGCATGGAATCACTTGGATGGAAGAATCCCTCCTTGGATTGGTTCGATGGAGAATTTGTTTTACTTGGACTTATCGAATAACTCTATTATTGGAGAAATCCCGATAAACTTGACAGAACTAAAGTGCCTCATTTCTACAAATTGTTGTTCCTCCAACCTTACTTCTGCTGCTGGCATTCCACTAATTGTTAAGCGAACCCAGAGTTCTAATGGTTTGCAATACAAGCAGGCCTCGAGTTTCCCCCCATCGATATCGTTGAGTAACAATATGATAAACGGGACAATCCCTCCTGAAGTTGGACGATGGAAGCAGCTTCATGTTTTAGATTTGAGCAGGAACAATATTAGTGGGACCATGCCCAGTTCCATTTCGGAGATGCAGAACTTGGAATATTTAGACTTGTCATCCAATGATCTAATTGGTTCAATCCCTAAATCATTTGACAAACTTACTTTCCTGTCAAAGTTTAATGTGGCTTATAATCATTTGCATGGAGAAATTCCAACTGGTGGACAGTTCGATACCTTTCCTGCCTTGAGCTTTGAGGGTAACTTAGGTCTTTGCAGGGAAATAGATTTTCCTTGTGGTTCTTCCATTGTTCCGAAGCCTGTAATTCCTCAGCAATTAACAGAACTCAAATCTCCATTTGCATTTGATTGGAAAGTTGTTATGATAGGATATGGAACTGGGATAATAATTGGATTGGTTCTTGGTTACATATTCTTCACAAGAAAATACGAATGGTTTCAGAAAATATATGGAATGCGAGTGAATAGAATCGAGATAAGGAGGCGAAGCTGAAATTGAATGTAATTAGCTCCTCAAAACATCAGGTACTTGCTCTCTCTATTTCATGTGTTTTCTGTATATTTAAAGTAGGAGGAGCCGTTGATAAAAATGAAGTAATGGACCAGCTGTGATTTGCATATAGCTTTTGTTGTGTGATGAAAGTTGTTAATCAATTCCATTATCTTAGGAATATATATATATATATATATATGTGGTCATGTAAAGAATATATATGTGACATTTCTTATCACTTTATCAGTTCCACATGCCCTGGTTTCCTAGTAGAAAATTTGATCAAATCGTGTACGTATACACTACTGGTACTTTATGACAACAAATATTTGCTTCTCGTTAAAGATATTGTTGCTATTGCTCTGTTTTCCTGTAGTGTAAGTGGACTCCATTGAAGAGGAATTAAAATTAGAATTCCATTGAAAACTCCATTGGTTTTCTTGTTTCTTTGCAGTGGTTTGGACCACTTGGGAGGCAATAAATCAGCTTGTTTTTGTTGGGGATAATCCTCTATAAACCGATGAACGCGGAACGCCGTGCCTAATATACGCCCATAACTCATAGCAAATAATAACGTCAATAAGCAGAAAAATAGATGAGAGAGAATAAAACAATCACAACACAAGATATACGTGGAAAACCCAAAACGGGTAAAAAACCACGGGCCGTCAGGACGACAGAGAAAGTTCCACTATATGATAAATTGTTACAACCATATACTCCAGGATTCTCTCTCACACCTAACCCCAAACTTCACTCACAAGATCCTCACCAAGAACCCCACAATATCCCCTAGGTCTCCCCTAAATATCACCCACGGATCTCTAACTAGATCCACCGATATTCCCTTGGATCCCTCCTCGGATATTCCCTTGGGTCTCCCCGGATCTCACTCACACTCTTTCTGATGTTACATGGTGTTCTTTTTGCTCCACAGCCTTCAATCTAATAACATAAATATTAGGACTATTTATACTAGTTACAGGGAGTTTAAGATAAAAGGAAATCATAATCCTAAACGTACAAGACTTACTTATTCCATATAAATACTATTTCCTTTTATGACAAGTCTTCTTGTAGGGAGTAAATCCTTTTCCTTCAAGCACAAGAACTTTCAGAAACAAACTACTTCCTTTTCCGCTAAAGATTTCCCGTTTCACATATGCTTATGATTGACTACGATTCGGGTCACGGTTGTACACCCGTTTCCTAAACCGTTACAAGTCACCTTAAATTATATCGCTCAGAAAACCGCGATCCATACGTTGAAACAAACCACTCCTTCAGTTCTTCATGATCTTCAACCTCCCTCAAACTACACCATTCCATCTTCCAAACGTATCTCACGTCTCCAGGAAGCTCCACATCAGTTGAGTCTTGTTCGGTTCACATCGGGTTCGCTTAGGAATACAAGTCAAAACCTAACAATTCTCCCCTTTGACTTGAATTCTCAAGACCTTTGTCCATAGCCACAATTCTCATCACCGAGAATCACCATACCCCACCACAAGGTATAACCACTTAGGAACGAACCATCCTAAGATTTTTCTTCAACAATTTTTTTTTTTCTTTTGTGTTCGTTGTTCCGGCACCATGTCGAAATAACCTGCTGAAATTGTGGTGCAACTCCTCAAGTCAGATTTCCAGGGAGTTCGTCAGTCATCGACATCTTTGTCCACCATACACCTTGCATCACTTTCTGACCAATGCCTTGTGCACAATTATGGACCACTAGCAGCAACATATCCTCTTCCATGGCCAGTGGGGAAAATTGCCAAAAGGATAAACATGTCCTTACATCACTCATCCTTGTGAAAGACCTTTTGTCCTTGCATCACATACCTGGTGAAAGACTGCTACTAGAAACTGGGAGTGCTTTGCCGGATAAACCCCACACCATACCACAGAGAGATTTATTTATTTATTTTTTATTTATTTTTTATTTTTTTATTTTTATTTTTTTATAGTCAATCAGCTCATTGTGTAACCCAGATTGAATCTCCATGACTTGTACCTGTCACCACAAGCCAAACTTCTCTTCCATCAAATTCTTCCTTTCATCAAACCCTACCGAGTTTAAATACCGCCTTCAAGATGCATCTCCTTTGCTAAACCATACTAGGCAACCATGATCATCATTATCCCAATGCCACCAAGTCCTTCATACGATCTCCCGTAAAGACTTGAAATTGCCATCGCCAAACCATATGGCTCTGATACCAATTGTTGGGGATAATCCTCTATAAACCGATGAACGCGGAACGCCGTGCCTAATATACGCCCATAACTCATAGCAAATAATAACGTCAATAAGCAGAAAAAATAGATGAGAGAGAATAAAACAATCACAACACAAGATATACGTGGAAAACCCAAAACGGGTAAAAAACCACGGGCCGTCAGGACGACAGAGAAAGTTCCACTATATGATAAATTGTTACAACCATATACTCCAGGATTCTCTCTCACACCTAACCCCAAACTTCACTCACAAGATCCTCACCAAGAACCCCACAATATCCCCTAGGTCTCCCCTAAATATCACCCACGGATCTCTAACTAGATCCACCGATATTCCCTTGGATCCCTCCTCGGATATTCCCTTGGGTCTCCCCGGATCTCACTCACACTCTTTCTGATGTTACATGGTGTTCTTTTTGCTCCACAGCCTTCAATCTAATAACATAAATATTAGGACTATTTATACTAGTTACAGGGAGTTTAAGATAAAAGGAAATCATAATCCTAAACGTACAAGACTTACTTATTCCATATAAATACTATTTCCTTTTATGACAAGTCTTCTTGTAGGGAGTAAATCCTTTTCCTTCAAGCACAAGAACTTTCAGAAACAAACTACTTCCTTTTCCGCTAAAGATTTCCCGTTTCACATATGCTTATGATTGACTACGATTCGGGTCACGGTTGTACACCCGTTTCCTAAACCGTTACAAGTCACCTTAAATTATATCGCTCAGAAAACCGCGATCCATACGTTGAAACAAACCACTCCTTCAGTTCTTCATGATCTTCAACCTCCCTCAAACTACACCATTCCATCTTCCAAACGTATCTCACGTCTCCAGGAAGCTCCACATCAGTTGAGTCTTGTTCGGTTCACATCGGGTTCGCTTAGGAATACAAGTCAAAACCTAACAGTTTTTTAAGGAAAAGCTGCAGATTTATCTTACTATATCGACATGGCAAAGTTTAGAGAGGCTTGGTGATTCAAGCATTATGGGAAAGGATCTTTGGAGGCAATCACAACAATTTTGTTAAACTTTAAAGATTGCTGTATTGATAACGGTTTGTTTGCCAGGCCTTCGTTGCGTTGTAGGGGCGTTACCCTGTTTTCCTCTGTTCTTCAGTTGGTTCAAATAAATAAATAAAACTAAGTGGACTCGCAATTTTGTTAGTCGCCACACTTGTATTTTCCTTTCATCCTTTACGTTTGGATCGCATTAAGCAAACAAATGAATTTTTTAGCCTAAGTGATTGTGCCATTACAAATATGAAATTCTGAAATTCTCTATTTATAATTTGTTAGTAATAAAATGTGTTCGAAATCATAATACAAAGAAATGAATATGGTTTGGCTAGAACTGTTGGGAATCTGCGAGTTAACGTTTCTATTACTAACTGACCCTAACCAAAATCAACTGTATCTGCTGTCTAGATATGATTTAAACCTTTTCATTCTAGGTATGATTTCATATATTTGTCAGTTCATGGAATAAAACTTTGCTTGTAGTTCAATTTAACAAAAAATTGATGTATACACTTTATATTCTTCATATCGTTATTTAAGAAACGCATTACGTTTAGAATACACACAAAATCAAGTTATAACACATAATTATCTCAGTGCTTCATGTAATGAGTAAAGCATATTATAAAATGACACAGCTCTGAAAATGAAAAATTCTTACAAGACAACCACAAGCCAAGAAATGACATTATACATACCACACAGCTTCTACACAGCTTCTGTTCATAATGACCTAGTACAAACCAAGTGCCATGTTCATGTAGAAGCAGTAGATCCACTTTACTTCTTTTTCATTGCCATCTTTTCCTCTTCCATTTGCATTTACATACGTTTGATTAGTCTCTTTGCATTGCTTAGAAAGTGGAGGTCCACAAAGTTCATAACCCATAAATGTGGATGTACCAAAAGTTGCCAATTGATTAACAAAAGGAATTTTCATTATCTATCTCAAAAGATATGATAACAATGCATGATTTGCTAGAGGCCATGGGTAGAGAAATTGTCCAACAAGAGTCTATTGATGATCCCGGCAAACGCAAGTAGATTGTGGCATCACAAGGATATCCACCATGTATTGACAAGAAACACGGTGAGACTTAAGTACTTAATAGAACATTAGCTTAAAGAGTATCATTTCAAATAATTCTTATAGCTCATGTTACAACGGAAGTTGTATTAATATATATACTGAACATAGATGCCATTTCTGTATTATTGTTATTTATTAAAAGTTATCATTTAGAAATATATTTTTGATACTAACTTAATTCTTGTTGAATACCTATTAGGGAATTGAAACAATTGTGGGCATCTCTTTAGATATGTCTAAAATAAGAGATATACTCTTAAATCCTTATGTTTTTGTGAAGATGCAAAAGCTGAGATTCTTGAATTTCTATGGGGAGAATAAAGTGTATGCTTTTCAATGAGTTAAGGTATCTCCAATGTTATGGGTGCCCACTGAAATCATTGCAATTAAATTTAAATCCAGAGAATCTCATTGTACAATGATATGCCATATAGTAATGTTAAACAACTTTGGAACGGTGTCCAGGCATATATATTTTGGTATTTAATTATATGACTTAATTTTTGCCGTAATTTTTAAATCTCAAAAAGATGCTAATTTGTGTTTTTTATTCCTTTAATGTTTACTTACAGCAACTTGTTAATTTGAAAGAAATGAACCTCGGTTGGTCCAAGCACCTAACAAGTTGCCCAGACCTCTCGGCGGCTCCAAATCTTGAGGAATTGAATCTAGTTTGTTGTACAAGTTTGGTTGAAATTACACCATTCGTTCAATCTCTCAAAAAGATTGAATACTTGGATCTAAGAGATTGTGAAAGCCTTACTGGTCTTCCAGATTTGAGTGGCATGAAATCTCTTGAATCTCTTCATCTCGCCGGTTGCTCAAGTCTGAAGTCGTTGCCCGAAATGCCATGTAATATAGTATCGTTGATTTTGGAAGAAACCGCTATAGAAGATCTCCCCTTGACTATCGAGCATCTAAGCAGACTAGTTGTATTGGATCTTAACAGGTGTTCAAGGCTTAGGAGTCTCTCAAACAGCATTTGTAAGTTTAAATATCTTCAACGTTTCGGTCTCTCTGGTTGCTCTAAACTTGATAAGTTGCCTGATGATATAGGAGCTTTAGAAGCTTTGAGGGATCTTGAGGTTGAGGGAACTGCTATGAGAGAAGTACCACCGTCTATCATATCTTTGAACAATCTTCATATGTTATCTTTTCGGAGAAGTAAAGTTCAGGATACAATGGGTTTGTTATTGCCTCCTTTTTTAGGCTTGCACAGTCTCTGGGAACTGGATCTAACTGATTGTGGTATCATCAAACTACTGGAAAGTCTCGGTTGTTTATTCTCGGTAGAAAAATTACATCTAGCCATAAACGATTTCGAAAGCTTACCAGCAAGCATCATAAGCCTTTCTAACTTAAGGTACCTGGACCTAAGCTATTGCAAGAGACTTCAATATCTACCAGAGCTTCCCCTGGTATCTATAAACGCATATGATTGCACATCACTGCAAGTATTATCATGTTTATCAAATCCAGACACAGTTGTCACTAAAGATTATCTAGCAATTCAATTTGACTTCACCAATTGTTTCAAATTGGATCAAGATGTGCTCAGGGATAGTGTAAAAGATGCTCTACTGAAAATACAGCGTATGGCAACTTTATGGAAGGAAAAATATATTGACAAGGTATCTAGGTCTCTCTGTTTATATATGCATGATGTTACTTGTTTTTTTTTTTTTTTTTTTTTTTTTTTTCGAAAGCAATTTGATGTTACCAAACTGATTATTTTTTATGGTACTATAGGATCTTGATGCACCTCCACTTGATACCATCATATGTTTTCCTGGAAGTGAGGTTCCAGAGTTGTTTAGTTTTCAAAGTATGGAATCGGTTATATCTGTGGAGCTTCCAACAGATCGGTTCAATGATAACTTTGTCGGTTTTGCTCTGTGTGACATTGTGGAATTTCAAGACCATAAAATAGATGTTCAGGATTTGAAAATATTTTGCAAATGTAAACTCAAATCTGGAGACGAGCATGAGGATGTTTGTGCTGGAACTTTGGATGCTTTTGCTGATTTGCGTCATGGAACCCGCTATATTGGGTCAGATGATCTTGTGTACATGGGATTTGATAACAGAATGTATCCCCGTGATGTTGGTGACAATAATGAGGCATCTTTCCAGTTCTATATTGGCCCTCGCTATAATGGAAAACATAGAAAAGATTGCAAGCTCAAAAAGTGTGGGGTGCGTTTAATGTACGCCCAAGATCACGGAGAATCCAACGGAAGTTTCAGCTCTGTTAAGGAGGAAGATGAGACATGCCCACACCCCAAGAGATTGAAATTAATGGAATTTCACTGAGGGAGAATCCAACTGATCATAAATAATAAAATGAGCAGTTTACTATTTTCTGTGCTCAATTTGTTGCAGTGATGAACGCTATTGATATAGCTTTACCACATGGATGGCATAATATTTTATTAGAATGTGTTAGCTTGCCGGAAGAAATTTTCTTTTTGAAATCTTGAATATGAGGTTTGCTGGAATTGAAGAGGTTCCAAACTTCCAATATGATTATTTCTCTTATTGAAGATAATATAATTTTGAGGTTAGAAAGTTGAGATGTAATCTTATTTCGTGTTATTTAACCCCCATCATCCTTACTATTCTAATTTTCTTGGTAACATGAACTTAGGATTTTTCTATATAAGATGATCATGTTACATAGAAAAATTGTGTTTGGTCATCCTAATCCAATTACATGTTTTTTTATTTAATTAAGCACACATGCCAGACCTGGCACGACAGGCATGTCACGATCACCAAACCTAAATACATATGCAGATTGCATAACAAAAATAAATGCATGTGAAAAGGGACTTGAATCCAAAACTCCTGAAGCAACCAAGACTCTGATAAGTAGACAGTATAACCTTAAATGATAGTAAAAAGCTCAACAATAATATTTAAGCAATGTGGTGATATATGGGCCCAAAGATACCTTGTTTTTGTTATCTTCATATAATTCAAGTACCTCATTGAATCCTGTGCCCTGTTGCCTTGGTGTTCTGTTTTTGCTTGGGGTTTTTTTGTTTGGGTTTTCCTTCGTCTGTGTTTCTGTTTTCTGGCCCTGTTTTGGGTGGGGTTTGGCTGCGTTTCTTGGCTGCCTGGGGCTTTGGCCTTTGTTTGTTCACTGCCTTTTGGCTTTTCTATAAAATCTTGCTGTTCAAAAAAAAATAATTAAACAGCATTCAATATAAGGTACACTGTACTCATGTTTGATTTCCTTGCCATGGACTCAAAATTTCCACATTTCATTGCTAAAATAGCTCCCACAATGTAACCAGCTGCAATGATTTGTATCAAGTCAATGGCTCCAGGTCGGCTTTCGGGTTCAGTCTGGAAGCAGCTTTTAGTTCCGCTAATGATACTGTCACTGGCACCTTCAGCATGTAAGCATGTATCAATTAAGTCACTGGAGTTTTGAAATTGTGATGGGTTTCTGTTTTGATGCATTATTGAGCATTTGAGCTTTGAAGTTTTGATGCAACTAACATTCCAAAAAATGAAGCACAAAATCCATAAAAAGATGGAACTCGATTTACATGAACACGAAGTGAATATTGAAGTGAAGTGAATATTGAAGGTGTTAACTGGAGTGTGAACATATATATATTGACCTTATATAACAGCACTCAACATATGGAATACGTGATGATGTTTCTACATATATTACAACAAAACCCTCTAAAACTCAAAATTACAAATATACCCCAACTATAAAATACATTTTTTTTTTAGACAAACATCAACATAGGGATCACTAATTCACTAGCAATGATATGTGTTAATTCATTTGTACGAAGTCATGGGAATTTGAACCGATAAGATATCATCATTGACCTTAGACTTTATGGAATTATTATAAGCCACGTACTTCATAATAGGTTTTAGAATTTGACACTTATTTACATGAAAGCTAATTAACAATTTTTCAATACTAAACATAAGTAGGCAAATTTAATTGCGAATGTTTTTCACTCATACATTCTGTATAATTCCAGCAAAGTATAAATTTAATTTTAGAAAGAAAAAAAATAAAACATTACTATTTTGGAGAAGATGGAGGTCAAAACAATGTATGCAAAAACATATATGGTTGGGTCTTTTGGACCCCTATATGGGTCGGTCTTTAAGTGAGATCAATATCGACCCAAATGCAAAAACATTTGGGCTTTGATTTTTCACTTGGATAAAGCCCATCATCTTCAGGATCGTGACCTATATTCAGCATCTAGACACCAAAATGTATTTTGCAAATTACCAGCAAACAAAAATACAGCTTTTCTATACTCCATTGATTTGATCATTAAAGTTTATAAAAACACAGGTCCCAACATTACAAAAGAAAAAACAAAATACAAAATACAAAAACTAGCACAATTTTCTTACACCGAAATGAAATTTGTCTCCAAGACGATCCAAGAAAAGACAATACATATATCTCCACCTTCGATTAATAAGTAAAGGACCAATCAAACTCCAGAAGCCCACCACAAATCCAAGAGACATGCTTAAGTAGAACCAGATCATTTCATCTTCATTACTGCTTTGATCTCCTTTACCATTTTCATGGTTAGGTGTTGGAACAGTAGCAACAGCACAATTCTCAGGAAGCGGAGGTCCACAAAGTTCGTTTCCTGTGAAAGAGAATGGACCAAGGCTTTGCAGTTGAGTGCTCAAAGGAATTTCCCCGGTCAACTTGTTATTTGACAAATTCAAGTGATTCAAATATGTCAAACTTGTGATGCTTTGTGGGATTTTACCGGAGAGCAAGTTTGCAGAAAAATCAATAGTCTCTAAATCTCTCATATCTCCAATAGACTCAGGAATTTTCCCAAAGAAAGAATTGTGCGATAAATTCAATGATATTAGCGCATGAAGATTTGTCACTTCCATAGGAATTTCCCCTGAAAAATTATTTTTGGAAAGGTCTATGCTCCTAACCAACTTGAGAATGGAGTTATATTTAGCTGGTATCCCTTTCATCACAAGTAATTCCTCCTCTACGACGTTAGTTACATAAGAATCTCCAGTAAGCCATATACTGTTGCCATTAGAATAATTCATTGCCACCATAGCACTACAGTTATTGATACATTTCGGTATAGATCCAGACAAATTGTTGTAAGCAAGATCCAAGATTTGTAGAGAAGTGAGATGGCAAAACTCTCTTGGCAAAAGACCATGAAACTTATTTGATCGAAGGTTGAGAATTACCAATTCAGAAAATCTCTCTCCTATCCACGTTGGAATATTTCCAGATAACTCATTTTCAGCTATGTCTAATGTCACTAACTTCGTACAATTTTTGAGTGACAGGGGTATTACTCCAAAAAACCCATTATTTCGAAGGTGCAAGGAACGAAGGCCACTTAAATTTCCAATGGAAAAAGGAAGATTACCTGTGAAGTTATTGTCACTTAGTTCCAAAACTGACAAATCTTGCCAATTCATCCAACAATTAGGTACCTCTCCAGAAAAAGAATTTGCCCTAAGTTTGAGAACTAGTGTTCTCCTTGGCTCATTTATCTCATGACACAAAAATTGGGCAATGGATCCTGACAAGACATTATTGGAAAGATCAAGTGTATATGCATAAGGAGATGTTATGAGAGGCAATGGACCTGATAAATTATTTGAACTCAAGTCAAGAAATGCAAGTTGAGGAGCAGTAGTTAAATTCGGAATCTGTCCTTGAATTTGGTTGTGAGAGAGATTTAAGAAATTTAATTGGTAAAGAGATCTCCAAAACAAACTAGGAATGCTATCTATAATTCTTGTATCAGATACATCTAGATGAGCTAATTTTTGTTGTGAAAGAAGCCACGATGGAAATTGAGGACCTATAAGACAAGATCTCAATTTCAATGTTTCAAGTTGAAAAGGAGGAACCCAATCATGATTGACTTCTAATGATAATGAGTTCCCAGATGCAACAAAATATGTCAGCCTTGTGAGATTGGCAAAATGAATTTCTGAAAGTGTTCCATTCAATTTGTTATAAGAAAAATCTATCCTTTGCAAAGAAGAAAGTTTTCCTAAAGAAGATGGAACACAACCAGAAATAAAATTGTCACCTATATATAAAACTTCTAAATTTTTAGCTTGTCCAAGTTGGCCATCAGGCAATTGACCAAAAAGCTGACAGCTAAGCATTTCTAGATATTTTAGTCCATCTAAAATACATGCTGAGAAAATATGAAATATTTCATCTATATCTTGATTTATAGGGGTACCTGAAAATGAAAATGACTTCAAATTGCATAGTCTTCCCCATGATCTTGGAATTGTACCATGCAAGTTTGAATTGTTAAGAAGATTAAGCGACTCAAGACTCCTAATTCTAGACAACCAGTTAGGAATTGAAGAATTAAAATAGTTATATGATAAATCAAGATGTTGAAGAGAAGTCAAATTCTGAAGTCTTTCGGGGATTGGACCTTTGAAGTTATTTCTACTTAGATCAAGAAATTCTAAATTATGAAGACTGAAAACCCAGGAAGTTATGGACATGTTATCAAATAGGTTGTAGGAAAGATCAAGAGTTGTAAGGGATGATGTAAAATTTGGAAAGGGCGATAGCGGAATATGATGGAGTCCACAATCTGACAGTTGTAAGACTTTCAAAGAAGAGAGTTTGTATATCTCTAGCAACCAATCAGGAGATGGGTTATCAAATTGGTTGTAGGAAATATCAAGAGTGGTAAGGGATGAGGTAAAATTTGCAAAGGGCAATGGAGGAATGTGTTGGAGTTGACAACTTCTCAATCGTAAAACTGTCAAAGATGAGAGTTTGTTTATCTCCAGCAGCCAATCAGAAGCCACAGTAAGATTCACAAAGCTCAAGTCAAGGTGTTTCAATGAAGAAAGGTCAGATAACCAACTCAAACTCTCACCATATATATAATCATTATAAGAAAGGTCAAGATATTGCAGAGTTGAGAGATTTCCAAGTTGGTGAGGAATCATTCCCACAAATTGAGCAAAACTGAGATTAAGATACCTTAAATTCGTCATAGAACCAAGAAATCTGGGAATTTGTATTCCTTCAAAATCGTTATAGCTCAAGTCCAAGTAAACCAAATGTTTAAGATCAAGCAAAGAGGAACTGATCTTACCACGCAACATTGACCTCCCATAGGCTTCATAATCAGCCTCGGATATGTAATTGCTGAAAGGATTTCCAAGGTGCAGCTCAAGGACATGGCCTGTGAAGTTGCTGCAGACAACAGCATCCCATTTGCAACAATCTCCATCATCACCAACCCAAGAGGAAAGCCGGTTTGAAGAATCATTCAGAGCATGCTTGAACCTCAAAAGTGCTTCTCTCTCACTTTGGATGCAACCCACGTAAGTGCTTCCATTGGAGAAGCTGACAGTGATGGTGGCTACTGCCAGTAACTCAAGGAAAAGAAGGGAAAGAAAAGAAATCATGGTTGGTTTCAATGCCTAAACACAACTCTCAAGAAGAAATATATAATAGGAAAAGATTAATGCATATATATGAAAATGATTATCAGTAGTACATGCTATTTATAGTGTGGTCAAAGACATCCCACTATCGTTGTGGTCCTGTACTAATGGTGAAGAATCTTAAGTCAATTACAAACGACTTCGAGAACACGTTATGCACGTAAGATCGAGAACAAATGGTTGAAGGGTTTGATTCAGATCACTAAATCTCTTTCATTTGGATCATGACAGGTTAGCTTCCTGCGGCCACACCATTCTCTAGAGAGTTGTAGATACTTTTGAAGTCAAGAGAAGAAAATTATCCCCCAATAAGTGCAGATTCTTTTGAACTAGGATCTTTGACAAGATTCTTGTGAAAAAAAAAATGATAAAAAGGAAATCACAGGGCTGCATTGAAGACTCCAGTAAAAGGTAGAACAAAAAATCAATGCTAGTAGCCTTTGCCGGGAAACTGAGGTTACTGTGACAGGTTGACAACTCAAGTCACTTGTGCAGCCTATTGCCCTCCACTCAAGTCACTTCTAAAATCAATGCTAGTAGCCTTTGTCGGGAAAATGAGGTTACTGTGGCAGGTTGAAACTCAAGTCACTTGTGCAGCCTATTGCCCTCCACTCAAGTCACTTCTAAAATCAATGCTAGTAGCCTTTGCCGGGAAACTGAGGTTACTGTGACAGGTTGACAACTCAAGTCACTTGTGCAGCCTATTGCCCTCACCTCAAGTCACTTCTACCTTTTACTGGAGTCTTCAATGCAGCCCTGTGATTTCCTTTCCATCATTTCTTTTTTTCACAAGAATCCTGTCAAAGATCCAAGAGAAGAGTAGTTCCTAGACCTTCACATCTTCCCATTTTTCTTGTCCGATCCACGGAATACATTGGAGAAGATAAATATGTTAGTTCCTAGAAGCTTCACATCCTCCGTTACACTTCAAGAAGAAGAATCAAACCTTTCACAATATTAATCAAGACTATCAAAATTGTGATAAACAAGATGTTTAATTACCTATCACCAGCTGCTAAAATAACTTCATTTATATATATATATATATACATAAAAGACTAACAAATTTTTAGAAATAGTTAATAATAAATCTTAAATCAGATTTATATAGTAACAAAGAATTTAAAAAAAATGAAATAAAATAAAAAAAGAATCTGAAAAAGAAAAGATTAGAGGCCACTGCTATGAATCTGAAAAAGAAAAGATTAGAGGCCAGCTCAACAGTGGCATCCAATGGAGGTTGTCTTCTTCCACCAGATAGTTGGCGGCAATGCGTCTCCTCTCATTGTTCTCTTTTTTTTTTAAATTGAAATCATTGTTGCATTTTGGTGAGACCATTTCACAGCTTAAAGAAACATTTTAATCTCCTTTAGTAAGATATAAGTTTGAGCAACCAATTATCTTTAGTGCTTTGGAATTCATGAGAATGAAGGAATGATTTGATGATAATGCCAAAACCTTCTTTTGCAATCTGGGGTGTTTTATTTGCAACAATTTTCTCTTGTCGTTCAACTTTGGTCGGGCCCAATCCACCAAGCTTTGCTCTTTGCTTGGTCTAGTCTTGTCAACAGATTTCCTTCCTGTCAAAAGCTCCAGAAGAACAACTCTAAAGCTGTATACATCACTTCTGGCAGTCAAGTGTCAATTTGGGACAGCAACAGCATCATAGGACAGCAACGCCATGTTGTAGTATTGACATCAAAACAAAATCCCAATAAATGATAGGGAATCACTGGCAGCGACGGCGAGGGGAGGCTCGATGGCGAGCAGCACTGGCAACCGGCAGGGACGGCGATCTCTCTCTCGGCGACAGACGGTGACTGTCGGCGATCTCTTTCTCTCTCTTCCCTTCTCTCTCTTTTTTTTTTTAACTTTTGCTCATTTGTTTTACTGATCCTCATTCTTCTCTCAATGATCCAAATCTTCTTCTCTTCTCTCCCCTCTCTTCATTTCCTCACTCCCCTAAATCATCAAACACCTTGCATGCACCTAAGGTTGCACATTGGGGAAATGGGGATGGATATAGGTCACCCCATCCCCATCCCCATCCCCACTTCTCAATCCCTCCCCCATCCCCCCCCCCCCCCCCAAATTTCCCCATTTGGGGAAAATGGGGATGGGGGAGTTTTGGGGGGAGGTCCCCCCATCACCATCCCCATTTCTCTATTTTCCCCGTTTCCCTATTTGGCTTAAAATTACAAATTAAACTAAAAAAAAATTCCATTACAAATGCAAAAGAAAATACATTACAAAATAATGTCATATATATATACATTACAAAATAATGTCAAAGAAAATACATTACAAAATTATATAAATATATATAATTATTTTTATAATATTTTGGGGGAAATGGGGAAATGGGGATAGGGGTACCTCCCCCCATCCCCATCCCCACAATTCCTCATTTTTTCCAAAGATGGAGAAGCGGGGAAACGGGGATCCAGGGGAAAATGTGCAACCCTACATGCACCCATACAATCTCTTCTTTCTATTTTTGAACACACCCAATTCATCAAAAACACACATACAAATCCACCAAACACACTAACCCCATCCACATACACACTCAAACCAACCAAAAGAGAAAAAAAAAAAATCAGAGTGAAAAAAGAAAATAAAAAAAGGGGTATTATCACTAAAGTCCCTACTTTTTTATGAATTATCACCTATTTAAACGTCTTTACCATATTAGTCACTTTAGTCCCTTGTTTTTTCAAAATACATCACTTTAGTCCGTTTGACCAAAAAACTAATGGTCAACTATAATAGAATGTGTAAAAATACAATCTTACCCTCTATTGTAATTTTTTAATTTTTTTCTTTTAGTCCCTCTAGTTTTAATAATAGCTGGTCAATCCCTCAAAAAATTAAAACGCTTCCATCAAAGATCGAACCTTCAACCTTAAGGTTAAAAGTCACAAACTTTAACCAACTGACCTACTCTAGCTCATTGTTAAAGGTTTGTTGATTTAAATGTATATATATAGTTATATAATTTGTTTAAACAAATTTAAATATGTTTATATAATTTAAAATCAAAGCCCGTAATTTTTTTTCTTTCTTTTTTTGGATTTTTTTTCTCTTCAAAAAAATATATTATTTCAATTTGATAAAAAAAAAATAATAAAAAAACCCAGAAAATCAAAACCCATAAATTGAAAGGGGAAAAAAATCATATATAATAATATATAAAAACATAATTTAAAATAAACTCATATATAATAATAATAATAATAAACTCATATTTATATAATTTAAAATAAAATAATATATAATAATGATATATAAAAACATATTTATGAGAATGAAAAAGAAAATAACAAAACAAAAAGGAAAAAAAGGAAAAAAAAAAAAAAAGGAGAGGAAATTTTCAATTTATGGGATTTGATTTTCTGGGGTTTTTTTTTTTTTTTTTATCAAATTGAAATAATATATTTTTTGAAAACAAAAAAATCCAAAAAAAGAAAGAAAAAAAAAAAGTTACAGGCTTTGATTTTCTAGGGTTTCTGGGTTTCCTTTTGGTTTGTTATTTTCTTTTTCATTTTCATAAATATTTTTTTATATATTATTATTAAATATGAGTTTATTTTAAATTATATAAACAGATTTAAATTAGTTTAAACAAATTATATAACTATATATACATTTAAATCAACAAACCTTCAATAATAAGCTAGAGTAGCTCAGTTGGTTGGAGCTTGTGACTTTCAACCTTAAGGTCAAAGGTTCTATCCTTGATGGAGGCATTTTAATTTTTTTTAGGGGTTGACCAGCTATTTTTGAAACTAGAGGGACTAAAAGAAAAAAATTTAAAAATAACAATAAAGGGTAAAATTGTATTTTTACACATTTTGTTATAGTTGACCGTTAGTTTTTTGGTCAAATGGACTAAAGTGATGTATTTTGAAAAAACAAGGGATTAAAGTGACTAATATGACAAAGACGTTTAAATAGGTGACAATTCATAAAAAAGTAGGGATTTTAATGATAATACCCCATAAAAAAAATAAGCCAAAACTAAAATTAAGAAATCCAAAAAAATTTCTCATCAGATCATTAGTAGGAACTTCTAAGATTAGTTCCAAATTGACTCAAATTTTGCCCAAACCAAGCCCTCCTCAATCACTTTTCAAAATGGGATTTGAATCCACAACTATTGTATCTGGATTGTGTTTGTGTTCAGTTTTGTTGGATTTTGTTGATTGTGTTTGTGTTTTGATGGTGGATTATATTAGGGCTGTTGTGGTTGCCCAGAAGGGTGGTGCATCCGTGGGATCATCTGGTCTGAGAGAAGACCCATTCTCCATTGCTGACGATGGAAAAACCTAGACCACTAGTTTTTTAAAATTTTCTTTTTTTAATTTTTTTTACAGATTCTTTTTTAGTTAGATGGTCCAACAATTTTTATTTTTTATTTTTGTTATTTTTGTGATTTGAATCTTTCTTATTTTTTTTCTTAAAAAAATCTTAATTTTTAATCAATCTTATTTTTTAAACATTTTTTTTTTCAATTAATCTTCATTTTAAAATTTTTATTCAATTTATTAAATATTTTTTAAAATGCTTCTAATGACTAAAATACCCTTAGTTTGGTCAGTCAAACCTGGCCAACGGTTAAATTGACCAACTTTAACTAACGGTAGGAGAGGTGAGTGCCAATTAATGATAAAATTGTTTTTTAATGTAAAATGGTAAACATTAGGTAAGTTTGGCGAAATTTATTCTTTTAACAGAGCGTGGAGTTAGAAAGGTGCGTAAAAGATGCTCAGGGATAGTGTAAAAGATGCTCTACTGAAAATACAGCGTATGGCAACTTTATGGAAGGAAAAATATACCGACAAGGTATCTAGGTCTCTCTGTTTATATATGCATGATGTTACTTGTTTTTTTTTTTTCGAAAGCAATTTGATGTTACCAAACTAATTATTTTTTATGGTACTACAGGATCTTGATGAACCTCTACTTAATACCATCATATGTTTTCCTGGAAGTGAGGTTCCCAGAGTTGTTTAGTTTTCAAAGTATGGAATCGGTTAAAACTGTGGAGATTCCAACACATTGGTTCCATGATAACTTTGTTGGTTTTGCTCTGTGTGCCATTGTGGAATTTCAAGACTATAAAATAGATGTTCAAGATTTGAAAATATTTGCAAATGTAAACTCAAATCTGGAGACGAGTATGAGGATGCTTGTGCTGGAACTTTGTATGCTTTTGCTGATTTGCGACATGGAATCCGATATATTGGGTCAGATTATCTTGTGTACATGGGATTTGATAACAGAATGTATCCCCGTGATGTTGGTGACAATAATGAGGCATCTTTCCAGTTCTATATTGGCCCTCACAATAGTGGGAAACGTAGAGAAGATTGCAAGATCAAAAAGTGTGGGGCGCGTTTAATGTACACCCAAGATCATGGAGAATTCAACGGAAGTTTCAGCTCCGTTAAGGAGAATTACGGAGAATTCAACAGAAGTTTCAGCTCTGTTAAGAAGGAAGATGAGACACGCCCACACCCCAAGAGATTGAAATTAATCGAATTTCACTGAGGGAGAATCCAACTGATCAATTCAAGGTACATAAATAATAAAATGACCGATCTTCAAATTAACAAGTTGAAGATGAGGTTTGCTGGAATTGAAGTTCCAGAATGTGTTAGACTATTTATAAGTTTTAGACTATTTTACTACTTCTGTGCTCAATTTGTTACATATTTTATTAGAATGTGTTAGCTTGCCCGAAGAAATTTTCTTTTTGGATTCGGATCATCTCAAATAGTTAAAAATAATACTGGTTGGTAGCTGAGAAACTGAATTTGCACTCTAGCTGTTTTTTGTAATCCTTTCTCTGATTCAGAGCCTCCCGGCTTTCTAATTAAAAGAGAAAAAGAATTTCATTGTGAGTTTTGAAATCTTGAATGTGAGGTTTGCTGGAATTGAAGTTCCAATATGATTATTTCTCTTATTGAAGATAATATAATTTTGTGGTTAGAAAGTTTAGATGT
Organism: Acer campestre; assembly: GCA_954870605.1. Lineage (NCBI taxonomy): Eukaryota > Viridiplantae > Streptophyta > Magnoliopsida > Sapindales > Sapindaceae > Acer > Acer campestre. The sequence continues at coordinate 47,435,423 of OX940801.1, read as the reverse complement.
ACGTAATCTATTTCGTTTTATTTAACCCCCATCATCTTTACTATTCTAAGTGCTCGTTTGGTTGAGCTTTCTACTGTCTCAAAAGGTCTACTAACGTCTATTTGAGTTTTTTTGAGTTGTTTGGTTAGGCTTTTGAGGTTGTCTATTTTAAATTGAGTAGAGGCTAGTAGAGTTTAAACCTCTACTAGGCAAAAGCTCATGGAGAGGTACTTCTCCAAATAGACATTTTTTAAAAAAAAAATCTACCAACCAAACAACTATAATTTTTTTTCCAAAAACTCTATTTCTAATAGATCTATTGCAAGTAGATCTTTTACTAATAGAGGTTTGTCAAAAGCCCAACCAAACAAGCTCTAAATTTCTTGGTAACATGATCTTAGGATTTTTCTATATAAGTTGATCATGTTATATAAAAAAATTGTGTTTGGTCATCCTAATCCAATTACATGTTTTTTTAATTAAGCACACATGCCAGACCTGGCACGACGGACTTGTCACGTGCACCAAACCTAAATACAGATTTCATAACAAAAATAAATACATGTGAATGGGGACTTGAATCCAAAACTCCTGAAGCAACCTTAAATGATCGTAAAAGACTCAATAATAATATTTAAGCACTGTGGTGATATACTGGGCTGAAGAGACCTTGTTTTTGTTATCTTCATATAATTCAAGTACCTCATTCAATATGAGGTACTGTGGTGGTACACTGTACTCATGTTTGATTTCCTTGCCATGGACTCAAAATTTCCACGATATTTCATTGCTAAAATAGCTCTCACAATGTAACGATATTTGTACACTGCAATGATTTATATCAAGTCAGTGGCTCCAGGTCGGCTTTCGGGTTCAATCTGGAAGCAGCTTTTAGTTCCATTAATGATTCTGTCACTGGCACCTTCAGCATGTAAGCATCATTTTTTGATCTGTTGTTGATTCTTTGTGTCAAATTAAGTCACTCGGAGTTTTGAAATTGTGATGGGTTTCTGTTTTGATGCATTATTGAGCTTTGAAGTTTCATTTCGGTGATTATTGTTTAATATCAATATGTGTCTATGTAGCAACTAACAATACAAAAAAATGAAGCACAAATTCCATAAAATGTTGGAACTCGATTTACATGAACACAAAGTGAATATTGAAGTGAAGTGATTATTGAAGGTGTCAACTGGAGTGTGAACATATATATATATATTGACCTTATTTAACAGCACTCAACATATGGAATACGTGATGATGTTTCTACATACAAGTTGCGGGAAATTTCCTTTGCACCAAAACTTCCAAGACATTTCATCATTGACCTAACGGTCCGACAAGTACAATAGACCCCATTTTATGTTATGGGGCTTTATATTATTGTTTGAATCCTTGTTTGAAAGCTTAAGTGTTTCTGCATTTATTCTTTAATTTTGGGTTTGGTTCATGTGTCAAGCCCGTCAATCTGGCATACAAGGGATGTGGTGTCAGAGAGCTTTATATTATTGTTTAGGTCCTTACCATAACGTTTTTTTGGTTTAGGGTGTAAGTAGTGCGACAACACCCCTCTTGAGTTCACTTGGTAATTTCGTCAAACATCTTGTTGGCAAAACCAAAACTACCACAAACTCCTTCCAAGACCATATTTGAATGGACTTATAAGAACACAAAGATAATACTAGCAACAAGAAAACACAATCAACCAAAAGCAAGTAAACTACAACACAAAGCAACACAAGCAATTTTTACGTTGTTCACCAAATTGGCTATGTCCACGGAGGCACATATTTCACTAGATAATAAGAATGATAAGTACAATAGATTACCTCCGGCCCACAAGCCTTCTCTATTCGTTTAGGTCTCAATCTTCCAATCACTCTTTGTTCTAGGGTTTTCTCTCACTTTTATTGTCTCTACACATTTGCCCCACAAAAACTCTCCCAACAATTCACTTGTATAGTGGAAAACTTTTAGCTAATTACAACAAAACACACTAAAACTCAAAATTACAAATATGCCCCATATACAAAATACATGTTCTTTAAGACAAACATCAACATAGGGATCACCAATTCACTAGCAATGATATGTGTTAATTCATTTGTACGAAGTCATGGGAACTGATAAGATATCATCGATGACCTCAGATTTTCTGGAATTATTATAAGCCACGTACTTCACAATAGGTTTTAGAATTTGACATTTATTTACAAGAAAGATTAATTAACAATTTTTCAATACTAAACATATGTAGGCAAATTTAATTGTGAATGTTCTTCACTCAAATATTCTGTATAATTCCTGCGAAGTATAAATTTAATTTTAGAAAGAAAAAAATAAAACATTACTATTTTGGAGAAGATGGAGGTCAAAACAATGTATGCAAAAAAAATATATGGGTTGGTCTTTTGGACCCCAATATGGTTCGGTCTTTAAGTGAGATCAATATCAACCCTTAATGTATTCAAAAACATTTGGGCTTTGATTTTTCACTTGGATAAAGCCCAGCATCTTCAGGATCATGACCTATTTTCAGCATCTAGACTAAGGTTGCACATTGGGGAAATGAGAATGAATATAGGTCCCCCCGGATGGGGCATCCCCAACCCCAGTTCCCTATTTTCCTCGTTTTTCCTCGTTTCCTCATTTCCCCATTTCCCTATTTAACTAAAAATTATAAATTTAAAAAAAAAAAAAAAACATTCCATTACAAATTTAAAAAAAAATGCATTACAAATATAAAAGAAAATCCATTACAAAATAAAGTATTTCAATAATCCATTAGTGTAAATGAGGTTTATATAGTTAGGTTTTCAAATAATAAAAAAAATTAAAACATATATATATAATTATATTTATAATATTGTGGAGGAAATGGGGAAATGGGGATGGGGGGACCTCCCGCTATCCCCATCCCCATCCCCATTTCAATATATTAGTGGGGAAATAGGGAAATGGGGATAGGGGAGGGTCTCCCCATCCCCATCCCCATTTCAATTTAGGGATGAAAATCATCCCCATCCCCACCCATTTCCCCATTTTCCCCCCAAAAAAATTCCCTAAACGGGGATGGGAACGTGGGGAAATGGGGATCCGGGGGAAAATGTGCAATCCTAATCTAGACACCAAAATGTATATTGCAAATTACCGGCAAACAAAAATACAGCCTTTCTAAAAATTGTAACACTCCATTGATTTGATCATTAAAGTTTATAAAAACACGTAGGCCACAGCTCCCAACATTACAAAAGAAAAACCAAATTACAAAATACAAAAACTAGCACAATTTTCTTACACCAAAATAAAATTTGTCTCCAAGACGATCCAAGAAACGACAATACATATATCTCCACCTTCGATTAATAAGTAAAGAACCAATTAAACACAAATCCAAGATACATGCTTACGTAGAACCACATCATTTCATCTTCATAACTGCCTTGATCTCCTTTACCATTTTCATGGTTAGGTGTTGGAACAATAGCAACAGCACAATTCTCAGGAAGTGGAGGTCCACAGAGTTCGTTTCCTGTGAAAGAGAATGGACCAAGGCTTTGCAGTTGAGTGCTGAAAGGAATTTCCCCAGTCAACTTGTTATTTGACAAATTCAAGTGATTCAAATACGTCAAACTTGTGATACTTTGTGGGATTTTACCAAAGAGCAAGTTTGCAGAAAAATCAATGGTCTCTAAATCTCTCATATCTCCAATAAACTCAGGAATTTTCCCAGAGAAAGAAGTGTGCGATAAATTCAATGATATTAGCGCATGAAGATTTGTCACTTCCATAGGAATTTCCCCTGAAAATTTATTTTTGGAAAGGTCTATGCTCCTTACCAACTTAAGAATGGAGTTATATTTAGCCGGTATCCCTTTCATCACAAGTAATTCCTCCTCTATGACGTTAGTTACATAAGGAGCTCCAGTAAGCCATATACTGTTGCCATTAGAATAATTCATTGCCACCATAGCACTGCAGTTATTGATACATTTCGGTATAGATCCAGACAAATTGTTGTAAGCAAGATCCAAGATTTGTAGAGAAGTAAGATAGCAAAACTCTTTAGGCAAAAGACCATGAAACTTATTTGATCGAAGGTTGAGAATTACCAATTCAGAAAATCTCTCTCCTATCCACGTTGGAATATTTCCAGATAACTCATTTTCAGCTATGTCTAATGTTACTAACTCTGTACAATTTTTGAGTGACAGGGGTATTACTCCATAAAACCCATTATTTCGAAGGTGCAAGGAACGAAGGCCACTTAAATTTCCAATGGAAAAAGGAAGATTACCTGTGAAGTTATTGTCACTTAGTTCCAAAACAGACAAATCTTGCCAATTCATCCAACAATTAGGTACCTCTCCAGAAAAAGAATTTGCCCTAAGTTTGAGAACTAGTGTTCTCCTTGGCTCATTTATCTCGTGACACAAAAATTGGGCAATGGATCCCGACAAGACATTATTGGATAGATCAATTGTATATGCAAGAGGAGATGTTATGATAGGCAAGGGACCTGAGAAATTATTTGAACTCAAGTCAAGAAATACAAGTAGAGGAGCAACGGTTAAATTCGGAATCTGTCCTTGAAGTTGGTTGTGAGAGAGATTTAAGAAAATGAATTGGGAAAGAGATGCTATGAGTGGCAATGAACCTGATAAATTATTTGAACTCAAATCAAGAAGTTCAAGTCGAGGAGCACCAGTTAAATTCAAAATCTCTCCTTGAATTTGGTTGTGAGAGAGATTTAAGGAAATGAATTGGGAAAGAGATCTCCAAAACCAACTAGGGATGCTATCGACAATTCCTGAACTGGATATATCCAAATCAAGTAAATTTTGTTGTGAATGAAGCCATGATGGAAATTGAGGCCCTATATGACAAGATCCCAATAACAATATTTCAAGTTGAAAAGGAGGAACCCATCCATGATTGACTTTCAATGTTAATGAGTTCCCAGATGCATCAAAATTTGTCAGCCTTGTGAGATTGGCAAAATGAATTTCTGAAAGTGTTCCATTCAATTTGTTATAAGAAAAATCTATCCTTTGCAAAGAAGAAAGTTTTCCTAAAGAAGATGGAACACAACCAGAAATAAAATTGTCACCTATATCAAGAACTTCTAAATTTTTAGCTTGTCCAAGTTGATCCTTGAGCAATCGACCAAAAAGCTGACAGCCAAACATGTCTAGATATTTCAATCCATCTAAAACACATCCTGAGAAAATATGAAATATTTCATATATATCTTGATTTAAAGTGGTTTTTGAAAATGAAAATGACTTCAAATTGCATAGTCTTCCCCATGATCTCGGAATTGTACCTTGCAAATTTGAATTGTAACCAAGATGAAGTGTCTCAAGACTCCTAAGTCTAGACAACCAGTTAGGAATCGAAGAATTAAAATTGTTAGATGATAAATCAAGATGTTGAAGAGAAGTCAAATTCAGAAGTCCATTAGGGATTGAGCCTTCAAAGTTATTTTCCCTTAGATCAAGAAATTCTAAATTATGAAGACTGAAAACCCAAGAAGGTATGGACATGTTATCAAATAGGTTGTAGGAAAGATCGAGAGTTGTAAGGGATGAGGAAAAATTTGGAAAGGGCGATAGAGGAATATGATGGAGTCCACAATCTGACAATTGTAAAACTTTCAAAGAAGAGAGTTTGTATATCTCTAGCAACCAATCAGGATTTGGGTTATCAAATTGGTTGTAGGAAAGATCAAGAGTGGTAAGGGATGAGGTAAAATTTGCGAAGGGCAATGGAGGAATGTGTTGGAGTTCACATACTTTCAATCGTAACACTTTCAAAGAGGAGAGTTTGTTTATCCCCAGCAGCCAATCAGAAGCCACACTAAGATTCACATAGCTCAAGTCAAGGTGTTTCAATGAAGAAAGGCCAGATAACCAACTCAAACTCTCAGCATATATAAGAAAATTAAGAGAAAGGTCAAGATATTGCAGAGCAGAGAGATTTTCAAGTTGGTGAGGAATCATTCCCATAAATTGAGATGTTCTGAGATTAAGGTACCTTAAATTCCTCATAGAACCAAGAAATCTGGGAATCTGTTCTCCTTCAAAATTGTTAGAGCTCAAGTCCAAGTAAACCAAATGTTTAAGATCAAGCAAAGAGGAACTGATCTTACCACGCAACATTGACCTCCCATAAGCTTCATATTCAGCATCGGATGAGAAATTGCTGAAAGGATTTCCAAGGTGCAGCTCAAGGACATGGCCTGTGAAGTTGCAGCAGACAACAGCATCCCATTTGCAACAATCTCCATCACCAACCCAAGAGGAAAGCCGGTTGGAAGAATCATTCAGATCATGCTTGAACCTCAAAAGTGCTTCTCTCTCAGATTGGATGCAATCCACATAAGTGCTTCCATTGGAGAAGCTGAGAGTGATGGTGGCTACTGCCAGTAACTCAAGGAAAAGAAGGGGAAGAAAAGAAATCATGGTTGGTTTCATTGCCTAAACACAACTCTTGAGAAGAAATATATAATAGAAAAAGATTAATGCATATGAAAATGATTATCAGTAGCATATGCTATTTATAGCGTGGTCAAAGACACCCAACTATCACTGTGGTCTCATACTAACAGTAAAGAAACTTAAGTCAATTACAAACAACTTTGAGAACACGTTACGGTAATCCTTAACTCCTTATGCATTTAAGATCGAAAACAAACGGAGGAAAACAGAGTATCAATGTCCTCTGGTTGCATGAAATTTCCTTGATAATTATTTTGCACCAAAATTTCGTTGACTTTACATTGCTCAAATAGGTACCACAATAGACCCCATTTTCTGTAACTAGCAATGACTAGTATCAATTGATACGTTTTAAGTCTGAGGGAATTCCAACTAATATGATATCGTTAATAGATGTGAATTGCAAAGGTCCAGTTGGTGTAAATTTGTCTAATTATTTGTGTCAATCTTGATATTGAGATGAAATTGTGTGATATATTACAAAGTTGAACATGACATCAGACATCAGACCATTTTCATTAGATTTGGTCTCCACTCTTAGAGGTGAAAAAACTATATCTCAAATTATATACAATGACCAAAAAGAAGTAGAACTGATTAAATAGGAAGAGAGTTTCAAATTAAATAAGAAAACATCAAAACTGATCATGTCCCATTTCTCAATCGCATGTCTAATCTTGTAGTTTGCATATATTATTTTCATTTGTTGTCATTTTTTCCATTAAACAATGACGACTTTGCTCAATGACCTCTGGTTGCAATATACAAGTTGCAGGAAATTTACTTGATCATGACTTTGCACGGTTGCACCAATATTTCCAAGACTTTTCATTGCTCAAATAAGACCCACAATAGACACTGAAGACTTTGCATTAAACACTGACGACTTTGCTCAATGACCTCTGGTTTTAACATACAAGTTGCAGGAAAATTAATTGATCATGACGTTGCACTAAAATTTCCAAGACTTTTCATTGCTCAAAAAAGTCCCATAGTAGACCCCATTTTCGATAACCAGCAATGACTTATATCAATTGACTTAAGTTTTATTAGTTTTTAATCTAATTAAGTAATTAATTGTAGAATGATGATGGTATGTAACTTTTACAAGTCATTTGTAATTTTACATATATATGCTTTTATTAATTTTCTTAAAATTTTATTTTTGAAACTATGAAATTTATAAATTGATAATATATACAGAATAACTTAAAGCAAATAACATGCAAAAGCTAATGAAATAACATATTTCAGTTATAGTTTTATCTTGTGAAGATAACTAGATGTTTGAAACATTGAAAAGAATTTTGGAGAACTTGAAAAACTCCATTAATTAATGAAGGCTCTCAACAGCTCTGAAAATTATGTTTTCTACAACTACTTAATTACATGCATGAGCTCTGTCTATATGCAATTCAACTCTTCACTATACACAGAAAGCAATAAGCTCTTGTCACTTCAATAGGAATTTCTCCCCATTTTTTTTTTTTTTCGAAAGTTCTATGATTTTCACCAATTTAAGAATGGAATTATATTTAGCCGCCATTCCTTTAATCACAAGCAATGCATCCTCGACGAAATTTCCTATTGAAACAGCTGGTATCTAAATTGTACATTGTTGCCTTTAGAATATAGTATCAATTGACTTAAGTTTTATTAGTCTTATTAGTATCAGTTGACTTAGAATAGAACCAATCAAACTCCAAAAGCCCACCACAAATCCAAGAGTCATGCTTACATAGAACCAATCCGCTTTATGTTCATCATTTTCATGCCTAGGTGTTGGAACGGTAACAACAGTAATACTACGATTCTTCAGGGGAGATCCACAAAGTTCATTGTCAGTGAAAGAGGATGCAGTAAAGCTTTGCAATTGAGTGCCTGAAGGAATACTCCCAATCAACTTGTTATTTGACAAATTCAATTGACCCAAATAAGTCAAACTTGTGAAGCTTTGAGGGATTTCACCGGAGAGTCAGGTTTCCAGATAAATCAATGGACTCAATTTCTCTCATATCACCAATTCTCTCTGGAATTCTTCCGGTCAAAGAATTGTGTGATAAATTCAATGACTGTAGTGCAGGAAGACTTGTTACTTCCATTGGAATTTCTCCCATAAAATTATTTTTGGAAAGATCCATGCTTCTAGACTAACCAAATTAAGAATCGAGTTATATTGAATAACAGGGGTTTTAATCTTTGGTATTTATGGGATTTTTGGGACCAACTTATAGATTTATTGGAAGGATTTGATTTCTTTATTCATCATTTGTATAGGGAAGGTAATAAAGTGGCATGTTTAGTTAGCATGTTTAGTTTTTTCTTCTTTCGTGTGTTGTTTATGGTTTGTTTAGGTTGTTTTCTTTCTTAGTTCGTGTTGTTTCTGGCTCCCCTTTTTGTCTGTTTGTTGGGTTCTCAGTATTCCTCCGCCTTAAGTGAGGCTTTTAATAAATTTGAGTCGGAGCTGCTTTGTGGGTGGCTTCTAGCTAAAAAAATTTAAAATTTTTTTTTAAAAAAAAAAAAAAAAAAAAAAAACTCATACAAAAAGAAAGCGTTTGAGAAGGATTATCAATTGCATGATCTCAGTTTCTGTGCATAAAAAAGGTTGTAGGAAATTTTGTTGATCATTTGTTAGTATAACAATTTCAAAGTCAATAGTTTTGAATTACTATAGGTCCGACCACCCCTTTTCACAAGTCAATTAAAAGCTTTATTTTTTCAAAGTTTCGTATTAATAAAACAGATCAATTAAAGAAATTCAAAGGGCGGTGCCTACCTCGTCAATTGTTATAGGTACCACTTATCACATCCTCCATTTTCTGGAGAAATAAAGCAGTTTGATCGGAGCTGTAAATCATTCAAAAGATGTTTGGCTAAAGGAGAAGCTGTAAATCTAATCAGGGACATTGTTTTCTACGTCAAAGTTACTGGAAATTTCTTTGATTTTAACTTTTGCATCATAAATTTCAAAGCATGTGCAACTGAGATGTCGTCTAGTACTCTAAATCAACTTCAAAGTCAAAGTATGTCTCTTTCAACTGTGATTATTGATTACTGAAAATGTTATTGATTGAATTCGACTGATATTTATATCTGAGAGTCACGCAAATAGCATTTTCCATAATCTACGGAAAATCTAACCAATAGCCAATTAACTTCCTAGGCTTAACCAACCATTAGTTGACTAACGGCGTCATCTTCCTCTGTTGGTTCTCATACTGCTGATCACCATGTGATGGTGATCAGCTGATGGTTGATGAAGACGATCACATACAGAGAGGTACAAGAGTTGCATTGCTCTGTTGTATAATAATGCTCTGTTCTTTGTTCCAGACTATCAGTGCTCTAATGCTCAGAACAGTTCTCCTTATCAAAGAGTACCACTAACATCTATTCAGTGTCTTTCTCTCGGTTTACCTCATAGTTAAACTAATTAAATAAAATTATTCAGTGTCAATCAAAAACTCTAATTTTTCAAAGTTTCGTATTAATAAAACAGATTAATTAAAGAAATTCAAATCGATGTCTACCGCGTCACTTGTTATAGGTCTCATTTATCATATAATTCAAATGAAAACACACAAACACAAAATACTGACAAATGCCAAAATTAATTACAGAAGAAAACAGAGTATCATACAAACTGGATCACGAGCAATATCAAACCGATTGAACTGATTATGTCCCATTTCCCAATCACATGTGTTTTCTTGTTATTTGCATTCTTTTCTTCTATTTTGATAACATAATTCAATAAATGAAGTAGTCATCCCCGGTCCTTTGATAGTGCCAATTGAACTAACAAACGAGCTACAAAATCAGCTATCGGTAAATAAAACAAAATGCTACCATTTATAACAAACTGGACAGTGTTTTAATGTCCTACAAAACCAATCCAAGCTCTAGCAAGGGTAATCAGTTAGATTTAATAAGATTAATGGCAATCAGAGAATCTGACTCAAGACAAACCAGAATATAACCCGAGTCTCTTGTCAATAGAAAGAGAAGCAGGGAACCGTTTCAAACATGCAGCCATGACACACCCCGAGTTTTCTCGAATTACCACCCCACAAGTCACAACCACCAGACCTGCAGTTGAGGCAATGGAAGCATCTACATTATTTTGAAAACACCCTGACTTGGAGGCCGCCAACAATACACTCAGGCACCCATAGTAGCTAGCAGCCGCAATGCTAACATGAGCAGCATGAAAATCTTGTAAAAACATCTTAGCCCAACCCACCACTTCATCTACATTCATCAGCAGGGGACTGAGGATTTGAGATTATACCGTGTGACAGGTGTTTGATAGAAACACCAAACTGTTTGACAAAATGTCAACAGTTTTCACTAAGAACAATCTGTGAAACTTCAACGTCCTTCAATGGTGAATAGCCAGAGAAGGCAAATGAGAGAGATGATGAAAAGCTGAAAACAAGAGTTAATCTCAGCCGTTACAAGCACTATTTATATTAAATACAACAAATGATCTCAGCCATTGACTGCTAACTAACTTTGTAATGATGGACAAAGCAACACATTGGTTGTTAACTGTTTGTGTTCATTTACTAAATCTAAGGATTTGGATAAAAAATGGTAGACGGAAATGAAGCAGGTGAATATATATCTTTATATTACATGACAATGAATATATCTTTATATTACAAACAGGTGAATATATCTTACATACAAGACATAAAATATATCTTACATATACAAGACATTGTATAAGTCTGCCGATGCAACAATGCCAATGAATTTTAACTAAAGTTGAAAGATATTGTGCATGTTCTCGTTTTTTGCTCCTTGAAATTTCTATTTTCTCTGTGTGTGTGAGAGTGAGACTGAGACTGAGAGATATCTAGTTTCAAAAATAGAGAAAGAAAACTCTTTTGCTGCAAAAAGTGGCTGCTGTTGATGTATTATTACTTCACAGGAGACTATTACTTCACTCACAAGTCACAAATGATTGTATTATTATCTTCATAATCGTCATTTGCACGTTTGCTGACTATATGGAGTAAATGTTTAATTATTAGCACTTTCAAGTTGAAATAGTTGTGGAATTCTTTAATTTATGTTCTAGGGATTTGGCTGGGCTTTATTCCAATGACTTACCTCAGATGGGTATTCTTAGCTTGCTTTGTTTTTTCATCTTTGGGGATTCAAACCCTAAGCCAATCTTGCAATCCAAGTGATCGATTTGTTGGCGTTGAAGGAATTTGCTGGAACCTCACAAATGAATCTTTCATCACATCATGGTCCAATAATTCTTTTTGCTGTCAGTGGGATGGTGTTGTCTGTGGAAAGGAAGGCAATGAATCAGTTGCCACTAGAGTGGCTGTGTTGATTCTGCCCAAGAAGGGACTTAAAGGGATAATTTCTCGCTCTTTGGGCCGTTTGGATAAGCTGAAATTGCTTGACCTTTCTTGCAATCATTTGAAGGATTCTTGCCTGCTGAGCTCTCAAATTTGAAGCAGCTGCAAGTTCTTGATTTGAGCCATAACAGGTTAACGGGACAGGTTTCACCGGTGCTTTCTGGTTTGAAAATGATCCAATCACTGAATGTTTCTAGTAATTCATTCAGTGGGGACTTGTTGGAGCTTGGGGGATTTCCAAATCTTCTTGTGTTCAATGTAAGCAATAATTCATTCACTGGCATGCTTAATTCTCAAATCTGGAGTGCCTCAAATGGGACAGTGATTCTTGATTTGTTGATGAATCATTTTGTGGGAAATCTTCAAGGCCTGGACAATTGAATTTCCTGGCCTTGGTATGCTTGTTCTTGCAAGTAATTGTTTTTCTGGACCCCTTCCAAATTCCCTAGCTGATTGTCATCAATTGAAAATTTTGAGCCTTTATATGAATAATTTTACTGGCCAACTCACTGAGAATTTTGCCAAGTTACAATCCCTTTTGTTTCTCTCATTGTCAAACAATAGTTTTGTGGACTTATCTATGGCGCTATCAGTGCTGCGGCAGTGCAAAAATCTCACCACTCTTATCCATGCAATGAATTTTATTGGCGAGGAAATTCCAAAAAATGTGAGCGGGTTTGAGAGCTTGATGTTTTTAGGGATTGGATATTGTGGTCTTAAAGGCCACATCCCAGTTTGGTTGTCCAGCTGCAACAAGTTACATGTTCTTGACTTGTCATGGAATCACTTGGATGGAAGAATCCCTCCTTGGATTGGTTCGATGGAGAATTTGTTTTACTTGGACTTATCGAATAACTCTCTTACCAGAGAAATCCCGACAAACTTGACAGAACTAAAGAGCCTCATATCTACAAATTATTATTCCTCCAACCTTACTTCTGCTGCTAATTCCACCATTTGTTAAGCGAGCCCGGAGTTCTAATGGTTTGCAATACAAGCAGGCCTCGAGTTTCCCCCCATCGATATCATGAGTAACAATATGATAAACGGGACAATCCCACCTGAAGTTGGACGATGGAAGCAGCTTCATGTTTTAGATTTGAGCAGGAACAATATTAATGGGACCATGCCCAGTTCCATTTGGAAGATGCAGAACTTGGAATATTTAGACTTGTCATCCAATGATCTAATTGGTTCAATCCCTAAATCATTTGACAAACTTACTTTCCTGTCAAAGTTTAGTGTGACTTATAATCATTTGCATGGAGAAATTCCAACCGGTGGACAGTTCGATACCTTTCCTGCCTTGAGCCTTGAGGGTAACTTAGGTCTTTGCAGGGAAATAGATTTTCCTTGTGGTTCTTCCATTGTTCCAAAGCCTGTAATTCCTCAGCAATTAACAGAACTCGAATCTCCATTTGCATTTGACTGGAAAGTTGTTATGACAGGATATGGAACTGGGATAATAATTGGATTGGTTCTTGGTTACATATTCTGCACAAGAAAATATGAATGGTTTGAGAAAATATACGGGGATGCGACTGAATAGAATCGAGATAAGGAGGGGATGCTGAAAAGAATATGTAACATTTCTTATCACTTTATCGGTTCCACATGCCCTGGTTTCCTTGTAGAAAATTTGATTAAATCGTGTACGTGTATACACGTAAGTACAATGTTGCTTTATCCTCACTATTAGTACTTTATGACAACAAATATTTGCTTCTTGTTAAAGATATTGTTGCTGTTGCTCTGTTTTCTTGTAGTGATAAGTGGACTCCATTGAAGAAGAATTCAAATTAGAACTGACACCACACCAAGTGCTCCATCTCATGTTTTGTTTTTGGAAATCTGACGATGGTTGGGTGGTTGGGTGGTTGGGTTAAAGGTGCATTAGACCTATCAAAATCAAACACCGGTTAAAATAATATATTGTGTACATTTTGGAATTGAATCTTTGCTCCGACATTGAAAGCAAAAAAAAAAATTAAAAAAATGGGAATGTCGAAGAACAAACCAAAAGGAGTGCAATTATTATAGACAAAGCTACACATCTGGCGAAAACAAGTTAATATCTCAATTCCCCTGTTTTAATTGAGGGATAAACGACTGGCACCACTGTAGCCCATGTAGTTCTAATTCCTGTAAATTACATTATTCAAAATTTCTTAGACATTCAAACTCACAACTACTTTCCCTAATGTCCTCAAACAAGTTAATATCTCAATTCCTTTCGGTATATACTCAAGAGTCAAGACTACTCCAATAGTTTATTAAATGCCTCAAATTGACTAATTTTCCTATCTCTTTTGATAGCTTTTGAGATTACTACAATAATTGATATTTAAAATTTGTAAATTATATAATTCCGAGGGCAAATCAAATAGCTTTTAATAATAACACTAGGGAAATCCAACTTTAAAAACCCAATTTTAAGAGGCCTGCCATAATACTTTAAAAGCCCAATTTTTAACTGTGAATGGTCAATTTTAAGAAGCCAGCTAGAATAGTTTTAAGAAAATATATATCTTTTTCACTTTTTTTCTTACAAAGTTACAAGCCTATTTTCTCCTCTTCGAATCCCTAATTTGAGAGTAAGGGATTCGATTTCTACTGGTGCTGAAATTCGATGGAGAGTTAGGTGAGTTTTATAATTTTTAGCATCTTAATTTTATTCTTATTTTCTATTGTTTGATTTGGAATTGTATCCAGGTTCTATTGCAACATTTATCTTTAAATCACCAGTTACTTGATTTGTTTTGGAGACTTGTTATGTCCAATATTTATATTTAACAATTTTATTTTGGTCTTTTTCTTTGAATTTTCTTATTTATATTTAAAATACAGAGAAACTAAATTTGAGGATTGCAAATGAGTACAAATATTTGAGGCAAAGTAGTTGTCATTCGATTACTGGAGTTGATGATGCCGAACAATTTCACGTCGTTGTGGTCTCAGGAATCAGGAATACTTTTTATTTTTTTCATTTGTTATAGATATTTTGGAAATATTATTTTGATGCAATTGTCTACCTCAATGTCTGTTCCAGGAAGCCCTGGATACTGTCCATGTTAGCAAAGAAAACCAGGAGATCAGTGTATTTGCAATGCTTGCTGCAGTATTGTGGCTGGGGGATGTCTCGTTTACCGTGATTGATAATGAAAACCATGTTGAAGCTCTGGCAGATGAAGGTGAGAATCTTCCTGTTGGTAATTTGGTATGGGACAGTGTAGAAATTTTTTGTTACATCCTTTTTTTTTGTTATCCTCTGTCATGTTTCTCATTCATGAAATATATTAGAACCAAAACAACAAAAAAGAAATTGTAAAGCATGGCTAGAGGGATTGGTTGGTTATCCGTTAGCCCGCCATTGTACTTCAATTACTTTTGAACTGCATGTCTATAGCTATCAAGCTTGGGCGGTAAATGATATTTCTAAAGTGAGTTCATTTCTAGTGCCGTAATTGTGAAAACATGCTGATAATTCTAGCTAAGACCTGATGTTCCCTAATGTACTCACATTTTCTTTCATTTTATAATTCTAGCAAAAAAGTTAAATGTTTTTGAGAATTGAGACTATGTAGTGTTAACTAACTTTGCTTCAATTTTATTTTAATTTGTCTGATCTTTGCTATGGTTATTATCTCTTCTTTGATCTTTCAAGTAAGTTAACTTGTTCTTATAGATGTTCATTGTCAATATAAAAGTCAACTCCAGAACTATGCTCGACGGAAAAAGATCGATCCACAAGCATATACCAGTAAGAGAGAGGGCCCTGCTCATGTCCCTTGCTTTGAGGTGTCAGTTACAGTTGATGGGTGCGCCTTTGAGAGCCCAGATGTCTTCAAAAGTGGAAAGGCAGCGGAGCATGCTGCTGCAATTTGATGGCTTTCAAGAGGCAAGTTCCCTATACTGAATCCTAATTAAAAAAATGGATTAAATATATTTAAGCTATATAATTGGTGGTTGTTTTATTCAATTTTTCTAGGATGAATTTGGATTAAAGCAGATATTGTTCATGATAACAATCATCAATTGGGCAAAAAGAGGATTCCAAGATTGGTTATAAGGACTCCAAGATTAATGAATTTGGGCAAAAAGAGGATTGTTTTGAGATTCATGATATAGATGTTAATAAAACCGATGGAGAAACAGAGATGGGGTTTTGGATCTCCAAATATAGAGATCAAAATTTGATCTCCATTTAGATGCTTCTCGATCCACATGAATTGGAGAACCATTGGAGGGAAATGGATCTCTATTTTGTCAAAATGGAGACCCATTGGAGATGGTCTTAGTAGATCAGATTTGCTGTTTTTTTTTTCTTGGAGAGGAAACAATTAGCCTTTTGATGCTTGTCATGGCTTTTTGGATTGGTTGTATTGATATACACCATGAGCTATCCTCATTAATTAATAGTATTTACCCAACTTCTTGACCCTTGAGATGCCCTCTGTTTCGGTCCCCTGGAAATGTTTTGTCAGCCAGCTCCAATTTGACTGGAAAAGTCTTGTTGATGCTTGATCGACTTTCAGGTGTTGTTAATGAGACGAGCTTATGGATATCGATATATCATGTACTATGAAATCTTTTGTTTATATTTTTCAAGTCTTGTTAGCAGCTCAATTCAATCATATAGATCATTTAAGTAATATCATGTAGTTTTTGCTGGAAATGCTTCAAAAATTGAGATAAATGTGGATATATAGGAACTGCACCAGAGGCAAGCAAACAGAAATCAAAGCAATAGCTGAAGTAAATGAATAGAACTTGCACTTGCTGCACAAATGAACTTTGACTAATGTAATAAAATTCAAATAAATGAAAATGATCCAGAGACATCATGTTGAAACCATCTAGACTAACAATGAATATATATTTAATTATTTACAGTTTCTATTGACAGGAAGAAAAACTTGATAACAACAATTTTTTTTTTTTTTTTTTTTTTGATATAACTTTATAGCCAACGTGAGAACAATATATATATTATGAAGGAAAAAAAGGCGGGAAAAAGTTAGTCTTATCTATTGGTTAGTTACAGGAGCTGATGTGGCAGCTCCTCCTTGCTCTGTTTTCCTGATCATCAGGAAATTGGTTTTGGCAGTTAGTCAGTTAGTGAGTCTAAGGGGAATATTCATTTGTATCATTTTCCAATGAAATCAAAGAAAAATAAAGGAAAATAAAAATGATTGAATAACTGAAGCTTTCTTCAGAGTTATCAATGGCGGTTTTGCCTTTTGTTTTTCATTGAATCGTTTTATCAAACACCTTGGGTGCACTCTTCTTTTGTGTCTTTGCTCTGCTTTTCTAAGCACTTTTATACAGACAACAGCATCCCATTACAACAACCTCCATCATCACCAACCCAAGAAGAAAGCCGGTTGGAAGAATCATTCAGATATTGCTTGAACCTTAAAAGTGCTTCTCTCTCACTTTGGACGCAACCCACATAAGTGCTTCCATTGGAGAAGCCGATAGTGATGGTGGCTACTGCCAGTAACTCAAGAAAAACAAGGGAAAGAAAAGCACTCATGCTTGGTTTCATACCAAAAAAATGCGCGTGAGAACAATTATCAGTTCTGTGCATTAAAAAAATCCAAAGCGGTGGCCAATTACAATAGATCCCACTAATCAGGTCCTCCAATTTTTTTTATTTTTTTTTAGAGAAATGAAGCAGATTGATCAGAGCTGTAAATCATTCAAAAGCATTTAGTCTTTGTAAATGGCATCAATGAGACAACAAAATTACAGTATATAGGTGTGGTGGTACTGGACCAAAGAGACCGCTTGTTGTTTTCTCTTGATATAATTCAAATGAAACCACTCCAACTGTTGTCAAAAAACTGGCACCGCTCTTGATACCGGCTGTTGTGGAAAAAAGGACACAAGAAAGTTTACGTGGTTCAACTTAAACCTATGTCCATGGAGCAATGACTTGGGTCTTGGGTGAAAGCTAATATGATATCATTAATAGATGTGTGAAATAGGACAATTACACTTTACAGAGGTCTAGTTGGTGAAATCAGGCCATGCTTGCTAAACAGGGCTGGAGATTACTTTGTAATCCTGATTCTTTAGTGGCTAGAGTCCTTCGGGCTCTTTATTTTCCTGGGTCCTCATTTCTTCATTGTTCGATGGGTAAGCAGCCTTCTGCTGTTTGGAGAAGTATTTGGTGGGGCAGAAAGGTTTTATTAAAGGGGGTGAGATGGAGGGTTGGAGATGGTACTAATATTTCGATGTCTGAAGATCAATGGTTGCCTAGGGCTCCTGATTTTAAAGTTTGTTCTGCGAGATGCCTCCCCGATGGTGTTTCAGTTTCAGCTCTGATGGAAAGGACATGGAAGTGGAGTGATGTCCTGGTTAGGAGGTATTTTTGTGAGGAAGACGCAGAAGCTATTTTTAGCATTCCCTTGAGTGTGAATCCTAGAAGGGATTCTGTTTTGTGGCACTATGATCAAAGGGGTTTATTTTCGGTTAAAAGTGCGTACAGACTAGCTTTGGCATCTGGAAATGCAAATCAACCTGCTTGTTCTAATGGGCCATCTTGGTGGTGGAAAAGACTGTGGAGCTTTGATCTTCCTAGCAATATCTGGATTTTTGGTTAGAAGGCTAGTAGGGAAATACTTCCTACCAGACAGCTACTGTTTTAAAGGGGTATCTTTGATTCCCCATTGTGTCCTTTATGTGAGAAAATACCAGAAACTATGGATCACACGTTGTGGGATTGTGAGCGGATTTCTAACTGCTGGAGACTCTGTCCTTTTTTTGCTGCTTTGCGTGTTCATAAAAATATAGATTTCTGTGACAGAATTCTAAGGGTAGATTCAGTGATTGGTAGACAGGAGGTGATGCGGTTTCTAGTAGCTGTGCAGTTGATTTGGTTTTTTTCTCTCTCATGCAATTGAATGTTTCATTTAAACTTGAAAAAAAACAAGGAAAAACAAGATCAAGGAGAGGATCCTAACTCTCGAGTACACTAGTAATTTCTACGTACAAGTTGCATAAAATTTCCTTGATCATGACCTTGCAACAAAATTTCCAAGACTTTACATTGCTCAAATTGGTCCCACAACTGACCCCATTTTCTATAACCAGAAATGACCGCAGTTGGTATACCCACAAAAAAAAAAAAAAAAAAAAAAAGAGTCAAGGGAATTCCAACTAATAATATGATATAATTAATAGGAGTTGGCATATGATTTATTGAAGTCGGTTGCAGAGTTCTAGTTGGTGTAAATCTGTCTAATTATTTATGCATATTGAGGTGAAATTAGGTTATATTACAAAGCTGAACATCCATACATCAGACCATTTTTGTTCAAAACAATTAACCGAAACCCAAATATCATAATATTGGCCTTATTGATGTCAATTGTACCATCTTTTTTCTCAGACCATCCATACATCAGACCATCTTTTTTCTCTCTATTTTCCTTTCACTTTCTATCAAAACAATCACCATGACTGGCTGAGAAATTCTTCACAAGATTAAGGTCGGTTTTATTCTTTCATTTTATTATCTTAATTACCTAATTAACTTAATGCACAGCTGCCTCTCTCCATCATCTAGCCACATGTCCTGATTTGCAGGCCACTTAATTTTTTTTAAAAAAATAATATTCTGGTGGGCTTGATAAACCTTTTGGGATGGAATTGGTTTTGGGCTTTGATTTTGACTTAAGTTTGGGCTTGGGCTTGGACAACTTTTGGGTTTGATAAACAAAATAGACTTTTGGGCTGTTGATTTGGGTTTGGGTATATTTCTGGAGCTGGAGCTTACAATTATTCCCTCCTAAAAAGAATTTCGTCCTTGAAATTCCTCCTTATAAGAATTTCACATTTGAAATTCACACAACTCCTAGGTTCTTGGCATCTTACTCATAACTTATTGTCTCTCAATTTTTATCAATAAACATATCTCTATTGCTATTGAAACTTCTGGAAAGCTAACTCGTCAATACGATTTTTTATTTTATTTAATTAATTAATTTATTTATTTATTTCTACTGCTATAACATCCATATAACTTCAAACTCAACTTTACTATAACTTGCTCTACTGAATCTGTTCAACATTAACTTTTGCTGCTAACCTAGATCTTTCACAGGTTTCGTGCGAAATTGGCCACGGTGATAGATGATAAAAACAAAACTTTTTCTTTATCTCAATCAAAACTTGATGCAAATACATGAAAATTTCAATTTAATCTAAAACCGATGCTCTGATACCAAGTTGAAAGGACCCGCCCTGACTTCTATTTTGAGTCCGAGAGAATCCTGTGAAAACTCGATCTTTCTAATTAAAATCTGAAACTTATGGAAAATGTTACAAGAAATCATATGAATCTCAAAGTGGGTTTCTAACAAAATCTTTAACAATCACCTTGGCTGATACGTTAGACAAGCTATCATCTATAACGCAAGCTGATACCCTCACAGAAGCATTAGTTCTACACTTCTACCCTTTGTCATGAAATTTATAACCATGCAGTGAAGAACTAACAATCACATAATGGTAATAACTTACAATCCAGGGAAATGCAGCTCTTAGTGTCGCCAATCCATGGAAATGCACAGACCCTGTGACTGGAAGGAAGTTGAGTGGAAAATCAGATGATTCATCTTCCTCAATCAAATTTGCTAAAGAAAATGAAATAGAAACAAAACATAGCAACAAATATTCAAACAATAGGACTGTATAGAACTTTGAATCTATTATATATTCACAATAACATATAGAATAAATACAATAATTTCTCATATTACCAAGTAATTTGTTTATTGTATCAAAATCACTCATTTACTCCTACTCTAATTTTTAACTTCAAGTTGCACACTAAGCAACTGGACGAGGATGGCTGGACGGAAACCAAAGTGACTGTATACTACTAGTATGGAAAAACAAAACACATAAGAAAAAACAATAGCTAACTCCTTATTTTCTTTGTTCTTACAAAGTTATAGCTACTTCGGGGATGCATATAAAAGAAATATGAGTAAAGAGAGGCTATAAGTAAGGGGATAAACCTGGTCTTGGACATAAATCAACAAGGTGTTTAGTTTAAACAGTTCATCAACATCAACTAGATTAAAAATGGTTTCTTATTTCACAATCTCTTCCCATTGAAAGCATTAAAAATGGTTCTTTAAAAGATAATCAAGTTTAAACAGTTCACCAACATCAACTAGATTACTGCAAAGTGCGAACATAGTAACAGACTACCCAATGTAAAAAACTTTTGAAAGATCAGCTCTTTGGTCATCTGTTGCCTTCAAAAGGAAAGAAAACAAAACAGAATCTGAGTAGATTAAACACAACTTAGCTGAGACAACATCTGAAGATAAATATAAAAAGAACTAAACAAGACAAATTAACCTTGCTTTTAGGAGAAAAACCAGCCAAGCGCCCAAGAAAACGGACAAAGCATCTCAATTAAGCTGCAATATACCTCTGGCTCATACCAATTTTTCATAAAGGTCAACTACATTAGAACACTAGAGAAAGAATTGTACGAACAAGGAACTCAGTAACTAGGATACAAATAGGAACTTAAAGTAATTGAACACTAATCATTCCAATTGACAAACATTGAAGTATTTAAACACATATTCATTCAACAAACCAACCATGAAGAAAAAATTGAACAAGTAATCAACCTGCAAGAAACACGCCTCCGTTGCAAGTGAATCACTCTTCCCCACTATCCCAGTCTTAGGCACTCAAGCAGCCAGCTCTGTATTAACCACAAAACAGCAACATTGAAATTCTCTACACTTTACCAAAGCAATTATTCGAAAAATTGAAAATTCTCTTTCGCATACAATCTTCATACGGATTTTTTTTTTTCTTTTAGCAAGTTCCGAACATTACAGAGTTCACCAAAACAGGACAAATCCCCATCAAAAGAGATAATTAACTGACACTATGTAATTCATCCAACAAATCGAAAATTATCTCATGCATGATATATATATATATTTGTTTTTCTTTGCAGAAGTACCGGCGGAAGTAGCCGTCGTCCGAGGAGCTTCGGGTGTGAGAGAGATACTTCTGTCTGCCTTTGGAGTGCTCGTTCACGTCCTCCAGCTTCACTTCTTCAATAAATCCAGACTTGTCTCCTCCTAATCCCCAATCGATGGAATTGGAGAAGCTTGAAAGAATTTTGAGCTTGAAATATTAAGGAATTATAACAAAATTATGTTTTAATGCATAAGCTAATAGAGAAAACGAAAAGAAATTTGTTCAAACCTATCAGTGGTACATAGCTTGAACGTCATCGCAAGATCTTCTAAGCTTTGACGACGGCGACAGCATCACGGAGCCATTGCGAGCTGCTGGCCGGTGAGAACAAAAATCAGAGATAGACCGAGAGAAATTTGAGAAATTAAATCGGGAATTAGAGAAACCTATCTCAGATTGATAGAAATTTGAGAAAAGTAGAGATAAATATATATATTTGTAATATTCCACGTACCTTTGCAATATTCACTTCTTTTAGTAGATTTTGCCCAAGAAAGTTTTCACCGTTGGTAGGAGAACTACGTAATTTATCGAGGAAGAATCGATATTTTGTTTAGAACATCTTCCGTCAATTAAAACAAGAAAAAACCGGCCTTAAATGATAATACAAGGATCAACAATAATATTTAAGCACTGTGGTGGTACTAGGCCAAAGAGACCTTGTTTTTGATATCTTTGTATAATTCAAATACCTCATTAAACAGCATTCAATATGAGGTACTGTGGTGGTACAATGTACTCATGTTTGATTTCCTTGCCATGGACTCAAAATCTCCACGACATTTCATTGATAAAATAGCTCCCACAATGTAACCAGCTGCAATGATTTGTATCAAGTCAATGGCTCCAGGTCGGCTTTCGGGTTCAATCTGGAAGCAGCTTTTAGTTCCGCTAATGATACTGTCACTGGCACCTTCAGCGTGTAAGCATTATTCTTTGTATCAAATTAAGTCACTTGAGTTTTGAAATGGTGATGGGTTTCTGTTTTGATGCATTATTGAGCTTTGAAGTTTCATTTTGGTGATTATTGTTTAATATCAATGTGTCTATGATGCAACTAACAATCCAAAAAACTGAAGCTCAACTATATAAAAAGATGGAACTCCATGTGATCATCATTTTACATGAACACGAAGTGAATATTGCAGTGAAGTGATTATTGAAGGAGTTAAGTGATTATTAAAGTCAATTAATTGTAACACTCCATTGATTTGATCATTAAGTTTATAAAAACACACATATCCCAACATTACAAAAGAAAAACAAACACTAAATTTTTTTTTTTAAATAAATAAAAATAAAAAATTGTCTCCAAGTGGATCCAAAAGACAACAATACATATATCTCCACCTTTGATTGATAAGTAAAGGACCTATCAAACTCCAGAAGCCTACCACAAATCCAAGAGTCATGCTTCCATAGAACCAGACTCCATTTTATGTTATGGGGTTTTATATTATTGTTTGGATCCTTGTATGAAAGCTTAAGCTTAAGGGTTAGGTTCACGTGTCAAACCCATCAATCTGACATATAAGAGATATGTTAGAGAGCTTTATATTATTGTTTATAGTTCAATTCCTTACCTTAAAGTTTTGTTTTTTTTTGTTTTTTTTTTTTTGTTTTTTTTTTTTTTTTTGTTTTGGGATCACTAACTAGCAATGATGTGTGTTAATTCATTTGTACGAAGTCATGAGAATTTGAACCGATAAGATATTATCAATGACCTCAAACTTATTGGAATTATTATAAACCACGAACTTAACAATAGGTTTTAGAATTTGACATTTATTTACAAGAATGATTAATTAACAATTTTTCAATACTAAACATATGTAGGCAAATTTAATTGCGAATGTTCTTCACTCAAATATTCTGTATAATTCCTGCAAAGTATAAACTTAATTTTAGAAAGAAAAACAAATAAAACATTACTATTTTGGAGAAGATGGAGGTCAAAACAATGTATGCAAAAACATATATGGGTCGGTCTTTATCGACCATTAATGTATGCAAAAACATTTGGGCTTTGATTTTTCACTTGTATAAAGCCCAGCATCTTCAGGATCACGACTTCACTCTAATCATGTTAGAGTGCTTTATATTGATCTTGGACCCTTACCTAATAGCTTAATCTTTTGAATCCGATGTTTACTAACTATCAGAGTTTGGCTTGGTTCAGGACATTATGTACACTTGAACTGAAAATATGTTGTCTAGAGTTAGATCCAAGTATATATCCAACCAAAAGTCTTAGGTTCTTGGCAAATGGCAATTTTATTCAAAATTGAAGATGAATCATGAAACCTGATCATCGATACAATTTATAGGATAGAATTGGAGTTCATTAATGTTGCAATCATAAATGATGCGCATATTTTGTTGATGATGTGCTCCGAGAATCGAAACCCCATTTCCCGGAAGTATTGTAATGCAGAAAAAACCTTCCGTATCGAAACTAATATACATAAATCTCCCTTCAACTACATAGTCAGCTTCCTGGAAATGAAATGTCATTGTTGGATGTTGATGGAAACCTGGTTTATCGTAGTAACAAAGTTGATATCTCGGACCAGTTGTTAGCGGATTTCTTTTCTGTAGTCCAAAAGAATCATAGTGTTGCATTATGGTGGTCATCACCACACTATAAGCATTGCCTCCATTCGTGCGTTGATCAATCATAGTATTCGGAG
Source organism: Acer campestre (assembly GCA_954870605.1). NCBI lineage: Eukaryota > Viridiplantae > Streptophyta > Magnoliopsida > Sapindales > Sapindaceae > Acer > Acer campestre. Next base: position 47,410,853 of record OX940801.1, on the reverse strand, counting down.
CTCCCGCGTCAATCACGAAACCATTAGTGGCACCACGAGGAATTTTTCGGAAGGTATCTGGAGGAAAATTCAGGCGATGAGAATTGACACTTATATCTAATAAGTTCAACATGTAGTATTTAATAGCAGGCCCTGTAGCAAATGGTGTTCTATGGATAACTCCGTGGGGTGGAGGGACATCATCCGCGAACCTGAGATAAAGAGGCCTCGCTAGTTCTTCCGTCAAAGGAGCCATACAATATGAGAAACGTCTAAAGCTTTGTCCGAAAATTTGGTTGATCAGTGATTCCGGGGATAAGTTTAATCCTAGGATTCCGGAAATCAAACCCCTCTCTGAGAACAAGAAATTTTGGTTGTCATTGGAGCAGCCAAAGATTATTCTTGACGTGATTGTATCAGGACCGTTCATAGTTTTAAACACGAATGAATCTAGGGACGCGATACCTTTTGTTCTACCTCCGCCATATCTAGCATCGTAGACGCAGTACTCTCCGTCAACACATTTGAAACGACTATTGGGTCCTGAACACAAGTAATGATTGCAAGGAAGCCTTTGATAAGTAGAGGAAGTTCGCGGATCGAAAATGGCATAGTCTTGGTTGAAGCAATCTATGCAAGGCTGGCACTGCGTCCAAATTAGGCCACCGCCCGTGTCTATCATTAACCATACCATTCTTGGCGGGGTTCCAATTCCGACCTGCCCAGCGTAGTAAAAAACATCATCTCGAATTATCGGAACATAAAGATTATCAGGGTGATATAATGTTGAGTTTTGATTGGTAGAAAGGAGATTCACATAGCTATTAGCTTTAGCATGGCTGAATTCAACCATTCTTTGAATTCTTTCGGTTTGAGTGAGGTTTCCAATGTATAAAGGGGACTCGGGAGAGTCTCTGGGGATTAGCTTAAACCTGAAACTTGAAGGTTTTGAATTGGAGAAATGGAGTTTGGAAAATAAAATTAGGCAAAGACACAAAACTATTGAAGGAAAAATTTTCATTGTCTTCATTTTGTAAATGAAAGATGAGATTTTCAGTCATTACCAACTATACTTATATGGTGGTTTGTAAAACCATATCTCTCTTACCAACTATAAAAGGGAAGAGAATTTCATTTTTGGAAAACTATTAATTGTCAGACACTTTTATGGTATTTCTTTAATTGATTGTTTTTCTCCATAATCTCAAATGAAGTTTCCCAAGTGGCACGATCGTAATGGAGATGGATTGTAAGGGAATATTTGGTATATGCTTCACTGTTTTATATCTATGAAAATATAAAACTTTAGACCATAACAACAATCAATAAAAACTTGCAAAATGTAACAAAGTTCAAATAAATTAAATAAAACTATAAGAAATTATATTTTCTCATTTTTTTTTTTTTTTGTTATGTTTTAAAATCTCTTATAATTTCTTTTTTGTTAATCCTATTATTTAAAAGAACTACTAATGTTATCTTTCATGACCTCCTCACTTTTCTCTAGATCATTTATCTTCATCACTTAAAAATCCTTCTATTTCGTCTACAACTTGGCATCCGTATCTAGGATGGTGCACCATGCAATGCATCCTTTTCGACATGGATGAGATTCTTTGTCTTTGAAGAAGTTAGAAATCTTCTCTCCTTCCTACTTATATTCACTTGCTAATTTTAGCCTTTTTGCTTTCTTTTCTTTTTGTTTTTTTAGAATATATTAAGTATGCATTAAATACCCTATGATTATTACCAAAAATAAAAGCTTTTGAATTTTAATTATATAAATAAATATTTTTCAAAACAATATCAATTGTAATACCAAATTAATAGTAATCCGTTTTTTTTTTATGAAATTAATGGTAAATTTTAAAAACATATCAATGGTAATATATTAATGATACCATAACAAAAAATTAAAATAATAATTTTTATTCAAATATTAGAACATTAATTATTACATTCAATTCAATAGATTCTTTTTCTAAATATATGAAATTCACTCATAATTCTATTTTTTTTTTTTATAAACGGTAATAATTAATTTTTTTGTAAGATAATAAAACAAATATCTCCACTACTATTTGTCTCTCCATAAAAGTCTTCACCTCTATTAATTTTTTTTATTGAATCATCTAAGAGACAAACATGTGAAAAAAAAAAAAAAAAATCTAGAAATTAGTTTATTAAGAAAATGGAATGTTTTTAGAAAATAAGTGTGAAATATTACATTATTTGGTAAGTTTAAAAAATTTAGCTGTTAATTGTAATAATTTTTAATAATACAATTTTTTTTTTCCTAAATCCAAAATCTATAGGTAATCAAGAGGTAATCACGTAATTAATGGGATAGTAAATAATTTGTTTTAACCAATCTCATAATTGATTTTTAATTATTAATTTTTTTTTAAGTATTACATTATTTGGTAAGTCTAAAAGACAAGCCGTAATTGTTTTTTTCCAACAAGCCATAAATTCGTATTAATTAGCTTTTGTTTTTAAGTATTATTAATTAGTTGTAATATTTCAAAAAACAAAATGTACTCTTAATTAGTTATCTATACAATAAATATTATTGTAAGTGCCTCACTTTTTGATTGGCTTATTTCGTCAACAAAATCACAATGAGGTTTAATCTTGTAAGGGTAGCTTATGATTGAAGAAATTCTACTCAAATGCTTAAGGACCTCATTGTGGACATCAAGAGCTTCAAGGAATGTAGCTACTTGATCTTGACTCTTAAATTAAAGAGATTTGGTTGTACACACTCACTTTCTAGCATGCATATGTGATTATTGCTTCTTGTATGTTTATTTTTCACTAATCACACTTGCACAATTTTCTTGTGTGTTGTTGAGAATGTATGCAGTGCGCTAGTCTCATTACCCATGCAAGACTCGCGCAGTGCGCCGGTCCACATGCGCTGGACCAGCGCACATGACCAAGGCATTATGGGCAGAGGTTGGCCGCTGTTGGTGCGCCCCTCGTCATGCACAGGTCTCACCAGCGCAACATCTCTAGAGGTGTACCGCTGGTCATGCGCCTCTGAGTTACGCTGGTCGACCAGCGCACTTGCTAAGCAAAGGGATTGGCTAGTGGTGTGCGCTACTCGACCAGCGCACCACCAGTGCAAATGACGAGAAGCTAGAGCATTTTTTCCAAAACGACATCACTTTACTTGAATCTCATATATATATATATGTCTTGATGGCCTTTGATCATTTTAGAGAGCAAAAATTACATCTTTTGAAAGTCATTAAGTATATTCAAAGCAAAGGTATCAAGACTTGATTTTTATTACTCAAAACACAAACACCCATCATATTTTCATGTTTCATACATCATCTAGCATGTTCTAACTTGATTTTTATAGGGTGTTCATCTTTTCTCACATGACTTGTAGTTAGAACATCATTAGCATCACTTCACATGTTCTTTCTCTACAAGATAGTTTTTTTATTACTTGACTAGTCTCAAGATTGCATCTTTATGACTTGACTAGTTTCAAGATAGCATTTATTATGTTTTTTGAGTTGTTTGTGATAGCTATTGCTTATAGGGTTTGATTTGCACATATAGCTAGGTTGTATGAATGTCATATAGCCACATGATATTTAGGAATGTCTCTAACATGTTCAACCATACCTAGATAAGCTTAAATGTCTAACCTTGCATTTTAGCATCTTGAATATTGCACATATTCACCTTATGTTGTGTTATCTCTTCTCTTTGAGAGACAAGTCTTGTATTTGGCTTTTGGTAGTTGGCAAGCAATGGACTAGATTCACTTTGGAATGCCTACGGGTAGTAGTGGTAGATTAGTAACCGTGTAAGGTTTGACATGGTCAACCTAGGTTATAATTGCCATTACAATTAGTGGATTGAGGTTCTTGTGTGGCGCACAAAACAGCCCGTGGTTTTTCCCCGTATGGGTTTCCACTTAAAAATCATGTGTCATTTACTTTCCGTATTTTTACACTTGATTTTAGTTGTTGACTAGTAGGGGGTTGATTTTGAAATATTGACTAATCTCGAAAATCGGTCAAAAGGGGTTAAAATCTATTCTCTCCCCCCAGATTATATTAGAACTTGTTTATATTTATTTTCAATTATAATATTTGGTAAGTTATTAATTGTAATAATTTTTAATCATATATATATATTAAATAAAAAATCTATAGGTAATCAAGAGTCAATCACACAATTAATAGAATAATGAATAAATTCTCTTAATCAATCTCATAATTGATTTTTAATTATTAAGTATTATTTTTTTATTTTATTTTTTTGAAGTATTACATTATTTGGTAAGTTTAAAAGATGATCCATAATTTTTTTTTTCCAACAAGCCATAAATTCATATTAATTAGTTTTTTAAAGTATTTTCAAGAGTCAATCACATAATTAATGAGATAATTAATAAATTCTCTTAACTAATCTCATAATTGATTTTTAATTATTAAGGGGTTTTTTTTTTTTTTTGAAGTGTAACATTATTTGGTAAGTTTAAAAGACAAGGCATAATTTTTTTTTCCAACACACCATAAATTCGTATTAATTGGTTTTTTTTTTTTTTTAGGTATTTTTAATTAGTTGTAATATTTCAAAAAAAAAAAGTATTGTTAATTAGTTATCTATACAATATATATTATAATATTTGGCAAGTTATTAATTTAATAATATAATTTTTTTCCTAAATAAAAAATCTATAGGTAATCAAGAGGCATTCAAATAATTAATGGAATAAATTCTCTTAACCAATCTCATAATTGATTTTTAAGTATTAAGTACTTTTTTTTTTTTTTTAAGTATTACATGGTAAGTTTAAAAGACAAGCCATAAATATTTTTTCCAACAATCCATAAATTCGTATTAATTAATTATCTTTATTTTTTTTAAGTATTGTTAATTAGTTATCTATATAATCTATAAATAAATAGTTGTTAAGTTATTCTATTTTATTTTTGGTTCATTAAGAGAATTTATTTATTATCTCATTCGGTATGGAATTGACTATTCATTTTTATTCATTATCTCATTAATTAATTAAAAGTAAAAAATCACTAGCTAACCCTTCATATTCAATTTGGTAAAAAAATAAAACATTTCCTATTCAATTATCTTATTTTTATTACCTGTTGTATGTATATATTCGGCTAAAAGACACATCAGCAAAGGTGGCGGGTAATGCGGAAATATAGTAATTCCACGTCATCACGAGTCAACGTACCGATCAACAAATGGTTGGTCAAAGACACGTCATTGGATCAGAATACATAGTGATTTATCCCGTAATATCATAGCGTGCTCGCCAAGCCAAATCATTTGATTTGGAAAACTTTAATGAGCTAAGATCTTATTCGCCAGATATCTTTCAATAGCAAGATCTACTCGGCCTAGTATGGAAAGAAGTGTCATGTAGAGACCGACCCAGATACGAAGTCTAAAGATCATATTCTGATAAGGAAATATTCCTATTTCCTCTTCAGTATCAAAGAATTCTAATCAGGAAAGAACTCAAAGCTTCCAAAAGGATAAACATCAAACAGGAAACGAGTCATAATTGGTCTAATCTATAGAATCTTACAAAGATTCTAATTAATGAATCCACCACTTATACGACAGGAACAAGGGCAACCTTATATCGAATCATATAAATATAGCCATGTACTTATTATAAGGGGGGAGATCATTAGCAATTTACACTTACAGGAGAAAAGAGATATGAAGCATAAGCAATTATCTGAGAGAAAGCAAGTATTGAGTGTGTAATTATTCTATTTATAGTGGGTCTCTTCTCGTCGTCATCAGCACCGTGGATGTTTCCCCGCCTTGGGGTTTTACCACGTAAAACATGTGTTATGTTTGATTTATTCTTTCTTTCTTGCTTTTATACATTACTATTCTCAAATACGAACAAATTGTATCGCACCCACATGGAGAAAGAGGCTTTGATTATTCAACCATAGATTGGTTAAAGCTTCGATCTGCCTACGTATTATTGTTTGGCGGTTGACTTTTCAACAATCCAAAAATTGCCGTCAACAATTGGCGCTAGAAGGAACCCTCGTGAACAGACTACAGAAAGAATTCCGACATGGATCTAAACAAAGGTGACAACCAACTCCCCATAACTTTCTAAGGAGACATTCACCCTAGCGATTATGACACCAACAGATGCAACATCTAAAACACCCTAGCGAACGACTATTGGAAGCGCTAGGGGGTGGATCATCAACAGTACTCGTAGTAGGATGCACGATCATGACCAAATTTGAAGGAAGAATATTCACAAGGCTTCAAAGTGTCAAAATCCGTCTAAGGAATTGTTTTCCTATTCCGACAGCTTAAAAAAAAAAAAAAAGTTGTCTCGAATCGCGGAATTTCTGACCATTGGGTGCTAAAGTAAGCATATCTCCCTCTACGGAACTCATATTTGCAAACCGTAAAAGCCGATGGAAACTAGATATCCAAGGCTTTCTAAGCATATATGTTTCGTATCCTAGTTCAATCCAAGTAATATTTGGTGGCCCTCGCAATATTGAAGAAACCAGATCGCGTATAGATTTCTGATCTGACCATCGAACACTAAAATATGCATATCTCCCTTTACATAAGTCGAAATTGTGAGCTGTAAAAACCATCGGAAACTAGACATCCGGATCTTTCTAGAAATATAAGGTTCACAATCCGGTTCAACCTGTGGAATATTTTATTGTCCCTGAAACATTGAAGAAAGTGATTCACTGAGGATTTTCCAACTTGACCACCAGACGCTAAAACGGAGATAACTCTCTCCAGAGAGCATGGAATCATGAACCGTAAATTTTACTATAAAATAGATGTATAGATCTTTCCAAGGATATGTGGGTCTCAACACAAGTCATCCCAAGGAATATTTGACGACTTCCGGAACGTTGCGGTTTAGCATAAAGTTTACCTTGACGTGTTGGAAACCGAGCCGATCTTGGTATAAAACATCCAATGGCGATTCTCAACTGAAACCACTCGACTCTTCATCAATTCACCTGTGAAGGATCCAGTAGTAAAACGACTAGACTCCAGGTTCGGTAAGTGGCCGACGTTAGTCAATTTATAGTCTAATTTTATGATTTTATTTACATTGTGCAAACAAAGAATATATGCATATATAGTTACATAAATAAAAGTGAAAGCCGACCAAATAATGACTATTCGAGATTTAATCGAGACTTTGATCTTGATAAAACCATTCGGATTCGGGGGTACGTTTTCACTAAATTGTTATTACTATTGATATCGCCTTGCATCGATAATCATATAGAATATCATGTAGAATATCATGATGCTAAAATCTTTACTATGAATACACTACTAATTTGTTGAAGTTAGAAGTTGCATGTTGTGCTTTTCTATTAAAGTATCTGCATGGATCGCCTCGACTTGGGAGTGCATTACTGAATAGATTTAGTCACCAGCAAGTATGTCACATGATTATTATTCTAGATTAATGAGAGTAAAACATACTGATTGATGTTTAATATTTGTGACATTCTGATTAACCAAACAATAATTCAATTGAATTTAATTGAGACTTTGATCTCGATGAAAAACGCTTTCGAAAGCATTTAAAAGCTGTACCGAAATCGTTCTGATATAGAGGTACGATTTATCTTGATTGTTATGCTATTTATTATCATTGGCACCATATTGCATCTTAATCGATAATTCAGAAGGATATCATAGTGATTATTTCTATTTGAAATATTATGAATTTGGCATTAGAATTGCTAGAACTATAAGTATATAATCCATGTCTTTCTATCAAAATTCCTACTAATGTTAAAATAGTGTATGAATCGCAATTGATTCGAAGACACATGTAACAAGTACATGCCACAATATTTTGTTACTTTTTAGTCCAAATATGCCATTGTTATTGGTGTTAATTTAAATATTCATGATGGTGGTTAGACTCAACAATATTGGGTTCGACCAATTTGTTCTTTAAATCAAATGAACATGAGTGTTGAAGAATGTGACTAGAAGTATTTGGTATGCTTGTAACATTGAATTTATGTAATCTAGATATATTAAATTATATCTACCTCTTCATATCGTTGTACTTTCACATACAAATACACAACATGCATAACTTTTTTGTAATTCTCTTTATGTTATATTGCGTTCACATGTTATCTATGCATGTCTCTCTCGTACACAATACATAATACGCATGCATAAGTCTTTAAACATATAATGCATGCTTAATTAGTATGTCTGACAACTTTTATGGCTCTTACACGCATCTTGTCTATCATAGATTTATAGGTGTCATTCGACACTAATCATTAATAGTACCATGTATGAGTTGATCGCTTCCAATTATTTGGTCTCATTAAATGCATGATTATTATTACTTGTGTGAACTTTACTCACATACTTGGTATAGAAAACAAGTTGAAAATGCTAGCTCAAGAATCTAGTCTTGCCACAGCGTGCGGAAATCAAATTTCATCTCAACACGCTTAAAGGTTTTTAAAAAAAAAATGTGAGAGACCATATAGCCTTGGTGACCCGATCAAAAATGGAAGAGTAGCATTGGCCTCACATTGCTAACAACTGCCTTCATCAATCTGGGTTTGATCTCTCCTATTAATATAAAGATTTCGCTCTCTATCAAATATGCTATCTTATACGAATAAAACACGTTTATGACCAACCGTTATCTTTTACTACCTAGGCACGCATATCGTACTATTTATACTCCAGAACAGTAAATGAAGCTCGACTGATACCTTAAAAAAAAAATCCGAGTAAGGGTCACTCCTTAAAACAGTCATTAAATGTCGTCCTTTGACTAACAATTTGCTGAGAATTTTTATAGTGAAGGGTTTATCAAGTTTTGACTCAAATAAAGTTTCTTGAGCAAACATGTCAGAAAAACGCCAAACCGCAATTGTATCGATCAGTTACCAAATATCATCTCTCCATCAACTGTCGAAATGAAAAAGAGCGTAGTCTATGAGAAAGACCAAGCCGAAAGTGGTTGGAATCTATGTTAAAAGCACTCCAGCAAGCCTAAACCTACTTACAACAACTACTGGGGGGGCTATGGGAGCAGAAGATGTAACCATAAGGAAATTCGTAGTTGTGAAATTGGTTTTTATGAAAGTCCCTTTTTCCACCCCGGCGACTAAAAAGAAAAAAGGGTGAAAGTTCAAAGGAGTGCGAGAGGATTGAAGAACCATACAGTAAAAAAATATATATATATAAATAAATAAAATAAAAGAGAGAGAGAGAGAGAGAGAGAGAGAGAGAGAGAGAGAGAACCGCTCAAAGACAAAGTATTTGAAAGCAACATAACTAAACTTCAGGTTCGGTAAGTGACCAAGGTTAGTTACCTGTTAAGTATTTTGTCGGATCATTACGCAAAAAATATATACATATGGCGTATTAAATAATAAATCAAATAACGATTTTTTGGAATTTAATCAAGACTGATCTTGATAACAGTTTTTTCAAAAGCGCTTAATGACATTGTCAAAATAGGTCGGGTTTGGAGGTACGTTTTGGTTTAATTATTATTACTTGTTATTATTATTCATACAATCTTGTATCTCAATAACTTGATGGGATATCATGCTGCTTATTTTTCTGCTGCTAATTAATTAAAATCATAAGCTGTACACTGTATGCTTTTCTATCAAAATATATACTTTTTGTTTATTATGCCACGTGTTTTTATATGCAAAGTACCCAGCATGAATCCATGGAAATTGTATCCCAAACGATGACCATCACCAATACCGTGCATGGATCCAACTATTTTTGTTTGGCATTATTAAAGCGCAGATATATATATATATATATTTGTTTTTTCTTTTTTTTTTTGAAACAACACTTTATTAAAGGGAACCAAAAACAGAGGAGCCACAACCAGCACCCCCCAAAACACCACACCCACACGACAAACACCGACCCCAGCAGCCAGCAACAAAGGCCACCCGAAGGCCAACAAACAGAAACACACAAAAACCAGAAAGGAAACAAAGGAAAAACCAAGAAAACAGGGAAACCACAACCTTCAAAACCGGCCACCCAAAGGCCAAAAACAGAAACACAAAAAACACACCCAAAAACCGGAAGACAGGAACACACTACTCACACCACCAAACTAAATCCCCGTCCATATCAGCACCCCTTTTAGCCAAAATATCAGCCGTCGTGTTCGCTTCTCTAGCGATATGAGCCACCGTTACATTTTCCATATCCATAAGCATCGACCGGATGCCATAAATAATGTCAACCATCTTCAAGTTACCAAAATCGCCATTCGCCGCAACCCATGAAACCGCCTCTCTCGAGTCACTTTCAATTCTGATACAAACCCCCCCCCCCCCCCCCCCCCCAAACTCGCTTTCTCCTTACACAGAACACAAGCCTTCTGGATCGCCAGTAGCTCCGCTTCGGAGGCACTCACCCTGCCAAGAAATTGAGAAAAAGTACACATTGTCTCCCCTTTTGAATTGCGAAGAACCCCACCAATCCCAACCCTCCCCGTGTCTACTTTTAACGAGCCGTCAACATTGAATTTCAACGCTAAATCTAACGGAGGAATCCATCTTCTATTCTCCTTGGGCTTGGCAGATTTCTTTCGTGACAACAAACTTCCAAATTCTCCACCATCAACGTGATTGGCTCCTTCGACCCTCTACCGTGGTGTTTGAACCACCACGCCACCCTGAATCTCACCAAATCAATTAACATATGTTTCTCTACCGTCCCTCCTTTGAATAAAATCCTGTTTCGGTGTTCCCACACCGACCACACCAACGCATTAAACAAGGTAGCCCAAACTCTTCTCAAACTCGGCATCGGGCATAACCCCTGCCAACCATCAAACCAATCCTTTACTGTCTTTGGAGCACAGCAACTGACTGACCACCAGCCAACGCAATGGACCCAAATGCTCCACGTCCACTTACAGCCCAAGAATAAATGGTCTATAGATTCACTATCGTAACCACACAACAAACACTGCATCCCATTACTCACATCAATCCCAAACCGAGAAAGATTCTCCCTCACCATAGTTCGGCCCCTAAGGAGCTGCCAAAGGAAGACCTCCACCTTAGGAGGACTAATACCCGCCCAAATAGAAGCCTGATCCCACGCACCATCCCCTCTATAGTCCTCCATACATCTCCTAAAAGAACAAACCGAAAAAATGCCATTTGGAGTGAAATTCCAAGCCACCGAATCTGAGAAATCCTTATTCAACTTGACACTGTCAAGAACCATCCTGAAATTCTCCCACACCTCCACCTCCCAGTCAAAGACTTCCCTTCTAAGACTAATCTCCCAAATCCAAACCCCCTCCACCCAATTGCCAAAATCAATAATATTACCACTTCTGTTACTAGACAGAGCAAAAATTCTTGGGAACAAATCTTTCAAAGACCTATCTCTCCACCAAACCTCATTCCAAAAATCAATACCAGCCCCACTACCCACCACTACCTTCATACCATCTTTAAGAATTAAAGCCGGAATGGTCCCTTCCTTAAACAAACCACTCACAGCCTTCACAAAAGGCGAAGAGTTTTGAATGGAAATCTGCTGCCAAAAAGGACTAGAATTCCTGATGCCATATTTAACACATATAACCTTCTTCCATAACGAATCCTTCTCCCTCCCAAATCTCCAAATCCATTTTGCCAACAAACCAATATTTTTGTCCACTATCCTACCGACCCCCAGCCCACCACATCTTTTGCTTTTACATAAGGAATCCCAGTCCACCGCATGTATCTTCTTCTTACCCGAAACATCACCCCAAAAGAAACCCCTTTGAGCCTTTTCTATTACTGCAGCCACACTAACCGAAATTTTGAAAACCGACATAAAGTAAGTCGGAATACTCGAAAGGACCGCTTTAATGAGCACCAAACGACCCCCTTTGCTCAGAAACTTCTTTTTCCAAGGTGCCAATCTCTTCTGAATCCGAGCCAGAACCGGATCCCAAAAAGACTTGGAACTTGGTCTTGCTCCCAAAGGCATGCCAAGATAAGAGATTGGAAGATTTGCACTCTTGCAAAGAAAAAACTCGGCCTAATTAACATCCCTACCACCCTTCTTTCCCACCGTAACAACGCAAGATTTGTGAAAATTAATCTTCAAACCCGTCGCCATCTCAAAGCACCGCAAAATTCTCTTAGAATTAACCAAAAATTCCGTCTTTGGTTCCAAGAACAGAATTGTGTCATCCACATATTGAAGATGCGACACATGGACCATATCGTCACCAAGACTAAAACCACGCAGAAGTTTCAGCTCGGCAGCCTTCTGCAAACAGCCACTCATGCTCTCCACCACTAAATTAAACAAAAACGGGGACAGAGGGTCACCTTGACGTAAACCTTTCTCAACCCTGAATTGATCCGTCGGACTACCATTCACTAAAACTGACAACGAAGGTGTCGAAATGCATCACTTCATCCAATCCCTCCAACTTATTCCAAAACCCATTTCGTCCATCACAAAATCCAAAAAGGCGTGGTCCACCGGATCATACGCCTTCTTGAAATCAATTTTAACCAACAAGCCTCCTTCTGTACTCTTCCTCCAACTATGAATAATCTCTTCAGCAACCACATAACTATCCATAATCTGACGACCTTTCACGAAAGCCGATTGGCTAATACCAATTACCGAATTCATTACCTTCTTCAGCATATTCACGAGGACTTTGGCTAGGATCTTATACATAGAACTGACCAAGCTAATCGGTCTGAAATCACGAAACGTCACAGGACTCGTAACTTTCGGGATTAAAGTAATAAACGTATTATTTAACTCCTTGACTACACTTCCATCATCATAAAAATTGTTAATAAAATTCATAAAATCATCCCTTATGACATCCCACTTAGCCTTGATAAAGTTAAGATTCAGACCATCCGAACCTGGAGCCTTGTTTCCGTCGCACCCCTTCACCGCCAGCCACACCTCCTCAGTCGAAAACCTCTCCTCAAGCGCTTCTCTTTCAGCAGCCAAAAGACGCTTCAGATTCAAACCTCTAATCACCGGCCTTTTCCACTTTACATTGGAAAAATGTGACTTAAAAAAATTCAAGACACCTAATTTCACCAAACTCGGCTCCGACACAGCCACACCATCGAAAAGGATCTCACTGATACGATTTCCACTCCTCCTCCCATTCGCCATACAATGGAAGAAACTCGAATTTCGATCCCCTTCAACCAACCAACTAATCCTAGAATTTTGTCTCCACAATTGCTCCTCCTTTCTAATCGCAATCCACAAACTCGTAAGAATTCCTAATCATTCCTTTCTCACATCAACCGACCACCCTTCTCTGCCAGCCTTGATGTCCAGCTCCCGCAATCTAGACTCCAGCTCTTTGCTGCCCCTGTCACTCTTTTTATTAACCTGCAGCCAGCTTTTAATACTTCCTTTAGCTCCTCTAACCTTAGCCGCCAGCCACCCACCTTTGGACCCTCTCACCTTACAACCTCTCCATCCTTTCACCGCCTCATCCATCAGCTCTTTTCTCTCCAGCCACCCATTGAAGAAATGGAAAGGAATAGGACCCCAGTCCACAGCCTTTTCACCAATCACTATGGCACAATGATCCGATAGGGAACGCGACAACCCCCGCTGAACCAAATCAGGGAACCACACCAGAAACTCCGGAGACAACAGAAAACGATCCAGTCTTGCCCAGGCAGCCGATTCCCTATTGTTCGACCAAGTGTAAGTCGTTCCCACCAACGGAAGATCCAACACCTTGGCTTTCCTAAAGGCAGCCGATTCCCTATTGTTCAACCAAGTGTAAGTCGTTCCCACCAACGGAAGATCCAACACCTTGGCTTTCCTAACAAATATATATATTTGTTATATGTGCAAATGTTACTCACATGTTTGGCACAGAAAGACAAGATGAAAACCATAGCACAGGAATCGAGCTTTGTCTCAATGCACGCAAAACGAGTTTCATCTCGGCGCATGTAGAAATTCAAGCAAAGGCAAAACCTTCTCAACAAACATATGTGCTCGAAATAGCCTTGTAAAGGACAAGAAATTATCAATAAAGATGTGTTCGTAAAATCAATTCTCAAGAAAGAACTAAAGACAACATAGTATGAGGCGAGTAAGAATTCCCCACTCAAAGCAGGCTCAAGACGAAAACGTCAAAACAGCTTGAGCTAGAAAGACACAAACAGACCAATTGGTGCTCGCCACCATTGGCAAGCATAACCCTTCAAAATGCAAATAAAGCACTCAAAAACAGTGGTCGGAAATACATCCTGAAAGAAACGATGGGGGTCGAACAACTAGCAATCTTAGCAAAACCTATAAGCAAAAGAGGGAGACGTCCCAATAGTATGCTTATAGAACTTGGTGTATGGTCGGATACGTCCTGACAAACACTGAGTATACCAAAAACTTAGCAATGGTAGCTGAACAACAAAAAAGGTCTTGCGCCTAAACCAAAAACTCAGCGATGGTAGCTGAATAAAAAGCAAAAGCGGGAGACGTCCCAATAGTATGCTTATAGAACTTGGTGTATAGTCGGGTACGTCCTGACAAACATTGAGTAAGCCGAAAACTCAGCAATGGCAGCTGAACAAAAAGCAAAAGCTAGAGACGTCCCAACAATATGATTAAAGACTTGGTGTATGGTCGATACATCCTGATAAACGATGAGTAAGTCGAAAACTCAACAATGGTAGCTGAACAATAAAAAGGCTTTATGCCTAAGCCTAAAACTCCGCAATGGCAGCTGAACAACAAAAAAAGCCCTACGCCTAAACCGAAAACTCAACAATTGCAGATGAACAAATAAAAGGCTTTGTGCCTAAACTAAAAACTCTGCAATGGTAGCTGAACAAAAAAAAAAAAAAAAAAAAAAAAAAAAAAAAAAAAAAAAAAAAAGATCTAGATCAAGCCGAATCACGGTCAAAGAGGTCTCAAATCTAGCTCAAAATGAGCGAGGAGATCTATACATCAGCAAACAAAAGATCTTACACTTAAACCAAAAACTCAGCAATGGTAGCTGAGCAAAAAGAAAAGGGCGTAAATATTTTTTTGCTTAAATTGTATTTCTATCAAGTTTAAAATGTGTAGGTACAAAGCTCTAATGAGCAAGTGCACACAAAAGCAGCCGGGAAGCTTTCAAACGCAAGATCCGGGCCACCTAAGCCAAACACCTTGAGGTTGGCTTGGCTCGCTAAAAATCAAGTAAGAACCCTGAAAGTTGGTAGAAACTTAGGTATGGTGAATCAAGACCCCATGTGGTGCAAAATAAACGCTCAAGTTGCCCTGAGTCGGAAAGCCTAAATCCTTGTCTGTCAACCAAGCAAGCCTCTGGAGCAGTTGGTAAGAAGTGCAAAAGATAGAATATCAGCCAAAAAGCCCTAACAAAATAAATGCAAAAAATGAGTTAACTAAACTACACGACTGGCAGCCCTCTCGGTTTGACTAGCTATTTATCATGCTGCTTTACTCGCCATGGCGACATCATCCACTCCACAGCCAACCACATTGGTAAAGATGATAGTGACAAATAAACAGCGAATACATACTGAAAGATGAGAAATTGCTTCAATGATGTAATTAAAAAAATCGATGCGAGAACATATGCTTTATCTTACGAATGGAAGAGGTTGGTGACCCATAAATAGCCATGACGAACAGAAGACCAACAAACGCCTGAATCGCCCAATGTTAATTGGGTAGGCGATAACTCGGACTTAGCCGAAGAACGAGTAGCAAAGAATTGAATAAGCAAGTAACCCTGCACCTCTGTATCAACTCACAAATGACGGCAACGCCAGTAGGTAGATTCCAAGCAACACGGACCCTTAGAGAGCTAGACCCCCTCACCATGGCATAAACCTATATATATATATATACGGTAACAACCTTAGGAGGTCGAGACCAAGAGTGTAACTTTCGGGAAGCATGCGCTCCACTTTAAAGATGATCTGAAAGTAATCGACACTTCACCAGAGTAGCAACATCGACCACAATTGTCTCACAGTCGGTGACTTCGCCATTTAAGGAGATTATTTACACAACGATGAAAGCATTGAGCAATGGAATACTACTCGGTCATAAGAATGATGGCGAACAAAGCACTCGCATAAACAGAAAGTATAGAAGTACTAAAAAAAATGCTGCGAAGAACAATAGAAGAAGCGGTCATGCAAAGAAGCATTAAATGCTGAAGTTGGCACTCAAAAGGGAACACGTTGATTAAAGATAAAAAGAAGGGAAAGAACTTCCCTAAGAGCCAGAAATCAAGAAGTAATGATAAAACAAACTCTCAAAAAGAAGCCAAGTATGTTTATAAATACTACTCGTCAAAATAAAAGAGTGTAAGGGTTAGATCATTTGTTCGTCTCGAAGTATTTATAGGGGTATTGTTGTATGTATATATTCGGCTAAAAGACACGTCAGCAAAGGTAGCGAGTAATGCGGAAATATAGTAATTCCATGTCATCATGAGTCAACGGACCGGTCAACAAATGGTTGGTCAAAGACACGTTATTGGATCAGAATACATAGCGAGTTATCCCGTAATATCAGAGCGTGCTCACCAAGCCAAATCATTTGATTTGGAAAACTTTAATGAGCTAAGATCTTATTCACCAGATATCTTTCAACAGCAAGATCTACTCAGCCCAGTATGGAAAGAAGTGCCATGTAGAGACCGACCCAGATACGAAGTCTAAAGATCATATTTCGATAAGGAAATATTCATATTTCCTCTCCAGTATCAAGAATTCTAATCAGGAAAGAACTCAAAACTTCCAGAAGGATAAACATCAAACGGGAAACGAGTCCTAATCGGTCTACTCTACTAGAATCCTACAAAGATTCTAATTAATGAATCACTTATATGACAGGAACTAGGGAAACCCTATATCGAACCATATAAATACAGCCATGTACTCATTATAAAGGGGGGAGATCATGAGCAATTTACACTTACATGAGAAAAGAGATACGAAACATAAGCAATTATCTGAGAGAAAGCGAGTATTGAGTGTGTAATTATTCTATTTATAGTGGATCTCTTCTCACCGTCACCGGCACCGTGGATGTTTTCCCGCTTTGGGGTTTTACCATGTAAAACATGTGTTATGTTTGATTTATTCTTTATTTCCTGCTTTTCTACATTACTCTTCTCAAATACGAACAAATCGTATCGCATCCACGTGGAGAAAGAGGCTTTGATTATTCAACCCTAGATTGGCATGGTTAAAGCTTCGATTTGCCTACACGTTATTGTTTGGCGGTTGACTTGTCAACGATCCAAAAATCACCGTTAATAATTACCTTTTATATCATTTTAGTTGGGTTTGAAAAACTCTCTTTCTCTATTGATATGTTTATTTCTTTGTTTGTTTATCACTCAATCCAGACACTCTGACTCCAATGTTTATTCATCATCTCATAGGGTTCCTCCTCTTCTAGTCACCACCTGTCCAAATCAGCACAACCCACCAAATCCATTAAGGTTCATATTTACGATTTCACGTTTTTCTATTGCATTAAAAAAAAAAAAAAAAAAAAAAAAAAAAAAAAAAAAAACTTATATTTTGATGTGTTATATCATATTTAGGATTAATGGATCTCCAGGCATTCAAGTTTTTTATTTTATTTTATTTTATTTTATATATCTGAGTATAGTTCATGTAATACAAATTGCATGACATTGTCACGCATATTTCTGCGTACTATCTCATATTTGTTTTGTATTGAATCATATTCGTTTGACTTCTTAAATCAAAGAAATGGTTTTAGGTATTGCTCATCGCAAAATCACCTTGGTATTTTTTTTTTTAATTTATATATAATATTTTTTTTTAGTATTAGTTAAAATTATAGTGTTCATGTTTGTATTCAACAGGCACATGCACAAGTGATTGGTTGGTCAGTCTCTAACATTAAGCCATGATTTTACGTTATCACTCATAAAGATTTGATCATGTTCAGAACTCTATCTACCACTATTTAACTTGATTTTCCTTGCCATCTAATTTCGTCAAAGACCAGAGATTAAATTAGAACATCAACTTAGAGAGTATAAAGCAATGATTTGAAATTATTTGAATTATATTTTTTGAAAAAATTATTAAATTTGTGGTTGAAAGCTTCATTTTGTATATTTCAAATGTAATTACAAATATTTATAGTCGAATGATTTTTTAGTGTCTTTTTTCTTTCTAATATATGTTAATTCCATATGTAAAATTACAAATGAAAGTAAAAATAAAAAATACACACGAAAAAAATTTAAAATATAAATTCGATAACAATTACGTTATGTTTTACCATGTCCGCACATCGTGCGGGCTGCATACTAGTACCATCTATACTTATAGTTGTTATTATTATATATACAAGAGTTGACCATAATCATGAGAATTTTATCCTCAACAAATTGTCAAATTTTACTCTTCATCAGTAGACTTTCTATTATCAACTTTCTATGTGAAATTATCCTCGTTTAAAATCATATCTTGAATTTTCAAATTTTCCTCCCCTCAGTGGAGGTTGCCAATATATTCACCAAAGAATCATCAAGTGCTCAGTTTCGGACATTAACAACCAAGTTAATGGTTCGACAACGACCCATGTATTAGACAAGATTGAATTGCCAAATTAATCGTCTCCATAAGTTTTTTTTTTTTTTTTTTTTTTTGACAAGCAAAAGGAGATTTATTAACAAGGCCAAAAAGCCAGGCAGAACAGAACAAAGAAGATCAAACGGCACACCCCAAATATTCAAAAGACCGCAATAGGAGCTACACAACCACACCTGTCGCTGAACTTTGAAAGGGGCTGCCCAAAACACAACAACCAGCACAAAGCAAAAGAGAGACATCGCACACACTAGAACGCAAAGCACAAAAAACCCCCACCAAAACCAAATTAAGGCAGTCTCCAGTCCAGCATATCACCATCACCACCAGCACCCTTTTTAGCCAAACAATCAGCAGCTGTGTTAGAACCACTAGAGTTGAATTCAATGGACAACTGACCTCTTTTACCCAACAAACTTCTAATCTCTAGGATCAGCTGGTAGTACTTCCAATCTCCCACTCCCGAACTATTAACCCATGCTACAATTTGTTTACAATCGCTCACAACGACAATCCTATTCTTCTCCAAAACTGATCTCGACAAACAAAGAGAAACAGCTATCAATAGCAAGAAGCTCAGCCATAAAGATATCCTGAATCCCAACATACTCAGAAAACTGACACAGAATCTCACCCCTACTGTCCCTAAGCACACCACCTATACCCGCCTTACCCATCGAACCCCTTACAGACCCATCAACATTGAACTTTAAAGTATCCAGAGGCAGAGGGATCCATTCATTAGGATTCGGAAGCTTAACTTTCAAGGAATCAGAGCATCTCTCAACAATATTCAAAGTTAAGAGAGTTATAGGATCCTTTGAGCCCTTTCCAATGAATTTGAACCACCAAGCTACCCTCAGCTTCACCATATCCATCGCCTACTCTAACGAGACCACTACTTCCTTGAACACCTTCTCATTCCTCGATTCCCAAATCGTTTCCATAAGTTGACCATAATCCTTTGATCAATGCCCAAATGCTTGCTTGATTGACGATTGTATATACTGTCATGATCTTGGCTTGATATTTGTACATTTAGCTTAAATCATGGCCGTATATTTTTGGATTAAAATCTTTTGATTAATGCTTTGTAGATGTGAATATAAAGGAATGAAGTGTTCTCCCTAACTCAGGCATTTGAGTTAGGATATTTGATCGGTCCAAACTCACACGGTAAGACTCTCGCAAGTGTACGAGGTCGGGGTGTAATATAATGACCGAGTAGGGATCGTTCCCACGAGGACTAAGGATTGATTACCGGCTTTTATCGGCTTATATACTATTTGGACAATTGAAAATGATAGTTTTTTAACTTCTAACAATATAAAGATTAAATCTAAAGCAAATAAAACACTAACCACAACTAAAGTGAATGTGATGATATGAGAAAAGTGTGCTAGAACATGAATCCACCAAACCCTTCAATTAACTCTTGACTCACTTAATCCCTCATTTGTGCAAGTATAGATTATAGGTTCGTATTCCTTTAAATCAATCTCTAATCTCTCTCGATGTCTTAGAGATTGTATCCAAACATACAAAATATGGATGAACTCATTAAGAATGGTGGAACACATACATGAACCCTATATGCTAGCCTAGTGTATCTCTCACTTTCTAGTCATATATAGTGAATGGTTTGTTTATCTAGTGATCATTCAACAAGATGGCCAATCAAGACAAAAGCATTAAGCATACAAAACATTCATATAACTACACAAACACTTGTAGAGAAACTAAGGAATCATTAACAATAGATTAAGGGTTTGGTTTCATCATTGTTCTAGCACAAGAGTATTTAGCTCATATTACACATAGAAACCATACAAAATCTCCAATAAACACAGACCATAACAATTACAAGAAGATAAAAGGTAGAGTTCAAGAGATAAACTAAGATGATGATCTCCTCCTTGCAATGCTTGATCTCTTATGGCTTCCTTCTCCAAGAATAACTCCTCCAAGCTCAAAGGTTGATGAAGAACCACCAAAACAGAGAGAAAAGAGAAGGTTTTCTGCAGAGAGAGGTGGTGTGTGGTCGTGCCTTCTGCTGGAAAGAAGAAGAATGGGTATATCAAGGTCTTTCTCCCCCCTCTCCCAATGACAACCAACACCATCATGCTTCATAATTGAAGAGGGCCCACCAAGAATTCCTCATCATTACCTCCCCTCTCCCAATGAAGGCAATGGTCAGAGACAAGATCCTGGTTTGCTGAAATTTGGGGGCCCAAGGACCTGAAATTGGGCAACTGAAGTTGACAGCATCGGGCGAAATTTGCGCCCTGTTTTGCGCCCTGTTCTGCGGCCAAGGGCGCAGAAATAGGAAAATGTGATCCTCTGCCAAGATTTCTGCGCCCTGTTCTGCGGCCCCTAAACGCAAAACACAAGGGCGCAGAACGACTTTCTGAAATTGCACATTTGCCCCAGAATTCCTGCATCTTTGCACATAAGCCCCTCTTCTGGAAGGAATCCTGAAACGCTTATTAAATCCGTTAAAAACACGGATTTACCCGGGATTTGAGCATAAAAGATACAAATAAGGGGGCTACACTTCGTGTAGAAATAAGAGCTATCAATATTCAGCCATTCAATTGTTTATTTTATTTGGTAAAACCATATATATATCTCTAATTTTAAGCAAGGTTTTCTTCTAAATGGTATAATAATTTAAGCAATTGTTTCATTCAAACTGTTGAAGGGAAAATTTTCATTGTCTCCATTTTGTAAATGAAAGATGAGCCTCATTGATGTAGGACAATTGGCTTTGGAGTTTGAAGAAGAGATGGACAGAAAATTGGCTAAAAGAGCTGCTCCAAAGAAACGGGCATAACTTTTAGCTCAGTCGTCAGATTTCCTATTATAATATGTTTTCGGAAAAGGTTTTCAGTGCTCCATACCGTGCCAACTTGGGCTAGCCCGGTTGAGGTCATTTTCATCCTCAAATTCGCTGTTTAATGCAGGCTGTCGGGCAGTTGAAGTTTTTATTGTTTTTTTTTTTTTTTTTCGTTTTAGTTGTCTTTTGTTTAGAGGAAGGCTATTTTGGTCTTTTTGCTTAAATTAGGGTTTCCGGAGACTATTTCAGGCTCCTTGTTATCAGTTTCGTATTATTGAATAATATTATCCTTTGGTTTTCAATTAATTTTCTCGTGGATTCTAGTTTGAATGATCTTAGGGCTTACGCTGGTAAACCCTAGAACTTCCGTTTTGCATCACTCATAGTCATTACCAACTATATTTACTCATATCTCTCTTAAACAATGTTTTCTTATATATTAATAGTAAAATACGTTATAAAAGGAAAGAGAATTTCATTTTTTGAAAACTATTAATTATCAGACACTTTTATGGTATTTCTTTAATTGATTTTTTTCTCCATATGTGGTATAATTAAAATCTTGGTGTTCAGTTGCAGATGAAATCTATATCTATCTCCAAGTTGGAAAAATCTCAAATGAAGTTTGCCAAGTGGCACGTTGGTAATGGAGATGGATTGTAAGGGAATATTTGGTATACGACTCAAATCAGCTGTCCAAAAATAGTGTTCTAATTTGTGTCTAACCTACCAAATTGGGAGATGTATCTACCTTTAATTATTTTTTTTCAACTTCTTACCAAATTTGGTTGGTAAACACAAATTGGGACATCATTTTTAGACAGACGATTTGAGTTCTTTGGAATATGCTCCACGATCGTAATGAAGTTTGCCAAGTGTACTTTTGGAAAATTTTCTCTACGGAATACAAATGTTTATTATTTATTTATTTTGTTAGCTCTTTTCAAATCTTTTTATATTGTTTGATTGTTACTCTAGTAGAACTTTTGAATAAATAAAAATATCGTTTTACGTCTAACATGAGAAATTCAAATTTTAATTTTTTCTAAATAGAATTTTTTTTTTTTTTTTTTTGTAGCACTAAATATATGTTTTTGAGTTTTTTTTTTTTTTTAAATATTAAGATTTTAATATAACCATATTATATTTTATAAATTATAGAATACCTTTTAACTTAAATCCTAATATACATTTTTTCTAAAATGTTATAACACAACTACTTTTGCAGTGGTGGAGGCATGAATTTTTTTATCGAGGGCTTAATTAAAACTTATTAAAATATTGAAATAATAATAATAATAATAAAATTATTCAAATATAATAATTTTCAAATATTATTACTATTATTATTATTATTATTATTATAAAACTAAATCTTTCATTTCATTCATAAATTTGTATAAAAAAAAAATAACACGTTTACAATTGTATTTTTTATATATATATAATTTACAATTGTTGCACAATAACCATTAATTGTTGTACAATTGTTACTATTTTCAATTCATCCATAACCCTTAATCAGATCCGTTTGGGCTGTTTGTTGTTCTTGTTTGGCTGTTGGGTGTTGGGGTTCAGTGTGGGCCGCATGCTTCTGCTTGCTTTGGCTGTTTTTATTTTTGTGTTTGTTGGGCTCATTGTTGTCTTTTTCCTGGTGGTTGTTGTTGTGGCTTTTTTGGGATTGTTTAAGCTTCTTGTTTTCGTTTTGGGCCTGCTGTGGCTTTTGTTTCTAACAAACTGGACAGTATCATTTCAAATAATTCTTAGAGTGACGGTATTTACACCCCTGAAAAATCGTTTGTACACCCCTTTTTGTATTTACACCCTATTAAATTTGTTTAAATGTTATAATTCGTAAACACACCCCATATATTGTCAAAAATATCCTTTCTTTTAGTTTTTGATAAAATATTGAAAATTATAAAATAAAAGGTAAAACATGGGATCCGGCGATGGAGAGTAGTTGTTGTTAGATTTCGGTCTGTAATTTTTCGAATTTTGACTTTTTTAACGATTTTTTTTTTTGAAAGGATCTAGTTCTTTGCGAGCTTCTACCATTGCTTTAACATCCTCTTCCTTCGCCTACATCAATCATGGATTTTCTTCATCAGGAAAACAAAAGTAGGGTCTGCATGCGTGCAACATCAGATAAGGGGAAATTTGCACGCCAAGATGGGTTGAGGTTCACAGGGATCTTGGACTCTTGGTCACTGCCCATAATTGAGTCCAATGTCTAAACCTATCAATTTTTAGTTAAAATTCAAAAACAGCAGTTATTTTTCGTTGATTTCTTCCTGTTGATTCAGGCTTGTGCCTGTAACTACGTTTATTTTTTTTAAACTATTTTATAATCACTATTTATATTTAATTAATAAATAGTTATATTTAAATAAAAAGATTTTATATTCATTCAAAATATTAATTATTATATTTATTTGATGTATAAGTAGTATGATGCATTTATTATTATTTTAATCATTTTATTAGTTTTATTTCAGGGTAATGTTGGAATTTTAGAAAAAATAAAATTTGGGGTGTATATACAATTTGGGGTGCATCATCTCACGTTACGACGGAAGTTGTATTAATATATATATATATATATTTATATATATACTGAAAATATATAGATGCTATTTCTGAATTATTGTTATTTATTAAAAATTATAATTTAGAATATTTTTGATACTAACTTAACTCTTGTTGAATATTAATGATCTGAAACAATTGTGAGCATTTCTTTAGATATGTCTAAAACAAGGGATATACTCTTAAATCCTTATGTTTTTGTAAAGATGCAAAAGCTGAGATTCTTGAATTTCTATAAATTTATAAACTGATAATACAGAATAACTTAAAACTGAAATATATTAATCATAAATTAAAAAAAAAAAAAAACTGAAATATATTATTAAAAAAATGGCATGTGTTGTTTAATATTTAAAAAGGATTATCTATCTTACATATTAGTTAAATAAAAAATCATAAAACTTATGTTAAAAGCAATTAAACATGAAGTTGAGGGGTGGAGTCGTTCGCCTTGTAAAACCTAAATTATTTTGATATTTTTTTATTTAAAAAAAAAAAAAAAAAAAAAAAAAAAAACGAACAGTTAACTGAAGGCCAAATATTACAATATTGGCCGCACCCAAAATGGTCCCAATGGATGAAAACATTAAACAAGGCTTAAAACGACATGGTTTGAAAATCAATAAAATAAAGAAAATGGATCGGGCACGTCATGGGCCAACCCAACATCGGCCCAATTTGTAAAATAATTTTGAAAAGCCTGAGTGTGACGTTGTTTGAGGAATACAGTATTTAAATCAAAGAGTAGGCCAAAGGCGTCATCGGTTTGTTTCATTGAGTTTATGTGACCTAATCGAAGCTAGTGTGGTGTTGTTGGCCGGTGTTTGGAATCTGAGAAAAAAAAAAAAAATTGATGGGGCAAGCGTGGTTTTCACTTGGTGGGCTTGTTGAGACTTGAGGAAAATCAGATCCAGAAAACAACGTTGTTGCAGTCTGCTAATGGTACCGCCACTAGCACCTTCAACGTTTAAGCATCATTTTTTTTTTTTTTTAATCTTCTGTTGTTGATTCTTAATTTGTATCAAATTAAGTCACTCAAGTTATGAAATTGTGATGGATTTTTGTTTTTATGCGTTATTGAACAAACAATTCTTCCATGGACTAGATTGGAGCCATAAGTTTCTTGACATGATATCTTATTCCTACGCTTTTTGGGTTTTATTTCTATGGCTTATTGAAAAGGACCAAAACCTTACCAAGGAGATTTAGTTGAAGTAATTAACTGTTGAACATCACATTTTGTTTTTTGTTTAAGTGATAATTACGTATTGTTTAGATTTGCCCTCTATTGAAAATAAATCACAACGGAAACCTAAAGTATTTTACAACAAAAATGTCTTTTCAAAATTGTAACACTCCATTGAGTCATCGATTTGAATTATTTAAGCCTGTAAAATTACACGGTAATCCATATATTTTATGTAAAAACAAAACATAAAATATGTCTCAGAGTTCATCAAAGAAGCATCAATACATAAATCTCCACTTTCGGTTGATAAATAAAGTTAATCAAACTCCAAAACCCACCACAAATCCAAGAGTCATGCTTACATAGAACCACCCCATCGTTACTTTGCACCAAAATTTCTAAGACTTTTCATTGCTCAAATAGGTCCAACGATAGACTCCATTTTCTATAATCAGGAATTACTTTATCAATTATGTTTTAAGTCAACGGAATTCAAACTAAATAATTCCCGCTCATTTGAATTAAAGAATGAGCTACAAAATTAGCTATCGGTAAACTAAACGAGTTTCTACTACTTCTAACAAACTGGACAGTGTTTTAATATCCAACCAATACAAGCTCTAGCAAGGGGACTGAGGATTTGAGATTATACCGTGTGACAGGTGTTTGATAGAAACACCAAACTGTTTGACAACATGTCAACAGTTTTCACTGAAACTTCAATGGTGAAGAGCCAGACAAGGCAAAAGAGAGAGATGATGAAAAGCTAAAAACAAGAGTTTCTGGAAATTTCTTCACAAACTGATTTCAACAATTACAAGCACTATTTATATTAAATACAACAAAATGAAGTTATTCTAAAATTTATAAAACTCAGGACCAGTTTGGTATTGCTTTTGAAAAGTTAAAATCAGATTATTTTATAATTTTAACATAAAATGATGTTTGGTAAAACTTCCAAAAGTGATTAATTGATAATCTGACAAGTTTTGACAGTGATTTTGAGAAGTAGATATGGGGTTACTTTTTGAAAGTGATTATGGAATAATCTATTCCAGCATTTAATGCAAGTTTTAAAATATCATTATTATCCTTGTGAAATCAAGTTAAAATCATTTATATACCTTATTTCATCTCAAAATTAAATATTTTATTTAAATATTGATTTGATTTATAAAAATCTTTTTAAAATATTTTAAATTGTTCTTATGGATTTTTTTTCCCAATTTAAATATTTTACTTAAATATTAATTTAATATATATAATTAATAAAAAAATGAAATAGGATCCTAAACTCGTGTATATTTTAGTCATTATAACTAATCTCAGCACTTTTGTAATAAAATTACCAAACATACGTATACTGCTTTTGAGCCATACAGTAGTTTTACAAATACAATTAACCAAATATCTGCTGATTAACTTCACAGCTGATTATTCCTTCAGCACAACTAATAGTGATTATTATAAAAGTTACAGCAATACCAAACTGGCCCTCAGTTGACTTGACAACTAAAGCTTAAAAAGACACACAGCTCCTAACATTACAAAAGAAAAACAAAATACAAAATACAAAGACCTACCACAATTTTCTTACAACAAAATAAAATTTGTCGCCAAGTCGGTCAAAAAAACGGCAATACATATATCACTAAAAGAAACATAAAATATGTCTCCGAGTTCATCAAAGAACCAGAAGCTCATGACCCAAGGGATTTTAGTTGAAGTAATTAACTGTTGAATATCACAAATGGACCTGCCTATAACTTATTTTTGTTTTATGTTTAAGTGATAATTAAGTACTGTTTAGATTTTCCCTCTATTGAAAAATAAATTACAATGGAAGCTTAAATGTCTTTTCAAAATTGTAACACTCTATTGAGTCATCGATTTGAATTATTTAAGCCTGTGAAAATACACAGTGATCCAAACATATAAAAAGAAGCATAAAACTCCTTCGCCAATAACTTGGCTAAGTTGAGTTCTAAGAGGAGTGGAGATCAGGTTCAATGGGGAGATTTTTGATATTTGTTTTGGATGGTGTGGTTGCGGTGGCTGGAGGTAGTGGTGTGCTCTCTGTTTTCGTTGCCTAGCTTGGTCTTGGTTTAGGTTATTGAGTTTGTGGCTTGCGTTTTTTGGTTGCTTGGTTTCTTTTGTCTTCTTTGTTTCTTTTGTGTGTCGTTTTTGGCAGAGGACTGCCTGTGGCCTCCTTGCCTCTTGATGTTCCTGTTTCGTTGGGCTCTTTCCGGGTCCCCTGAAGCCAACTGTTTAAAAAAAAAAAAAAAAAAAAAACACATCTCCGAGTTCATCCAAGAAGTAACAATACATGTATCTCCACCTTTCCAAGACTTTTTATTGCTCAAATATTTCCAAAATTTCTATAATTAGGAATTACTTTATCAGTTATGTTTTAAGTCAAGGGAATTCGAACTAAATAATTCCCGGTCCTTTGATAGAGCCAATTGAACTAAAGAATGAGCTATAAAATTAGCTCTCGGTAAACTAAATGAATTTCTACCACTTCCAACAAATTGGACAACATTTTACTATCCTGTAACCAATACAAGCTCTAGCAAGGGTAATGGGTTAGACTTAATAGTATTAATGACAGTTAAAGAATCTGACTTGAGACAAACCGGAACATACCTGAGTCTCTTGCCAACTCCAAACCCTTTAACACAATCAAGATTATGCAATTTCAATAGAAAAAGAAGCAGAAAACCGTTTCAAACATGCAGCCATGACACAACCCATGTTATATGGAATTACCACTTCCACACCCACCCGACCTGCAGTACCCACCTACATTTACTTTGTAAAAACCCTGACTTGGAGGCCACCAACAACACACTCGGGCACCCATACTAGCAGCCGTAATGCTAACATGAGCATCACGAAAATCTTGTAAAAACATCTGAGCCCAACCCACAACTTCAACTACATTCATCAGCAAGGGACAGAGGATTTGAGATTATACCGTGTGACAATGCTTGATAGAAACACCAAACTGTTTGACAAAATGTCAACAGTTTTCACTAAAGAACTATCACTGAAACTTCAACAGTGAAGAGCGAGAGAAGGCAAATGGGAGAGATGATGAAAAGCTGAAAACAAGAGTTTCTGGAAATATCTTCACAAACTGATTTCTACAATTACAAGCACTATTTATATTAAATACAACAAATGATGGACAAAGCTACACATCTAGCAAAACTGGAGTTTTAACAGAAACTGAAATTAACAACCCTCTGCCACTATTTGTTAACTTTTTTATGTTCGTTTACGAAATCTGAGGATTTGGATTAAAAAAATGACAGAAATGATAGCTTGGCGTTGTTGCAGACCCTCATGCTTTGTATACGATGACAAAAATTGAATTACATGATATTGAATGAACAAGACAGTAGAGCATTATCAATTACTTTACATTCTCCACTTCAGTTGGTCCAGATTTGGGCTTGGGAGAGGTTTCTAGAATTGAGGCTAAAGCCTAACTTGATCCAACTTGGTGAGCCGAGATTCGCTCAATGGCACAAGACAATGCTTATAGTTGAGAATGTGAGGACAGTTTTAGACTCAGCCGAAGAGAGTTTTGACTGGCGTCTGTATGCTAAAACTTTAAAAAATTGGAATTTCCCTAAGTTTTATGCAGAAAAGGAAATGTGGGTATCTGTTGATGCTGATCGTTGTGAAGAAGTGGAGTCATTTGCAGCCACATCTTTTTGCTTTTAACTCTGCAACAATTCTTGCATCTCAGCTGCATATTGCATCCTGTTTTAGTTTCAGCTGCATCTTCCTTAGCAGTTTCCACGGTTGCATTCTGAGTAACACTTTCAATCGATGCTGTCAAAGGATCAACAATTTTAGTAACCTTCTTATCTGTCATTAAATAGGAAAACAATTGCAAATTAGGCCGAGTAAAACCATCACCAAGCTGTCCACTCCCAACAGAATCATGTCTCTTGCTAGATCTCAATAATTCTGCAATGGTCATACATCTTCCTCAGTTGTTTCCTCTTCTTCCACCAGACTGGATTTTGGAGGAAAACCAAGAGGACCGGGGGAATCATTAAGTTTCTTCTGTACTATTCGACTCGGTGGTAGCTTCTCCGAAGCAGACACAACACAAACTTTCACCTTTTCTTTTAAAATCTCCACTGATTCAGAAGAGGGCACAACAATTTTATCAGCCTCGTTCTTTGAAGAGGAAAACTTTTGACAATGATCAGATGAATGTTCACCGTCACTAAGCTGTCCATTCCCAACATCATCACATCTCCTGCTAGACATTGACAATCCTGTAGTGGTCAAATTATCTCCCTTAGTTGTATCCCTTGCATCCACCAGATTAGATTTGGAACGAAAACCAGGAGGAAAAGGGGAATCATTAAGTTGTTCATTTCCAACATCATCACGTCTCTTGGTACTTGAAACCCTTGCATCCACTAGATTAGTTTTGGGCAGAAAAATGGGAGGAAAAGGGGATTCATTAAGCAGCAACGTTTTTTATGGTAATTCAGCAGAATCAGATGCATCACTATCATCCTTCTTATCTGTTGAAGTCTCCTCTGATTCTTTTGTTTTCATCTTAGGACTCGAGAAACTAAAACCTTCCATAATACGGTTTACTCTCTTTGCTCTTTTTGATCTGTTTTTCCAGGTTATCTTAGAACTCCTGAAAATCCTTTTTCGTGGCAGAACACCCCCTTTTGCAGCTTGTAGATGGAGAACTGATTCCTTCCACCAATCTAGGTATCGGGTTGTAACATCAGCCTCATAAAGCCACGATGGAACATACAAATTTGCATCACCGATAGGCTTACCGTAACCATTGACTTAAGCAACACAAGCCGGAAGGTCTTGGTCTAACCCAAACTGCATAGCTACCCTATGCGGAAAGTAAGCTCAACACAACCACAAATAACAAGCTCAGAAACCCTCAAGCATAGAGCAAATGACTCCAATTCTTCACAACGATTGGGATCAACCGATACCCAAATTTCCTTTTATGCATAAAACTTAGGGAAATTCCAATTTTTCAAAGTTTTAACATACGGACGCCAATCAAAACTCTCTTCGGCTGAGTCTAAAACTGTTCTCACATTCTCAACTCTAAGCATTGTCTTGTGCCATTAAGTGAATCTCGGCTCACCAAGTTGGATCAAGTTAGGCTTTGGCCTCAACTCTAGAAACCTCTCCCAAGCCCAAATCTGAACCAAATGGTGACTGTAAAGTAATTGCTAATACACTACTGTCTTGTTCATTCTCAAAATGGTCTAACTGAGTTAAAGAAACAATCTTTTCTTTCAACGAACTAAAATCTCTATAAATGTGAGCAAGTACAGCTGGTGCAAGTGCAATTCTAGTCCCTCTAGCTAAATGTATTGCAGTAGGAAATATAGCTTTGACAATTACAGAGGAGACTGGTAAAACAAACCTTGACAACCAAAGGGCAAGAAATGCTTCGTGTTCGATTTCGCTTCCACTATCCATGAATGTCTTCTTCCACAAACTAAAATGTGCTTTGTTCCATGCAGTCCTATGGAGTTCCCTTATTATCTGGCTTAATTTCTCTTCTGTCCTTTTAAGTTCATCTGTTTCAAGTGGGCTTAAAACAGAGGACCCGAACACTGAGTATCCAGAAATTATCATATCCTTCAGTGTAGTAGTAGCTTCACCCCAAGAAAAAATGTAACTTTTGGTCTCAGAACACCATTTCTCTGCAAGACCAAGAACCAAATCAGTGTTTCTTCTGATTTCATATGTGGAATTCAGGATTGCTTCATATATAACAGCATTTTTCCAAGTAGATTCATGCAAAGAAGCCATTTTTCCTACCTAAATTTTCCAGTCTTCTTGAGGTGATGAGCATCTATAGAATACTAGCTTCAAAGGCCAATTTTTTGGCTAAAAAGTATGCGGTAAGGAGGAGAAACAGCTTGAAGGAAGCTGAAACACTGGCCCTTCAATGGAGGTAACTGTAGGTTGCAGAAAATGGGCTACTCTCATGGTAGGTTCTCCATCACCACTTGGAGAAACCATCAGCTCTTCTCTCTCTACAATACCCACATCAGATTCTGACAAGCCCTCCATGAAAAAATGGGTTGTGTTGTGTGCGCTTCTAGCTTACAGAGTAAAGAGACACTGTAGAGAGTACTGTTGAGGCTTTTGCTTGAAGGGAGAGTTTAGACTTTAGAGAGAGATGCTGTAGTGAGATGGTGTCTCTGGACTCGGGCACTTCTTTTATTTAGGGGGCATGTCAAAATCATCCCTTTTACAAAATACCACTTTTTATTTATTTATTTATTTATTTATTATTATTTTATTTGTTTTTAATGTTTACAAATTAACCAAAATTATCAATATATTAAGTGCATACCAATTTAGTCCCTTAGTTTCCAAAAACAACCAAAAAGTTTTATTCTATTATCAAACCGTTAATTTTACTTCATTTAACATTTAACTAGAACTATTTATCCTGATTTTGTAAAATTTGAAGGAATCAAAAAAATGGGTGAATTATAGAAAAATTCAAGAAAAATAGTTCTAGTGTGTGAAAAATTCAAGAATTTTATTCATTAATAGATTTTAATGAACTTATCAACCATATAAAAATTCAGATCAAAATTCATAAAAATCGATATGACTTCATCAAAGTCTTTGCATAAATTAAAATAAGATATCTCTCATGATTTATTTTCAAACATAAGGAATTGTTTAGTGTTTTATGAAATCATAAAACGATTTTAAAATTTCCCCCCACTAAGTAATTTGACGCTAATAGATGTCCACTTAAAGGATATTTTTGATAATTCATAAAAGGATATAGAGCATCACCAACTATGAGCTCTATATTTTAGCTAACAACTTACTTCAATCATCCTCTCCCTTATAGATAGTCATTAATATTTTAATATTTTTTGAATTTAAAATATAAATAAATTTATTTTGTTTTAAATTGTAAAAATAAGAGAGAAGATCAATCAATTTAAAATATTAAAAAAAAAAAATAAGAGAGATAAATTAGGGAGCTTGAAATGGCTCCCTACATTTGGAGAGACTCTTGGTGGTTCTTTAAAATTGGGAGTCATTTAGGGAGTCCCTTGAAGTGCTCTGAAATAATCTCCACTAACTATTTTAGCTAAGGATGAGGTTCATAAACCATGTCCTTAGCTAAAATAGGGAGTGAATTTGGTTTTAGAGCACTCCAATAGGCTCTCTAAATAGCTCCATATTTTAGAGAGCCACCAAAAGACTCTCCAAATGTAGAGAGCCATTTTAAGCTCCCTATCTTCTCTCCTTTTTATTTTTTTTTAAATTTTTTTTATTATTTCTAAGTTGATTGATCTTCTTTCTTATTTTTACATTTTAAAACAAAATAAATTTATTTATATTTTAAATTTAAAAAATATTAAAATATTAATGACTCTCTATAATAGGAAAGATAGTTGAAGTGATCTCATGAAAAATTGCTAACTAAAATTTAGAAAGCATAGTTATAGATACTCTTAGGGACCATTTTAATGAATTTGCAAACAACGAAGTATTCCATGAAACTATAGAGACCTTTTTGGAGTTTCCTCCTTTCATGGAAGGATGGACTATGAGGTTGAGTAGACATTACAATCAAAACTTTACTTTCCCGATGAAAATTTAATAGATAGATTTTTAAATATCTTTTCTTACACTTTCTTCTCAAATGTCAAATCACTCGATTGTCTTATAGATTATATATTGTCTTGAGGGTTTTGCAAATTTTGAAACAAATTTAATAGATTAAATTAATAATGTGATCAGTTTTAATGCGCACTGTTGATCATTTAATACTATAATATAATTGAGTTGACAAAATTAAAGTTAACAAATTGTAATTAATTAGATATAATATAATGCACAAATTGCATTGTATCTTTAACTCAACCTATTATATTTTATATATTATATTGAACTCTAGACCATCAAATCAGTTCTCATCATTTTTTTTGTGACATGACAAGCACATGCTAGTTAAGTTAATAGAGTAAACCGTAAGGGTACTATCGATCCATCTACTTTCCCAATGAAAATCCATATCTAACTTATTTGGTTCTGTTGTAAGTTGTAACTATATATTCAATTGGTTTCTGCAAACTTATCCAACCAAACTAGTTCCAATTTAACCAGATATGCCTATTTCCGTTTTATGAAAAGTCGGATATTTAACCAATCCTAACTCCTCTTGAGTCTAAAAGAATCTTATGAAAAGTCGGATATTTCTAATTGAAGTCTCAATTTTTTTTTTTTTATAAATATTTTAGAAAAATAATACAAATCTAAGGGTGACTTATTTATCAACATAAATTTCATCTCTTATTAATCGTAGTCTCACCATCCAGTAATTTTATAAGGGTAGTGTAAACTTGAATCTTAAAGGCACATGATAAAAACTATTTTATTTCTATAAATGGAAATAAATGACAGCATTTATCATTTTATTATTGTTTTATTACAATAAATACTGTTTTTATTTCTTTTTAGGGTAATGTTAAGGGCACAGGATAACAACTACATTATTTTTATTAAAGAAAATAAAAACACATGTCAGTTATTTATTGTATTGTTATAATAAATTCAGTTATTTTATTTCCTTTAGTGGAAATAAAGTTGTTATTATCATGTGTCTTTAAGGTACATGTTAACACTACCCTTTTATTTTTTTTATAAAAATAAAATAGTTGTTATCGTGTGCCTTTATAGAGGTTAACACTACCTATTTTATAAAAGCATAAAACTAAAATAATGCATTGATTATTTACATATTAGAAAACTAATATAGAATAATGAGGTTTATAAAATAACTTTGGAAATGATGTGTCGGTCATAAAAGATCTTTTGAAAGCTTTTTAAGAAAAAATATTGGAATCAAAGGGCCCGTCCTGTAACGTTTTTGAAAGGCCGTTTTTGTTTTTGTTTTTCGAAAATAAAAATGAAAATGAAAACAGTGTTTTTGGTTTCAGTTTCGAAATCCAAATACGCGTCTGGTAACATTTCCTGAAAGCTGGATTCCGAATATGAAAACGTAAAAAACGCGTCTGGTAGCATATCCTGAAACTTGTATTTCGAATAATTCAATATTTTAATTATTATTTTTTAGACTAGATCAATCTCTAGTTTATGAATCATCATCATCATCACTATATTTTTTTCCAATTTATAAGACCAAATCAATCTATTAAAAAAAATAAAAAAATTTCCATCATCATCAAATCGGAAAGAAGAAATTTATAAGACCAAATCATCATCATCAAGCTGTATTTCGATTCTGGAAATCTGGAAATTTTCCAAAAAATTTCCAGATTTCCTCTTTTAAGCAGATCGGAAAGAAGAAGGGAAGAAGAAGAAGGGAAGAAGAAGAGGAAGAAGAGATCGGCGGACGAGAGCAGCAGATCGGAAAGAAGAAGAAGAAGAAGAAGAAGAAGAAGAAGAAGAAGAAGAAGAAGAAGAAGAAGAAGAAGAAGAGATCGGCGGACGAGAGCAGCAGATCGGAAAGAAGAAGCGATCGGCGGAAGAGAGCAGCAGATCGGAAAGAAGAAGGGAAGAAGAAGAATGGAAGAAGAAGAAGAAGAAGAAGAAGAAGAAGAAGAAGAAGAGGAAGAAGAGATCGGCGGACGAGAGCAGCAGATCGGAAAGAAGAAGCGATCGGCGGAAGAGAGCAGCAGATCGGAAAGAAGAAGGGAAGAAGAAGAAGAAGAAGAAGAAGAAGAAGAAGAAGAGGAAGAAGAGATCGGCGCCGGACGAAAGCA
Source organism: Acer campestre (assembly GCA_954870605.1). Taxonomy (NCBI): domain Eukaryota; kingdom Viridiplantae; phylum Streptophyta; class Magnoliopsida; order Sapindales; family Sapindaceae; genus Acer; species Acer campestre. The sequence goes on along the minus strand of OX940801.1, from coordinate 47,375,822 downwards.
GATCGGTGGTAGGAGCCTCCATATTTGCTGTCATGAAGAAGAAAGAAGAAGAAAGAAAGAAAGAAAGAAGAACGAAAGAGACGCAGACGAAGAAAGAAGAAGAGCAGCTCGGTGAAGATTGAAGAAAAAAAGAAAAAAAGAAAAAAAGAAATTTTTTTTTGAGTTTTTTATTTTAAGTGAAAAACAAAACGAAAAACAGAATGGAAAACATCAAAAAGTTGTTTTGGAAATTTTTCACTTTTAACACTGTAGTTGTTTTTGTTTTTGTTTTTGAAAATAAAATGGAAAACAAAATGCAAAACGATAACGAACGCGTATTCGAAATCGGATTTAGAAAACAAAAACGAAAACGGGCCTGTAAAACGATACAGGACAGGCCCTAAATACTTGCACATATGCATAACGTTTTTCAATTAAAATTATGAACTATCATTTATGTCATTACATGTGTCATATCTCACGATACTAAAAAATTTGTGCGAACCCGGTAATTACTTAGGAAAAATAGTTTTAAATGAAATAATGAGCACTAATGCCCAGTAAGTGGAATAAACTTTAAAAACAAAATCTTTTATGTAACAGGTTTCTTTGAATAGATATAAAAGCATAAATAACTTATTTTACATTTCTGAAATTAAATCTGTTTCTAGAAAAAATTATGTACTTAATAAACTCTATACTGATTAAAAAAAAAAAAAAACAATCTATAAACTATTAACTGTGGAAAAAATTTCTCTAACTTTTTCTAAATTCTGTATTTCTTTAATTTCCTGCAACAAATTGGTCTAAAACTGTTATATATTTCATCTGAACTAATTAAACAAGGCTTTCCATTCCTAACTCTTACTTTGTTACCGACATCTGCATACTCATTTCTAGGTTGGATTATTATTATTATTATTATTTTGACAAAGGGTTGGCTTAGTTATGGCCTTATGGGAGGGGACATCAATTCCAACAAAAAGCAACTCAACTAATGAAAAATAAATCACGAGGAAATTAAATTTAAAACATAAAACATAGTAAATAAATTTTACTTTATTCAATAAAATTAAGTCAAATAAAATATAAAACAACCAAGGAAAAGAAAAGGTAAAGAAATTAAATGTATAACAATCAATGAAAGAGTGTTAATTAGGGGTAATGGAATTCAGCACCTTGAACTCTGTAAGCTGCCTTGAAGGAGAGATGGCTGTTGTCTATATCAAGTTACTCAAAATGACTCTAGTCTAGAGGTGACCGAGGTTTGGTTCGAACCGAGACCGGAACCAGGAGTTGCGGTTTCAGTTCGAACCAGAATCGGAATCGAGATACATAAGGTTTCAGTTCCGGTTCTAATTTTTCAAGAACCGGTTTAGAACTGATGGTTCAAGGCTGGTTTGGAACCGACGGTTCCAACTGGTTCCACTTTTTTTTTTTTTTTTTTTTTTATAAAAAAGCTTATGTGATTTTGGACCATTGGTTTTGAGTGTCTTGTTCAAGCGTGTTGTTCTTATATTTATTTTTTAATGATTTTTAATTTGATTTGATTGATTGAGAGAGAGTTTTTTTTTAGATTTGAATTTAATTTGTTGAAAGAGAGAGAGAGAGAGCTACAGTCTACAGATCTTGAAATTTTTTTAAAAAAAAATTAAGATTCGAACCGATCAGAACCGAAACCAGAAGAATTGGAATCGGAAGAACCGGAACCGCGGTTACCACTGCTCCAGTCTATCTTTGTAATTTGTACCTCTGTGGCTCTGTTGCATTTGTTGAAGCTTCAGGCCCCTTATAGTAAACTTTGGTTGAAGGACACAAAGTAAAGAAAAATTAAGCTCACCTCACAGTTAACTTTGGTCGAATAGAGAAATCAACAAAGCTGTCACTTCAGTTTTATTGAGTGGAGAAACAAAAAATCTTCAAAGTGCTCAACTACTCACCACTCACCAGCTAATAATCAACAAAGCTGTCACGTTTTTACTTCATTGTTGAGAAGAATATTTAGCACCCCAAAAAAATCCCAAATTAATATAGTACTTTAAAAAATAATTAACCAGTCACTGCTCACTTAGAACATCTCCAACCATACTCTCTAAATTTTAGTTATTCTATTTTAGCTAAAAAACTATTTTAAGAGTAACAACTTTTCATGGGATCACTCTAACCATCCTCCCTATTACCAAAAAATTAATATTTTAAGAGTAATGCTAGACAATCCAAAAAATTCAACCCAAATAATGTAGCAAGTGAGTTGTCATTACCACACACAACATGAGATGATGTGGTTAATGAAAAAATCATTTACCACATCATTTGAATTGAAATTTGGACTAAATTTTTAGGTTGTCTAGCATTATTGATATTTTAATATTTTTAAAATTTAAAATTTAAATTTAAAATATAAATAAATTTATTTTGTTTTAAATTATAAAAATAAGAAAGAGAAGGTCAATCAACTTAGAAATAATTTTTAAAAAAAAAAATAAGAGAGAGAAGATAGAGAGCTTGAAATGACTCCTTACATTTAGAGAGCCTCTTGGTGGCTCTCTAAAATAGGGAGCCCCTTGGAATGCTCTAAAACGAAATTCACTCTCTATTTTAGCTAAGGATATGGTTTAGGGAGCCCCTTGGTGATGCTCTTACCATGGAGGATAGTAATGACGTACAAGTAACATATATAAGTTTCACTCTCTAGACAAGATGAGGTTGGCCCCGTAATTAAGTCTCTTACACCCACACCACGAGGTTATTGATCTGATGTAGGGATCACCATTCACAGTCAACTTTGGTTACAATAGCTTTGGAACCAGTTAGAAGTTCCATCAAAAAGCAACTCAATTGTATCAGTAAGGTGGCGTTCGGTTACCATAGTGGAATGGTAATCATAATGGTAATGAGAATGAGAATTGGAATGGAAATGAATAAAAAATTAATTCATTTGTTTGGTTGAGACTGTAGAATTAGTATCTGAATCAGTATTATTTTGTTTGATTAACAACTGAATGGAATGGAATTAACTGTATTTTGACCAAAATACCCTTAATTACAAAACAATTATAATAACATGATATATTATGGATAAAAATAATAAAATATGAAAGTATATAATATATATATATATATAAATTAATGTAATTAACAATAAAATTTGTATTTTCAATTACAAAAAATGTATATAAAATATATATATATATAATTATAACATATAACATGTTATATATATATTTTTTATATATAATATATAAAATAATATATATTACATAATAATATATATTATTATATATATTTTTTAATATATGTTTATAATATAATATATATTATATATTAGTAATATTAATATTATTATATATTATATATTATATAATATAAATATCATATATTATATAATACGAATATTATATATTATTATATATAATATATATTATATAATATAATAATATATAATATATATTTTGGATAATAACAACTCTACCATGAATCTCTCCAGTCCAAGCTTCAACATTAGACTGCATTATTGTTGTACAATGACTCAAGATAACAAGCAAGAAGAGACAGAAGTCCAGCATACTGTTAGTTGCAACACAGCATTTACAAACAATCTAGAACCTGATTTTGTCCAAAGTTACCTTCAAAATTACCTCTTCCAGATCCTGATAATTAGATGCTAAATTGACACTCAACATCTCAGTTTGAGAATGTTGTTCAATAAAGATGTGATTTCAGGCATTGAAAAGGTTCCAGGCATAGAAGTAATAGGAACTACAAATTAATCATATTCAACTCCTAATTTTCCTAGAATGGTTATTATTTTATCTTACTCAGACAAAATATAATCAGAATAAGATTTTTCTTCTTGATCAAATACTGGGTCATAATTGAACCAGATTTCTTCAAGGTTTGAAGTTGCAGTTTCAAGTGCGTAACATTGGCTCTTGACTGTGAAGTAAAAAGCCTTTCAACAGCATGCCATGCCTCACATGCAGTTGAACAACCAACTAACTGAGGCAGTAAATCCTGACTAACAGAGGACCAAAGCCAGCAAAGAAGAATTTGGTCTTGTTGCTTTAAATAATCAGATGATCATCACAAACAGTGTTGAACAATCAAACTCAACTGTATGATCAATAAGCAGAATATCAGTATCTCACATCTGGAAGTCATACTTTTTCCACTATGATTAAAGCAAATATATCAAAACCAGTCCAGAAAAAGTGTTATACCTACAATATCAGTTGCCATGTTAAACATGAGCATATTTATTTTGTTGCTGACGGAGAGACGGGCTGTTTACGGACACATCTTTTTGCTTTTAACTCCACAAAGATTCTCTCAAGCTCACTAACCCGGTCTTCAAGCTGCAATTGTTGCATTTCAGCTGCAACTTGTCGATAAGAGTAAGACAGAATTATATATCAAAATTCAAGAATCAACTTTCATCGAAGAAAATGAATTAACTTATTGAAAAGCAGACATAATTCTTAACTGGGAAGGGAATTAAATTTCATTTTTGGCAAAAACTGAATTCCTGATGTATGTGTGGGGCCAGCCACGTAACCAAGATAATTAGAATAGAAGTCAATCATGTTTATGATTGAACAAGATATCAATTGTTTCAAGAGAAGTCAAGTTTCTTAGAGCATCCAAAATCATGCCTTGCAAGTCATTCCCAGATAAAGAAAGGTACTCAAGACTGCTAAATCTATACAACCAATGCGGTATTGAAGAATTGAAACCGTCAAAACCCAAATCAAGGTGTCTAAGAGCAGTCAAGTTTTGAAGTTCACTAGGAATGGTACCTTGAAAACTATTATATCCTAAATCAAGAAAGACTAAAAAGAAGAGAGTGTATTTACCGCTTGCAGCCAGTCAGGGGATTTGTTGGGCAACACGTTACTCAAATCAAGGTACTTCAATAAAGAAAGACCAGATAGCCAAGAAAGACCAGACCAGATAGCATGTTTGAACCAAGGTCAAGATATTATAGGTAAGAAAGATTTCCAAGTTGACGAGGAATCATTCCCACAATCCAAAAGAGAGATTTAGATATTTCAGATTCTCCATAGAACCAATAATCTTGTAATCTCAACTCCAAAATTATTCCAAGCTAAATCCAAGTAAATTAAATACTTAAGATCAAGCAAAGAAGGATTTATCTTACCACCCAAATATGACCCGGTAGTAGCTTCAATTGCGGCTTGGCAGATCTTTCATGATCAAATAAAGAAAATAAAAAATCGATATAAGGATTTCCAAGGCGGAGCACAAAGACATGACCTGTGAAGTTGTTGCAGACGACACTTGCCCATGTAAAACAATCTCTTTCATCATTCCAAGAGGCAAGACGGTTCGATGGATCAATAAGATCTTCCTTGAACCTTAAAAGTGCTTGTTTCTCACTTTCGATACAATCCACATAAGCGCTTCCATTGCAGAAGCCAATAATATTGATGGTTGCAATGGCAAGTAGCTGAAGTAAAACAAGGCCAACAAAAACACTCATGTCAGCTGGTTTCATATCACTTGTATGTAGATAGAAATTTTAGAAAGAGGAAACGTGCATCAGAACATTATCACTAGCATGCTATTTATAATATCTACTAGTCCCAGAAGCAGATTATTAATAGTTGTGGAAGATTTCATTATTCATTGCTTTGCATCTAAATTTCAAAGACATTTCATTGCTCTAGGTTCCTATAGTAATAATGGCACAAGAAATTTGGCTTAAAAAATCATTTCTTTTTCTAATTTTTTTTTTTCAAAACAAGAAAAAGAAAACTATAGCATACAAAATAAGTGGTTAATTAAAGTGGCAAACAAAGTAGCTTACAAGCTTTATTAAGAAATGATTTTAATAAGAAAGTAGCTTTATTAACAAAGTAGCTTACAAGCTTTATTAACAAAGTAGCTTACAAGCTTACAAGCTTTTGTTGGAGAATCAATAAGAAATGATTTTAAGTGCTTTAAGAAGTCTATGAAATCCTACTCATATTTGAGTACAGAAATGAAACAATTATAATTGTCTGTGATTTTCAAGGATCGTTCTATTAGAATGAACATCATCTAAGCATATATAGACTTCTAATTGCATATACAACAAAATTCTGGAATCTCAAAAGAGCTTTAATCAATAAAATACCCATATCCCATTATATTAAAAAAAATGCTAGCAAGTGCAATAGGAAAAACAGTGTAACTATACAATTGTAGATTGGAAATACAAACCTTGATAATGCTCCCAGTGTTGATGAATTTCTTCATTCACAAGCAATGTTCTACATTCCTAGTTGAGATTCTTGCTTGGTTCAATCTCTCTTCTCTCTTCTTCAACTCCTCTGAATAAGAAGCAATGAAAACTGGAGAACCCAACACTGACTCACTGAGAACCCATAAATAATCAGATTCTCCAGAGAACACCATTTCTCTGCAAGACCCAGAACTGAATCAGTGTTTCTTCTGATTTCATATGTGGAATTCAAGATAGCTTCACGTATTCCAGCTTCAAAAGGCCATTTTTTGAGCTGAAAAATTGGTGGTATGGAGGAGAAACAACGTGAAAGAAGCTCAAACAGCTGCCCATCAATGAAGGTCACTGTAGTTTGGAGAAAATGAGCTAATCTCATTGTGGGTTCTCAACCTTGTCCTGTTCTCTCTCTACTTCAATACCAGCCTCTGAAATGTCCTCCGTTGTTGGAAAAATCACCAATGAACAAGTGGGTTTTGTGTATTTACACACACAGTCACACAAGAAGGGGAAAAAAAAATTCAATGGAGCTCGAGAGTTTGTCAGTGTGTACTGTACACACTGTCAGTGTGTACAGTGTTTATATATATATATATATTTGTGTATTTATATAGGATTTGGGTTTGGGCCGCCTCATTAGCCCAGTCATGCTTGCTTCGTTTTAGGCCCAGTGTAAGCCCAATTGTTCTGAGCTTTTCTGGAGTGTCAAGTGCTTTTATAATACATAAACTAATTAATTACATCAAATGTGGTTTTATTATGATCTGATCAAATGTTTAACAACCTTTATTTTGTATTGCATTCTCTTTAACACATTGACACAGAAAAGCTGCAGTTACAAATTAACCTTAAATTGGTGTTGGATAACTGAGGAAAATGGTGGAGCCCGAGGACATGGTCGGTGAAGTTGTCATAAACAACACCAGCCCAAGCACAACAATCTCCATGATCAATAAGATCAAGTTATAAACTCGAATGCTTGATCCACTAATATTATGTCAGATTGTGTAAGTGACCGATCACGTAAGTGTGTAAATCTTGTCTTTATACACAATATATTGTCTTCCTGCCTCACTTGTCACACGTTCTCCAGTCGATCAATTACCTGGTTTTAAGGATATGGGATTACTTCAATACTTCCTTGGCCTAGAAGTTTTTTGAAATTCATTAATTCAGGTTGGACATGTCTTGTTCCTCGCAACCTTTTTCCAGTCCTAAAAATTTTATCAGCCAACATCTACACAGAAGCATTGTAGATTATCTTCAATATGCTACTCTTACCAGACTTGAGATTGCATTTGCATTATACAAGATTAGTCTATTAATGCAAGAAGCTTTGGAACATTGATCACTGTCAAGCTGTAAAAATAATACTGAAGTTCTTGAGAGATTAACTTGATTGCATTATCCAGTCGTTTAACTAATTAATGGAAAATGACTACCTGGAAACCTGATAAAAGATTATCTAAATTCACCATTTAATTATTTTACTTGGTCACATTCATGAAGGGACTAAAATATGCATCAAATTCAGATATGTGAATCTTCCAAGCTATTCATATATTATTAGAAAACTTTAGATATAAAGTTATTTGTAGCTAATAAACTATAATTCCAGCAAATAATACAACACTTGGTGAACATTGATCCTGACAAATTCTGAACATTGATCCTGCAAATGATCAACAATAAACTAAAATTTTACTACTTTATTTTTTTGAAGAACAACATAATTAATTTTCATTCAAAAAACTCCCAGAAAACACATCATCAACCATCAGCTTAGAAAGCCAAGGAGGGAAAGAAGACTCCCAGAAAACACAAGCTCTATAGCTAACAGCCCACCTAAGCTATCTCATGAGCAGCCTTGTTACAATTTCGTCGAATGAAAGAAATAGATCTAACATCAGCAACACTAAGCAAAGCTTTAATATCCTGGATCACATTACAAATTTCATTCCTAGAAAATAAGGACCCCTGACATAATTTGATAACACTGATTTAGTTTGATTCAACAAAAAGAGGAAACAAAATAACAAATGCCTGTCAACAGCAAACTTCAAACCTTAATAGATAGCAGTTGCTTCAACAATCTCAACATCAGCCTCACCAATCAAGCACACACCTGCACCAAAGATAAGAACACCCCTGTCATCTTGATATGTTGTTGTTGCTCCATTGGTGGTAAGGATTTATGGCTTGTGCCTCTTCCTCGCTATCTTGGCCTACTATCATCCCATAATCTTCTCCACCCCATACTTGATTTGCACAGGCTTGCTTTCCAAGGTTAGTGATGATGGATTGGACTTGCATGGTCAAATTGGCCACTTGGAGTGTCAATTCCTTGTAGGAGATACCCTCGTTCCGGCTCACTCTTCGGTCGCTTGAATTCCATTGTTCAGAATTCTGATTCAACGTCTCATAGACTCGAAGTACCTCCCGAGCGGTGCTCTCTCTCATAGCTCCTCCACACGCATTATCTACAAGGGTTTGTGTAAATGAGGACAAGCCACCGTAAAATGATAGCACCTTATACTCTTCCGTATACATGTGGTCCGGGCATTGTCCAAGCAGCGACTTGTATCTCTCCCAAGCTTCATGAAAGGGCTCACCGTCTTCCTCTGAAAACTTTGCTATTCTAATCCTGATCTCTCTTGCTTTCTCTGCTCGATAGATTTTGGTTAAGAACCTTTTGCACACCTTATCCCACGTTGTGAGTGTTCCCGAAGGTAATGTCATAAGCCACTGCTTGGCTTTTTCCTTTAGGCAAAAGGGGAAACACCGCATTCATAGTTGATCTTTGGTGAGTTGTGCAAGTGGAAATATTTCTAACATGAAGCAGTAGTCCTTCATGAATTGGAGAGCATCTTAAAGCATGTTGAAATGGAAACTTTTGAGCTCATAATTCCCCGAAGCTTGGTCAAGAAGGATTGCGGAGGGTTGGGTTCCAATGGTGGGGAGAGCATAATCTTTCATGGTTCTAGGCCATACCAGTTCTTCAGATCTTGTAGGTGACAAATGAGGGTCCATTTTGTGAGATGGATTCGATTCTTTCCTCGAAACAACAAAAACAAGAGTAGTAAGATGGTGATATGGAGATGGAGATGCTGGGAAAGAAATGTAACATGCAAAATTATCTAATTCACTAGTTGATTTCAATTAAGCACATCTAGCTTTTGTATTAACCAATTAATGAGTACTAAGGTCTTAGCATGGCAAGCTTAACAAATTAATCAATTTAAACACAAAATTATCAATCTCTAAACACCCAAGATCATGGAATGGAAAGAGAGACAACTATCAAGCTCAAGAGTCCAAGAATCACTTAATTAAGCATGTTCATGCACAAATCGATGGTCATTAACCTAGCTTAGAATCAAGACCCATGCATCGATGGTCATTCATACATGAAATTTGACTTCTCAAATGGCCTAAATTCTAATTGCATGTTAATAACAGGTCAGTCAATCAACATGCATGCATCTATTGAAGCTCAAATCAACATTAACAACAACTAATTATATAGATAAATAATACATGTTCATTAAATTCCCCACATCAATTTTAATTACACATAATGAAAATTGAAGAGAAAAGTAAAGAGAAGAGAACTCATGATGGTCTTCAAGAGCTCCTAACTCCATCTTCTTCTTCTTCAAGCTCAAATTCGTGTAACAATTGGATTGGGTAGAGAATGGAGCTGAGAGCGTTTGAGAGATAGGTGAGCTCTCTCTGTCCTCGATTTCGGACCAGGAAGGCTGGGTGTATTTAGAAGGCTAATGGGCTTGGTTTAGTGCCTTGAACATGTCCTCTCTTGGGCCTTCGATTATAAATGCACTGGGGTGCATGTAGAGGCTTCAAATGTGAAGCAAAACGCACCGCATCATTAATTGATGTGGCAGCTGGAGAATTTGCATGGACGATTACGGGAAGGCCCCTATATTCTTCCGAAATCATCGAAACGTCACTATGGCTTCGACATTTTCATCTTTACCTCTAATTTCTCCAAAATTACACCAATCCTTCCAAACTTCTCAATTCACTTGAAATACTCATTTAACTATTAAAAACCTGGTTTTACCCGAGAAATAAGCACAAAACAATAGAAAAATAGGGGCCTAACATAGGTATAAATATGGTACGATTACTTGCCAGTGATTCGGTCACTGTTTAAAAACTTGACACGTGTCCTTTTGTTTTCATTTTAGGGATAATTTCACTAGAGTCCCTTGTGAAATGTCACTTAAACGTTTTTGTTATATTAGTAACTTTAATTCTTTGTTTTTTTCAAAATACATTATTTTAGTCCTTCTATCAATCTGCCGTTAATTTTGACTAACTATGTTTGGAATATTTTTGACTTAAGATATATCACTTTTCAAAAAAAAAAAAATTAATGATAAAATTATAAAAATATTCAATATATATAAAAAAAAAAGGTTTTTTATTTAAAAAAAAAATTAATTAAACATGGGAGATGGCACCACACCACCAGACTTGGTGCGAATGGTGCGATCTCCCAAGAGCTTCATATGGACTACAGGTTGCAACCCCTCCATGGCCTCATTCATTTTTGAATTTTTTGTTTGTTTGTTTTTTTTTTTTTTTTTTTACTCCATTGATCCCAAATCTCTACCCTTCTATTGATCCCAAATTTCCAAATCAATATGTTTTGATTTTATTTTTTACTTTGTTGGGTTGATGTTCTTGATTTTGGTGATGGATTTAGAGATGTGATGAAGTTAGAAATGAAGATATATTGAGTTGGAGATGTTGTATGTGAAGGTGTTGTAGATGGGCATGGAGTTGGTGAGATGTGGGTGCAAATCTATTTGGGATGAGGTGGCAGGGGTATATTTAGTTTTTTATAGGTCAATGTTAGTCAACCGTTAAAGTTAACGGATTGACTTAATGGCTAAAGTTGTTTGTGTTAATTTAAGACATCATTTTGAAATTTTACTAGATTCAATAAAGAACAGGTAAGTCCGTGCAAACTATCCTATATATATAAAAAATCGTTAAAATCTTAAATGTTTATCCTTTTGCCTAATTTTTAACTCCTTAAAAAAAATAAAAATAAAAAATAAATAAATAAATAAATCTTAAATTAATTCGAGATCTCACTATCGCAGTCGCCCTTTTTTGCTCGCCAACTCCACGAAATCCCTAGGAGTGCTTGTGACGATGATGGCAACAGCGACGACGGAACGGAGAGAAATGCCACAACGCCACGTAACTGGCAGCCAATGGTTTCGCGACGACGGAGAGGCCATCCTTGGGGCCAAGATTTCGATTGGTTCGTGACGAAAGGGAGGCTGCTGCGGAGGACACTAAGTTACTTACAAAGCTGCTCAGGTACACTTTCAAATGAAATCAACTTGAGTGATCTATGTTTTTTCATCTTGCTTTGTTGTTTTGTGATTTTTAGGGTTTTAAGTGAGTGAGAATTGGGGATTTTACTCACAGTTTGCTGATGAGTGAAAAAATCTAGACATTTTTGTTTATATACTCCTAGTTTTCCTTGGTTTACAATTCTGATTAGTTGACCCAAATGAACCAGTTCTCATTTGAAGGCTTTTTCCACTTCTTTCACATCTGCTTTCATCAAGTACAAGTTCCTTTCAGAGGCTCCCAAGTACAAGTTCATTACTCCTTCTATCCTCTCTGATCATTTGAAGTTACTTTCCTTCTCATCTCTTATTGCCCTGTTTTTTTTAATGTGATATGTTAATCGTAACAGTATTGATTTTAATGTATTATTATTGTATTTAATGGGTAGTTTGAGTTGGATTGAAACTTGAATCAAACTGAACTTATGGACTGAAAAGTTTTCTTATTTAAATAAATTTAATGCAAAAATTTATTACTTTCCATAAAAATTAGAGACGAGAAGGCATAAGTGTACTGATGGAGTTTTAAGAGATGTAGAAAACAATTGGAGATTTTAAAAGTATCTCCTAGTGCGGTCACATCTGTTGAGAATATGCTAGTGCAATCAATTGTGGTAAATCATCTCATTGATATTACTTTTGTTCCTTATGTAGTTTGTAATTTGAATTATTCTATTAACAGATTTGAAATCTTTATTTTATTATTATTTATATATAGTTTGTGAAGATTTTTTATTTCTCTTGTTTGTGTTTACATATTTTCAATTTCATTAAGCATCCTAGCTTCTACATTTTTGGATATGTGCTATTTGCATGATTTTATTATGGATTTCACTGTGAAAGTTTTTGATGCAGAAAATTTGTGCCTTCAATTATTTTATACTAGATGTCTAGATCTAGTTTTGACAAATTTTTCCCTTGATACTATTGGAATTGTAAATTGTTCTTGTGCGTTCTGGCTGCGACTTGTAAAGGAAAATTTTGTAAAACTATGATTTTACCCTCTTAATTATCAAATTCTGCTCCGAAGCCCTTTGCGTGTTTTATCTTCTTTCATAAATAATCAAAAGTTTTTTTTTTTTGGGTTATGATGCAGTGCCAAGAAATCCACAACTAATAAAGTTGTTCCAAACAGTGAAGTTGAACTTTGCATTTGGTGGATTTGATCAATTACAAATATGAGATTTAAGGTACTTTCTGTGCAATTATCTTCTTATTTCCTTTAGAAAGGCAACAGGGCAGCAGTCATTAAGGATCACATCTTTTATAGGTTCTAGTTAGTAGTTAGCAGTCATTAAGGAAATTATCTCACGGTTGTATGAACATTTTATGACATCGGTGCTGCATGTTGAATTGTTGATTATGCTGCTGGATAACCCTACAAATAGCTTTGTTGTGGTGTATTTCCTGCTGCTTAATTTTAATTATGTAATTCCAAATAGAGATGAAGTAAATAAAGGGCCTATATATCAAGTTCTATTGTATGAGTTGTATGCAATGGGGAAGTTTAGAATTGATGAACTTTGCCTTTCAAAAAAAAAGACTGCAAAATATTGATGACTTCGATTAATTAATTTTCTATGCAGACTTTAATATTTCTCTATGCTTGGGTTAAGTAACTCATTTTTATGTATGACATTACACAATCCTTTTCTTTGTGAGATGTCTCTTTGAAGTATGAAACATACAGTTAAGGAATCCCTAAAACACTAGCTCATATATTAGAATGAAGTTAGGTAAGCTCTATTGTTGTCGTCATTTCAATATATAGCTTGTTTGGTTGAAATTTATTGTTTCTTTGGAAGCCATGTTAGCAGATATAATTTTGAAAAGCCCGAGTGCGACGTCGTTTGAGGAATATTTAAACCAAAGAGTAGTCTGTAGGCGTCATCGGTTTGTTTCTTTGAGCTTCTGTGACCTAATCGAAGCTGGTGTGGTGTTGTTTGCGGGTGTTTGGTACCTGAGGAAAAAAAAAATAATGTGGCAAGCATAGTTTTCACTTAGTGGGGTTGTTGAGACTTGAGGAGGAGTGAGTGGTGCTGTCGCTGCAGAAATCGACGTCGTTGCAGTAGAATTTTATTTTTTGATGAAAGTTTAATGATACACTCTATAAACTTTTACATATGCTATTGTTTGTATGCCAATACTCAGTCTCTCATTTTTAATTGTCGTTTGTCAGTTACCCTGCATCATGTGGCTAGCCATCTACAAACCAAGAAAGTACAGCTTATCTTGGTGGACTAATTGGGTATGTTAACTTGATTCCTATATAACTAATCATTTATTTGTTTGTTTGAAGTTCCATTGATCTCATGTGACTTCCACTGGTTTCAGTTTTGCATTATATTTGGCATATGTTTGATGATCTTATCACCTATTGGAGAATTGAGGCAAATCATACTTTCGGTCAAAATTTACGAATTCTACTCGTAAGTCTTTCTCCCAAAAGGCTTTCTCCATAGTATTATTGGTGATACGTGCATCAAGGCCATGAGCATCCTGGCTGGTTAGTGAGTAGTAGAGTTGTCATCACTAGTGGATTAGTTGGATGGCTTTAACAGTGCACCTGTTAGCACTATATTAGGATTATGTTTCCATTTTAGCATGCATTTTGGAGCTGACTGTTGTTTATTCATTAGCTATATATATTGCTGAAGGAAAGAGAGATACAATGAGAATTATCCAGCAAAATCTGCTGGGGTTTTAGCTTTCACTTAGTGGGGTTGCTGAGACTTGAGGAGTGAATGGTACTGTTGCGGGCACCTTCAATGTTTAAGCATCATTTTTTTTATCTTCTGTTGCTGATTCTTAATTTGTATCAAATCAAGTCACTCAAGTTTTGAAATTGTGATTCTTATTGAATAAATAATTCTTCCATGGACTAGATTGGAGCCATAAGTTTCTTGACATGATATCTTATTCCTACACTTTCTGGGTTATATATCTACAGGCTATTGAAAAGGACCAAGGAGATTTAGTTGAAGTAATTAACTGTTGAATATCACTATAATTTATTTTTGTTTTTTGTTTAAGTGATAATTAAGTATTGTTGAAAAATACATTACAACGGAAACCTAAATGTATTTTGCAACAAATATGTCTTTTCAAAATGGTAATACTCCGTTGAGTCATCAATTTGAATTATTTAAGCTTGTGGAAATACAGAGTTTTCACTGAAACTTCAATGGTGAAAAGCTGAAAACTGATTTCAACTATTAATAGAAGCTACACGTCCAGTTATATTAAATACAACAAATGATTTCAGCAGGTCCAGTTATGATGGACAAAGCTACACATCTAGCCAAAACTGGAGTTTTGTTTTAACAGAAACTGAAATTAACAACCCTCTGCCCACTGCTTGTTAACTTTTTGTGTTCGTTTACGAAATCTGAGGATTTGGATAAAAAAAAAATGACAGAAATGATAGCTTGGCATTGTTGCAGACATTGAATACGATGACTAAAATTGAATACGATGCTTGGTACATGCTTTGAATACGATGACTAAAATTGAATTACGATGACATTGAAAAGTTAATGAATATCATTATTGGACTTGTCAAGGTGATAATTAATTGTTAAAATTTGCTTCAGGTGATGAAAAAATAGATTATAAATATACCGACACCAAAAAGTATTTTGCAAACTCCATTGACTTGATAACTAAAGCTTAAAAAGACACACAGCTCTCAACATTACAAAAGAAAAACAAAATACAAAATACAACGACTACCACAATTTTCTTACACCGAAATATAATTTGTCGCCAAGTCGATCAAGAAAACGGCAATACATGTATCTCCACCTTTGATTGATAAGTAAAGGACCTATCAAACTCCAAAAGCCCACCACAAATCCAAGACTCATGCTTATGTAGAACCAATCCACTTCATGTTGAGTACCAATTTCATGCCCAAAAGTTGGATCAGTTGCAACAGTACAATTTTTCAGCGGAAATCCACAGAGTTCATTGCCAGTGAAAGAGGATGCATCAAGGCTTTGCAATTGAGTGCCCAATGGAATTTCCCCAGTCAACTTGTTATTTGACAAATTCAAGTGACTCAAATACGTCAAACTTGTGATGCTTTGTGGGATTTGACCAGAGAGTAAGTTTGCTGAAAGATCAAAGGTCTCTAATTCTCTCATATCTCCAATAGTCTTAGGAATTATCCCAACAAAAGAATTGTGGGATAAATTCAATGTCTTTAGAGCATGAAGATCTGTCACTTCCACGGGAAATTCTCCCGAGAAGTTATTTTTGGAAAGGTCTATGCTCCGTACCAAATTAAGAATGGAGTTATATTTGGCTGTTGTCCCTTTCATCACAAGTAACTCTTCCTCAAAGAAGGAAACTGCAGCAGAATCAGAGAAAAATATTCCGTTGCCTTTAGAATAATTCATTGCCACCATAGCACTACAGTTATTGATGCATTTCGGTATAGAACCGGACAAGTTGTTGTAAGCAAGATCTAAGATTTGTAGAGAAGTAAGATGGCAAAACTCTCTTGGCAAAAGACCATGAAACTTATTTGATCGAAGGTTGAGAATTACCAATTCAGATAATCTCTCTCCTATCCAAGTTGGAATATTTCCATAAAACTCATTTTCACCAATGTCTAATGTTACTAACTCTGTACAATTTTTGAGTGACTGGGGTATAACTCCAAAAAAACCATTATTTCGAAGGTGCAAGGAATGAAGGCCACTTAAATTTCCAACGGAAAGAGGAAGATTTCCTGTGAAGTTATTGTCACTTAGCTCCAAAACAGACAAATATTGCCAATTCATCCAACAATCAGGTAACTCTCCAGAAAAAGAATTTGCCTTAAGTTTGAGAACTTGTGTTCTCCTTGGCTCAATTATCTTGTGACACAAAAATTGGGCAATGGATCCTGACAAGACATTATTGTATAGATCAAGTGTATACACATAAGGAGATGTTATGAGAGGCAATGGACCTGAGAAATTATTTGAACTCAAGTCAAGAAATTCAAGTTGAGTACCAGTTAAATTCGGAATCTCTCCTTGAATTTGGTTGTGAGAGAGATTTAAGAAAATAAATTGGGAAAGAGATCTCCAAAACCAAATTGGGACACTGTCAGCAATTCCGGAATTGGATATATCCAAATAATCTAAATTTTGTTGTTGTGAATGAAGCCATGATGGAAATTGAGGCCCTATATGACAAGATCCCAATGACAATTCATGAAGTTGAAAAGGAGGAACCCAATCATGATTGACTTTCAATTTTAATGAGTTCCCAGATGCATAAAAATACGTCAGCCTTGTGAGATTGGCAAAATGAATTTCTGAAAGTGTTCCATTCAGTTTGTTATAAAAAAAATCTAGCATTTGCAAAGAAGAAAGTTTTCCTAAAGAAGATGGAACACAACCAGAAATTAAATTGCCACCTATATCAAGAACTTCTAAATTTTTAGCTTGTCCAAGTTGATCATCGGGCAATTGACCAAAAAGCTGACAGCCCCTCATGTCCAGATTTTTCAATCCATCTAAAACACATCCCGAGAAAATTTGAAATATTTCATATATATCTTGATTTAACTTGATACCTGACAATGAAAATGACTTCAAGTTGCAAAGTCTTCCCAATGATCTTGGAATTGTACCTTGCAAGTTTGAATTGTAACTAAGATCAAGTGACTCAAGACTCCTAATTCTAGACAACCAGTTAGGAATTGAAGAATTAAAATAGTTATTTGATAAATCAAGATGTTGAAGAGAAGTCAAATTCTGGCCTTTGAAGTTGTTTCTCCCTAGACCAAGAAATTCTAAATTATGAAGACCAAAAACCCAGGATGGTATGGATGTGTTATCAAATTGGTTTTCGGAAAGAGCAAGAGTGGTAATGGATGAGGTAAAATTTGGAAAGGGTGATGGAGGAATATGATGGAGTCCACAAGCATACAATCGTAAGACTTTCAAAGAAGAGAGTTTGTATATCTCTAGCAACCAATCAGGAGATGGGTTATCAAATTGGTTGTAGGAAAGATCAAGAGTGGTAAGGGATGAGGTAAAATTTGCAAAGGGCAATGGAGGAATGTGTTGGAGTTCACAATCTGACAATCGTAACACTGTCAAAGAGGAGAGTTTGTTTATCTCCAGCAGCCAATCAGAAGCCACAGTAAGATTCACATAGCTCAAGTCAAGGTGTTTCACTGAAAAAAGACCAGATAGCCAACTCAAACTCTCAGCATATAAATCAAAATAATTACGAGAAAGGTCAAGATATTGCAGAGTAGAGAGATTTCCAAGTTGGTGAGGAATCATTCCCATAAATTGAGTTGAACTGAGATTAAGGTACCTTAAATTGCTCATAGAACCCAGAAATCTGGGAATCTGTACTCCTTCAAAATCGTTATAGCCAAAGTCCAAGTAAACCAAATGTTTAAGATCAAGCAAAGAGGAACTGATCTTACCACGCAACATTGACCTCTCATAAGCTTCATATTCAGCAAGGGATGAGTAATTGCTGAAAGGATTTCCAAGGTGCAGCTCAAGGACATGGCCTGTGAAGTTGCTGCAGATAACAGCATCCCATTTGCAACAATCTCCATCATCACCAACCCAAGAAGAAAGCCGGTTGGATGAATCATTGATATCTTGCTTGAACCTTAAAAGTGCTTCCCTCTCACTTAGGATGCAACCCACATAAGTGCTTCCATTGGAGAAGCTGATAGTGACGGTGGCTATTGCCAGTAACTCAAGGAAAAGAAGGGAAAGAAAAGCACTCATGGTTGGTTTCATTGCCTTAAAACAACTCTTAATTAAGCAGAAATAATTGAATCAGAATGGGCATGAGAATGATTATCAATAGCGAGTGCTATTTATAGGCCAAAGACATCCAACTATCGCTGTGGTCTCATATTAACAAATGACTTCGAGAACACGTTATGCACGTAAGATCACTAAATCTCTTTCCTTTGGATCATGACAGGTTTGCTTCCTACAGCCACACAATTCTTTGGATAGTTGTGAAGTCAAGAGAAGACTAACATTATTCCCCAATAAGTTCCTAGAAGCTTCACATCCTCCACATTACACTTCAAGAAGAAGAATCAAACCTTTCACAATATTAATCAAGACTATCAAAATTGTGCTAAACAAGATGTTTATAAGAAATTACCTATCACTAGCTCCTAATATATATATCAGACTAATAAATTTTTAGAAATAGTTAATAATAAATCTTAAATCAAATTAATACAGTAACAAAGAATTAAATAATGAATTAAAATTTAAAATAAAAAAATAAAAAAAAAATAAAAAAAACAATCTGAAAAATAAAAGATTAGAGGCCAGTAGGCCACTGCTGTGAACCTGAAAAAGAAAAGATTGGGGCCATCTCAACAGTGGCCTCCAATGGAGGTTGTCTTCTTCCTCCAGAGAGTCGGCGGCAGTGCGTCTCCTCTCGTTCCTCTCTCAATGTTCTTCTCTTCTCTCCCCTCTCTTCATTTCCTCACTCCCCTAAATCATCAAACACCTTGCATGCACCCATACAATCTCTTCATTTCGATTTTTGAACAAACCCAATTCATCAAAAACACACTTACAAAACCACCAAACACACTAATCCCATCCACATACACACACAAACCAACCAAAAGAGAAAGAAAAAAATAATTCAGAGTGAAAAAAGAAAATAATAATAAAAAAAAAGAAGCCAAAACTAAAATTAAGAAATCCAAAACAATTTCTCATCAGATCATACCTAGAACCTCTAAGATTAGTTCCAAATTGACTCAAATTCTGCCCAAACCGAGCCCTCCTCAATCACTTTTCAAAATGGGATTTGAATCCACAACAATTGTATTGTTTGTGTTCAGTTTTGTTGGATTTTGTTGATTGTGTTTGTGTTTTGATGGTGGATTGTATTGGGGCTGTTGTGGTTACCCAGAAGGGTGGTGCATCCGTGCGATCATCTGGTCTGAGAGAAGACCCATTCTCCATTGCTGACGATGGAAAAACCCAGACCACCAGTTTTTTTAATTTTTTTTAATTTTTTATTATTATTATTATTATTTTTTTACAGATTCCTTTTTAGTTAGATGGTCCAGCAGTTTTATTTATTTATTTTTGTAATTTGAATCTTTCTAATTTTTTTCTTTAAAAAATCGTAATTTTCAATCAATCCTATTATTTAAACATTTTTTTTTTCAATTAATCTTCATTTTAAAATTTTTATTCAATTTATTAAATATTTTTAAAAATGCTTCTAATGACTAAAATACCCTTAGTTTGATCAGTCAAACTTGGTCAACAGTTAAATTGACTAACTTTGACTAACGGTAGGATAGGTGAGTGCCAATTAACGATAAAGTTGTTTTTTAATATAAAATGGTAAACATTAGGGAAGTTTGGTGCAATTTATTCTTTTAACGATAAGGGAGATTTTGGGAATAGTACTAGATGGGGAAAATGGTCATTAATAGAATTAGAGTGGAGAGTTTGACCAATATGCCAAATTTCATCATATCCCTAAAATTAATTTCTCGCTTTCAAATGAAAATATATAAAATGGAATACAAAAAATGAAAGCATTACAAAATAGGTCCTTAAATCTCCAATGGAAAAAAGAATAAAATACTATATTTGACAAAATAGCATCACTATTGTTTGGTTTCTATATACAAGTTGCCAGAAAGTTCCTCAATCAAGACTTTGCACCAAAATTTGCAAGACTTTTCAAAGCTATGGCATGGTAATCCTAAACTTCTTATGCATGTAAGATAAAAAACAAATGGATGAAGGGTTGGATTCAAATCACCAAATATCTCTTTCATTTGGGTCATGATAAATTAGATTTCTATTGCCACATATTTTTCTGGAGAGTAATTGATACTTGTGAAGTCAAGAGAAGGCTAATGTTATCACCAATAAATATAGATGCTAACTCCAATAACATCACATCCTCTATTTTTCTTGCCCGTGGTATACGTTGAAAGATAAATGTTTTAATTAGTTTGAGGCCACCAATTCTCTACAAGAAGAAGAATCAAACCAGCTTCCACAGTATTAATAAAGAGTATCAAGATTAAGATTGAGATAAAGAAGTTGCAGGAAATTTCCTTAATAATGATTTCACTCTAAAATTTCGAAGACTTTATATTGCTCAAATAGGTCCCACAATAGACCCCATTTTCTATAACTAGCAATGACTAGTATCAATTGATACGTTACAAGTCTTAGGGAAATCAAACTAATATGATATCATTAATAGATATCAATTGCAAAGGTCAGTTGGTGTAAATTTGTCTAATTATTTGTTTCAATATTGATATCGAGGTGAAATTGTGTGATATGTTACAAAGCTGAACATGACATTAGACATCATACCATATTTGTTAGATTTGGTCTCCACTCTTGTCAGAGGTGAAAAAACAAAATCTCAAATTATGATTATAGATTTTGGTATTTGTATTTGGAGAATATCTTCACTATGAGAGTTAGAGATACATATGAATTATATATTTATGAAAGCTTTAGATAAGTTTTAATAGTTTTTAATCTAATTAAGTAATTAATTGTAGAAGGGTGATTATATGTGACTTATAATAAAAAAAGAAAAAAAGAAAAAAGAAATATACAAGTATACAACCATGTTTTAGAGTTTAGATCATGCTAAACCAACTTCAACATTCAATCATTCATGTATTCTTAATCTCTTAATTCAAGAATTGTAAATGCATAATAATTCAACAATTGTCTCAACCATCATATTAAGAGCACATAAGTTGCAGAGATATTGAACTTAAAAATGAAGTTACAAAAAATTTAGCCTAACCCGAGTTTGGCGCATTTGTTGTTGGATATTTAAAAAGGTTTATCTTTTCTTCCATATTATTTTAATTTTGATAAATTAAAAGAAAAAAAAAACATAAAACATAAAACTAATGTTAAAAGGAATGGATTTGTGAGTGTCCATGAAAAACATGAAGTATCTTTCCTATTTATCGGTGACAATAGCCACTCGAGATAAAGAGGTTTTTTTTTTTTTTTTTTTTTTTTTTTTTTTTTTTTTTTTTCATTTTCTACTCTTTATTTTCGTTTTAACTTAGTTTTTTTAATAAAAAAAATAGATGCGTTAAATTTTTAATTTCAATAGATGTATTGAATCCAATCTGGGATTTTCTTAATTTTCAAATTAAAAAAAATGACAATATATTATGGTATTATTTTTAATATTATTTTATTATTTTGTTAAACCATTTTTAATTCCAATTTCTGCCAATTTATCTTATTAACCTTAAATGCTTAAAATATTTAACATAATAGTTAACGGTAGAAAGTATTTTGGGTATTTTTTGACGATAAGGGGGATTTTGGGAATAGTACTAGATAGGGGAAAATAGCCATTAATAGAATTAGAGCGGAGAGTTTGACCAATATGCCAAACGTCATAATATCCCTAAAATTAATTTCTTAACTCGTTTTTAAACTAAAATATACAAAATAGAATTATTTTTTTTAAAAAAAAAACGTGGAACAGGTACTTAAATCTCCAATGGAAAAGGGAATAATGTATTTGACAAAACAACATGACTCTTGTTTGGTTTCAACATACAAGTTGTAAGAAATTTCCCCAATCAAGACTTTGAACCAAAATTTGCAAGACTTTTCATAGCTATGGTATGGTAATCATAAACTCCTTAGGAATGTAAGATCGAAAACAAATGGATGAAGGATTGTATTCATATCACCAAATCTCTTTCATATGGATCATGATAGGTTAGATTCCTACAACCACATAATTTTCTGGAGAGTAATTAATACTTGTAAAGTTAAGAGAAGACTAACTTTATCACCAATAAGTATAGATGCTAGCTAACTCCAAGAACATCACATCCTCCATTTTTCTTGCCTGCTGAATACGTTGGAAGATAAATGTTTTAATTTTTCTACAAGAAGAAGAATCAATCCCTTCACAATATTAATCAAGAGCATCAAAATTGTGATAAAGAAGATGTTTATAATAAATTACCTATCACCAGCTCCTAAAAATCACTTGATATACTCTTTATTAATATTATTTGTTGCCTGAATAATTAACATGCTAATCAATTAAATTGTAATCAATAAATAACAAAAAGGTGCATATATCATGGTTTTATGACCAAAATAACATCTCCATATATAAATGAAGGAGTACAACGTTACCTTTTTAAGTTGAAAAAAGAAAGAAAGCAGAGAACAAATAATTAAGTGTACAAGTAAATAAAAATAGTATTGACTAAAATTTACAAGTAAATTTTAGTTATTGTTAAAATCTAATGGACCATTCCTAATAAAAAAAAAAAAAAAAATTGCTTGAAACGGAAATTTATGCTTAAAATTATTAGGATATGAAAATACTGCTTAAAAGAGAAAGCTCAAAAATGAAAGTAAAAATTGTCAATTTTAGGAAATTTACAAAATATCCATGACCTCTGACTTGTACATAGAAGTTGTAAGAAATTTCCATGATAATGATTTGACTCCAAAATTTCAAAGACTTTATATTGCCAAAATAGGTCCCACAGTATACCCCATTTTCCGTAACTAGTAGTCTAGCAATGACTTGTATTAATTGATATGTCTTGAGTCAATAGATTCAAACTAATATGATATCATTAGTAGGTGTGGGAATACTTACAATTTACAAAGGTCTAGATAATAAGAGCACATGAATTGTAGATATGTTGAACTTATACAATTAAGTTACAAATTTTGGTTTAGCCTAACTGAGTTTGGTTCATTTGTAATTATATTTATATGCGTTAATTAGTAATTTTTTTTTTTAGTTTTCTTTTTGAAACTATGAATTTATAAATTGATAATACATCGTAGCTTAAAACCGAAATATTATACATATGTATATATATAAATTGGCATTTGTTGTTCGATATTTAAAAAGGGTTATATTTTCTTCCAAATTATTTTAATTATGATAAATTAAGAGGAAAAAAAAAAAAACATAAAACTGATGTTAAAAGGAATGGATTTGTAGTGTCCATGAAAAATATGGAGTATCTTTCCTATTTATTGGTGACAACAGCCACTCGAGATAAAGAGGGGTTTTTTATTTTTATTTATTTTTTATTTTTTTTTATTTTACTTTTTTTTTCGTTTTAACTTAGTTTTTTTAATAAAAAAATAGTGTGTTAAATTTTTAATATCAGAAGATGTATTGATTTCAATTTGGATCCAATCTAGGATTTTCTTAATTTTCAAATTAAAAAAATGACAATATATTATGGTATTATTTTTAATATTATTTTGTTAAACCATTTTTAATTCCAATTTCTGCCAATTTATCTTATTAACCTTAAATGCTTAAAATATTTAACATAATAATTAACGGTAGAAGGTATTTTGGGTATTTTTTGACGATAAGGGGGATTTTGGGAATAGTACTAGATAGGGGAAAATAGCCATTAATAGAATTAGAGCAGAGAGTTTGACCAATATGCCAAACGTCATCATATCCCTAAAATTAATTTCTCAGCTCGTTTTTAAACTAAAATATATAAAATAGAATACAAAAAAAAAAAAAAAAAAAAAAAAAAAAAAAAAAAAAAAAAAAAAACATTACGGAACAGGTTCTTAAATCTCCAATGGAAAAGGGAATAATGTATTTGACAGAACAACATGACTCTTGTTTGGTTTCAACATACAAGTTGCAAGAAATTTCCTCAGTCAAGACTTTGAACCAAAATTTGCAAGACTTTTCATAGCTATGGTATGGTAATCATAAACTCCTTATGCATGTAAGATCGAAAACAAATGGATGAAGGATTGGATTAAGATCATCAAATCTCTTTCATATGGATCATGATAGGTTAGATTCCTACAGCCAAATAATTTTCTGGAGAGTAATTGATACTTGTAAAGTCAAGAGAAGACTAATTTTATCACCAATAAATGTAGATGCTAGCTAACTCCAAGAACATCACATCCTCCATTTTTCTTGCTTGCTGAATACGTTGGAAGATAAATGTTTTAATTTTTCTACAAGAAGAAGAATCAATCCCTTCACAATATTAATCAAGATCATCAAAATTGTGATAAAGAAGATGTTTATAATAAATTACCTATCACCAGCTCCTAAAAATCACTTGATATACTCTTTATTAATATTATTTGTTGCCTAAAAAAGTAACATGCTAATCAATTAATTTGTAATCAATAAATAACAAAAAGGTTTATATATCATGGTTTTATGACCAAAATAACATCTCCATATATAAATGAAGCAGTACTACGTTACTTTTTTAAGTTGAAAAAAAAGAAAGAAAGCATAGAACAAATAATTAAGTGTACAAGTAAGAACCATCTTAAATATTAGAAAATGATGAGAGAGAAAGGTAGAGAGAGAGTCTCTGATTCTTTTAGGCATAGGGGGTATGGACGAGTTGAAGATTTCAGGGACAGTTTAGTTTCAGTTCATGTAGACAATATCAATCCAGTTGTGGATGTTTCTGGTCTGTGGAACATTTTCAAACCATTCGGAAGGGTTCGGGATGTGTATCTCTCGCCAAAGACTAGTTCAAGGAGATGTTTATATGCTTTTATCCGCTTTGGATCTTTGGATGAAGCCACTAAGGTGGCAAGATTGACAAATGGGATGCACTTATACGGATGGCCGATTCAGTCGAAGGTAGCGTCTTTTGGATGGAAAAAAAGAAGAACCGCAGATGGATTTAGAGAGAAGGAGGTGAAAGGGAGAGCTTCTGAGTCAACAAACAAAGGCACGAAAACCTTTGCGGAGGTCCTGAAAGGTAATGGCGAAAAAAAGATTTCGATGCCGGTCAGTGGGAACGCTCATTTCAAGATTGGTAATGACCAAGGTAGCAAGAAGGAATTGACTATGGCGTGGAATGGCAATCAGAGATAGGAACAATGGTTGAGGAAATGTGCAATGGGTACTCTGAAATCATTTATGAATGTGGAAAGTGTCAATGAGAGGCTGAAAAACAGAGGTT
Organism: Acer campestre; assembly: GCA_954870605.1. Classification (NCBI taxonomy): domain Eukaryota; kingdom Viridiplantae; phylum Streptophyta; class Magnoliopsida; order Sapindales; family Sapindaceae; genus Acer; species Acer campestre. The sequence goes on along the minus strand of OX940801.1, from coordinate 47,350,234 downwards.
TTCACTTCACTTCTCATTATATGGGATCCAAGACAGTCTTATGGTGTTTCGAGTCAGAGCTGGATAAAGAAGGATTTATGAACAATAGATTTTTCTGGGAAGATTGCTTCGTTTCAATGAGGAACTGGTCTGAGATTCCGAATTCGAACATGAGATTGGCATGGATCAATTGTACCGGAATTCCTTTATGTTATTGGAGTATAGATTTCTTTGTGAAGCTTGGTGGGGTGATTGGGGATCCAGTATTGGTGGATGAAGATACCACGAACAGGAAGAGATTGGATAAGGGAAGAATCTTGATTCTAGTTGGTCAGGAAGAGATGGTATCGACAAATGTGAGAGTGGCTGTGGGTAAAGGATCGTTCACTATCAGTGTGAAGGAGGAAACAAAGCAAGTAAAGAGTCAATGGATTGAACAGTTCTTGGGTTTGCAGCTGGAAGACATTCGGGAAACCCAGAAACGGAGCGAGGAAGATGAGGGTGATGAGGAAGATGACTGGGTGACAGTAGGGGAAAGGATAGGCTCTAGATGGCAGACTAGGGCAGTTGGTAGTGTGGCTCAAGGGGGAGTTGGTAGCTGGCAGAAAAATAGTCAGTCTAGAGGAAGAGTAGTAGAAGAAAAAAGGAAAAAGGAGTCTGACACTTCCAGCTATGAGGTGTCAGATGAGGAGATTGCCTTTTCAAAGATACCTAGGAGGAGATATCAAGACAAAGGGAAGAAGACTTGGGAGCCAAAACCACGTCGGTTCAAACAGAGAGAGGGATGGGGAAAGCTGGAATTACGTGAGAAAGGAAGTCAAACAGGAAAGAGTGGGGAGTCAGACAGCCTGTCAACATCGGTGGAAGAAGGGAGGGACGTGGATTTCACAAGATGGAAAGGTGAATGCTCAAGGAAGGAAATTCAAAAGGAGGGACAAGATGGTACCGGAAATGGGCAGGCTCAAATCGATCATTACAAGGGCCAACAAGGGTTTAGCTTCTCTAACAGTCCTTCCCTGGATGGGCCACTTAAGGCCTTTTTGGATAAAATTGAGGGGAGAGATGGGCTGGTTTGCAAAATGAATGGGCAACAGATAGTTTCCAGAAGTCAATCTCTAGAAGGGCCTTTAAAGGATTATTTGGATAATATTGAGCAAGCCTTTATAAGGGCCAACTTCATAAAGAGCCTGCAAGTGCTAAATCAAAACCAGACCACGGTTAAGAAGCCAGCCCGAGATCAAAACAGGCCAATGGATGGTTCTAGCCAAGATAATTCGGTCTCCTTTGTGCAAGAAACTAAAGCCACTCCAGACCATGGAAAATCTGAAGCGGAAGATGAAGGAAAGGAGGGCAGTAGTTTTGAATCAGTTTCGGACACTAGGGAGGAAGGGGAAGTAGAGAGTGAGCCTATTGATTTAAGACAGTGGAAAGGAAAAAAACGCCATGGCAGGGTCATAAAGCAGGGCGGGAAAAAGAAAATAAATGATGCTAACAGGGGAGAGGAAGGAATTCAGATGGGAAATGAGGAGGTGGACCTTGAAGTTATCAAGGTAACGGAAATAGGGGTTCAACTGGGGATAAATTTTAATGGGAAAGAGAAGGAATTGGTGGAGTTTATCAGAAGAAGGGAAATGGAGGATGCTGGCCGAAGTGGCCAGAATAATGGACAGTAAGTCTGTTTCTTTCTCTTTGTGCTCTTGGGTTGTCAATCTTTTTAATGTTAGCTATCTCATGGAATGTAAGAGGTTTGGGTAGGAAGGATAAAAGGAGGGTGGTCAAGGATATGGTGAGGAAGTCAAAACCCATGTTTCTTTTTCTGCAGGAAACGAAATTGGATTCTTTTCACAGGGGTATTGTGAATTCTCTAGGAGGTGGTTGGCTTACTAGAGGAATGGGGATGGAGGCTCAAGGTTCTGCTGGGGGTGTGATAACCTTGTGGAATGAGGATCTTTTTACTGTCAGAGCTTGCATAAATAATCAAAGGTGTATCATAGTGGCGGGTGAGCTTCTGAAAATTAAGAAACTTATGGTGTTTTGTAATATATACGCAGCCAACTTGGAGAGGGATAGGAAGGAGTTATGGGATTTCATAATTCAAGCTCAAAATTCTTTCCCGTATCCATGGTGTATAGGGGGGGATTTTAACACGGTGCTCAATCCTTCGGAAAGGAGAGGTCGAGTTTGTGACATGGTTTCTATAAGAAATTTTAACAATTTTTTGCAGAAGGCTGGAGTGGTCGATCTACCAATGTGTGGCTCCTGCTTCACATGGTCGAATAACAGGGAAGAGGCTTCGTGGGCGCGCCTGGACAGATTTCTGTTATCTCCCGAGGTTTTCTCCTGGTTTCCGAATTTGTCTCAGCAGTCCATTCCAAGATCAGTTTCGGATCATAATGCGATAACTCTTGGGGAACCAAAGGTAGATTGGGGGCCAACCCCTTTTAGGTTCTACAATAGCTGGATGGAAGACAAGGAGTTGATGAAAAAGGCGATGAAGGGTTGGAAGGGATGCAAAGTGAAGGGTTCCAACGGTGTGGTGGTGGCTGCCAAGCTAAGAGCTTCGAAGGGATCCATCAAGAGTTTTTTAACTGGCAGGAAGAGGGATTCTTTTTCCATGAAATTGTTTGAAGACCGGCTGTTGGAGGTGGACAGAAAGGCAGTTGTGGCGGGCTGGACTGACAGCTTGAGGAAGGAAAGGTTGGATACCATGGGGGAGATGTGGAAAAGCATTAGGCGTGAGGAGCAAATGTGGCATCAAAAGTCTAGAGTGAGGTGGTTAAAGGAGGGAGACAGAAATACAAAGTTTTTCCATTGCTTGGCGAATGGTAGAAGAAGAACGAACTTCATTGGGGAAATTCTTATAGATGGGAGAAAAATTTCGAAACCTTCCGAGGTTAAAGAGGGGATTGCGGATTTTTTCAAAAATCATTTTCGGAAAAGATTGAGTTATCGACCGGACATGGTAGATATGGAGGTGAAGAAGCTCTCGGCTAAAGAGAGGGAATGGTTGGAAGAACCTTTTTGCAAGGAAGAAATTTGGGAAGCTATTTGTGATTGTGATGGCAACAAAGCTCCTGGACCGGACGGTATGAATCTGAACTTTATTAGATTAAATTGGGGGGAGATTCAGGATGATTTTTGGAATTTTATTAACGAATTTTTTCATGATGGCTCTATTGTTAAATATGTGAACAACACTTTCATTGCTCTTATCCCAAAGAGTGGGAATCCGGAGTCAATTAAAGATTTCCGTCCTATTAGTTTAGTGAGTTCTTTGTATAAAGTGCTCTCTAAGGTTTTGGCGAACCGGTTGAAGAAGGTTATGGATTCTGTTATTGGGGAGACTCAAATGGCGTTTGTGAGAGATAGACAGATTACAGATAGTTTTGTTATTGCTGAAGAGGTTATTCACTTATGGAGGAAAGATACTGAGGGGGGTCTTATCATTAAGCTGGATTTCGAGAAGGCTTATGATAGTGTGGATCACGAGTTTGTGGATTTTATGTTGCTGAATATGGGGTTTGGTGAAAGGTGGAGAATGTGGATGAGATATTGCATTACCACTCCCCGGATGTCAGTTCTGGTGAATGGTAGTCCGTCGTATCAGTTTGGGGTGGAGAGGGGGTTAAGACAAGGTGACCCGTTGTCCCCTTTCCTGTTTAATATTGCCAGCGAGGGTTTAAATTGTCTCCTGAGAAGAGCCTCTAACCTCGGGTTGATGAGAGGAGTTGTTTTTGGGGATAATGAGGTTCATTTGACTCATTTGCAATTTGCAGATGACACTATTTTATTTATCAAACCGAACATGGACTATGTTCGTAACACAAGGAGAATTCTTAGATGTTTTGAGCTTGTCTCCGGCCTTCAAATTAATTTCCACAAATCTTGTGTGGTTAAAGTAGGGAAGAAAAGGTCGTGTGGTTCGGAGTGGGCGGAGGCGTTTAGGTGTAAAAGGGCGGACCTTCCCATTTCGTACTTGGGCTTTCCTTTAGGTGCAAGACCTAGAGCAAAACTTTTTTGGGAGTCTATTCTGAGCCGTATGAAAAGTAGGTTGGCACCTTGGAAGAAAAGGTTTTTGAACAAAGGGGGGCGTTTGGTCCTCATTAAAGCAGTGTTGTCTAGCATACCAAATTATTTTTTATCCGTTTTCAATCTTCCCATTGGAGTGGCTAGAAGCATGGAAAAAATTCAACGTTCTTTCTTTTGGGGGGATGAGAGTGTCAAGAGAAAAATCCATGCGGTGGATTGGAATTTGATGTGTAGGAGTAAGAAGAATGGGGGTTTGGGTATAGGGAGGATGAAGGATAAAAATAGGAGCTTTCTTGCTAAATGGATTTGGAGGTTCGGCAAAGAAGAGTCGAGTTTGTGGAGAAGGGTCATTTGCGCCAAGTATGGTGTGTGTAGCAAGTCTTTGTTGTGGGATAGGTGGAGCACAAGGTCGGGTTCGTTCTTCGTGGAGGCTGTGAACAGCCTTTTTGTCATGGGTTCGGCCACTGAAAAAATTCTCAACAGGGGCATGTTATTGGTTTTAGGTGATGGGAGAAGGATGGATTTTTGGGGAGAGTTGGGTGGGAAGGATACGCCTCTTAGGAATGCTTTTCCTAGAATTCATGCTCTTGCTTCCAAAAAATCGGGTTTGGTTGAGGAATTTGGTTCTTGGCAAGGTCATAGTTGGGAGTGGAAGATCCCTCTCAGGAGACAGCCGTTTGACTGGGAGAGGGAACAATGGTTTGAGTTCAAATGCAAGATTGAGAGTTTTAAGCCTAGGAAACTGATGGTTGATGCTCTTGCGTGGTCCTACTGCCCTAATGGTATGTTTTCAGTGAGTTCGTTTCGCCGATGTTTGGAGGAGTCAGATTTGGAAGAGGATCTGAATGCTCACGCTTTGATATGGAAAGGGTTGTGTCCTCACAAGGTGGAAATCTTCACCTGGCAGCTATTACGGGGCAGAATTATGGTTAAAAATGTGATGAAAAGATTTGGCTTCAGTCCTAGTGGGACTCTCGAATGTCCCTGGTGCAAGAATGAGGAGGAAACGATTGATCATCTCTTCCTTCATTGCGATAGAGCTTCTGAAATCTGGAGCAAATGTATGGACTGGTGGGGTGTTTCTTGGTGCGTTAATGAAACCCTCTCAGGTTGGGCTTTAGGCTGGCTGGGTTTAACTCCGAAGGTCAGTCAGGGCAGGGCGTGGAACACACTGTTTTTTGCCGTTGTGTGGACTATGTGGGAGTCAAGGAACAATTTGGTTTTTCAAAATTCTGAGCAAGGGGTGTCTCAAGTCATCGACACCATAAAATTCAGAGTTGTTTGGTGGTTCAAACACCATCTGAAGGGTTGTGTTGATCCCATTTCGGTCATGCTGCAGAACATTGTGGACAGCTGCTCTGTTTCGAAGCCAAAGAAGGTGATTTCGAAGGTAGGCTGGCTCCCTCCTCCTCAAAGCTCTTTGAAGTTCAACGTGGATGGTTCATCCAAAGGAAATCCGGGAGCTGCTGGGATTGGGGGCGTTTTACGTGATAATGGAGGCAAAGTGATTGGTTCTTTCACTAAATTCGTGGGTTTGACTGATGCTATCACTGCTGAGGTCATGGCTATCCATCAGGCTTGTTTCTTGTGTGTTAGCTCTCCTGTTTTGGTAGGAAAGGATGTCTCAATTATCAGCGACTCGAAGGAGGCCGTTTCCTGGGTTCGTGGGACAGATTTCGGGAGCCTGAACCATATCAACCCCATTTACGACATTCGCAATTTTCTGAGTTTCTTGGGAAGAACTGAGGTCATTTTTAATCCAAGGACTAGCAACTGCCTGGCTGACTCTCTGGCCAAGATGGGCTCAAATTCGGAGGGGGATAGGGTGATGTGGGAGGTGGTTTGATCTTGCTTCTTGTGCGGCTGGTGCAGTCCCTGTTGGCTGTTTTCCCTCTTTTCTTTCTCTGTTGTTTGTTTTTCTGTTTTTTTCTGTTCAGGGTTTGGGGTGGTGTTTTGCGCTGTTTTTCTTCCCTTTTCTGTGTTGTTTCGGGCTTGATGGCCTGTTGCGTGTGGGGTTCGTGCTGGTTCTCTGTACCAGCTTGCTTGTTTTTTTTTTTTGGGTGGTTTGGTTCTTGTGTTCGTTTGGTGGCTGTTTAGCCCTGTTTTTCAATAAAGCTTTGCTCTTTGCTGTTCAAAAAAAAAAAGTGTACAAGTAAATGAAAATAGTATTGACTAAATTTTACAGGTTAATTTTAGTTATTGTTAAAATCTAATGGATCATCCCTAATCAAAAATAAAAATAAAAAATGCTTGAAACGGAAATTTATGCTTAAAATTATTAGGATATGAAAATACTACCTAAAAGAGAAAGCTCAAAAATGAAAGTAAAAATTGTCAATTTTGGGAAAATTACAAAATATCCATGACCTATGGTTTATACATAGATGTAAGAAATTTCCATGATAATGATTTGACTCCAAAATTTCGAAGACTTTATATTGCCAAAATAGGTCCCACACCCCATTTTCCGTAATTAGCAGTCTAGCAATGACTTGTATCAATTGATATGTCTTGAGTCAATGGATTCAAACTAATATGATATCATAAATAGGCATGGGAATACTTACAATTTACAAAGGTCTAGATAATAAGAGCACATGAATCGTAGATATGTTGAACTAATAAAATTAAGTTACAAATTTTGGTTTAGCCTAACTGAGTGTAGGGTGTCGACCTACAATCGATATGGATCGGATCGTATGTTGATAGGCCCAATGCAACTTGGGTTGGATCGTTTGGAGGCAGTTGTCGTCTGGCTTATGTTCCTGCAATTATCTTGGTCGATCGACCTATTTAAACTAGCAAACGAATTAAAGTAAAAAAAAATAAAGCAGACAAACAATGCAAAGAACAAAGAATGATTTAACTGGTTAGCCTTAGTTATGCTTGGGCTGAGCAACGATGATCGTAAAAACTTGAACTTGTATTCCGGTGGCCGTGATTCTTTAGAAGCAGAGTTTCAGTACGCTTGTTCTAAGCTTTTTATTTTCCCGAGCCCCTCTCTGAAGAAGTGCTTTGCTATTTATAGCAAACTTTTTGACTACCGTTTGAAATAAGCAGGTGAGATCATGGGCGAGATTCTTGGAGAGATTTTCTCCCTAGAATGTCGCTATTTAGCACCTGACTGACTTGGTCTTTCAGTCGACCAAGTCACGTCGTTACTGTTCTCGTTGGGCTCGTCGGGCTCTTCACACTTGGGCCAAAGCAAGACTAGCCTGGGCTTTGTAATTTTGGGCCTGTGAGCCATTTTTGGCTACCACAGTTTGTCCCCCACTCTCTAAAGAGTGCAACGAAGTAGAGAGTGATTTACATCGTATCGACTATTGTCGAGCGACCAAACTTAAGTTAACATGATCTGTCACTGCTTACTTGACATGGTTTCTTGAAGTCGTTTGAACACTCCAGTTGGAATCAATTTGTATGAACTGTGTTGAAACGCCAAAGAATTGAGCTGTTTATCGAAAACAAAAGATGTCGTACTACCAACGTCGTTTGACGAATATTCTGTAATGAGGGCAAACCAAAAGTCAAATTGAAAAGACATCTGCCGCTTCAGAAACCCTAGGATGACATTAGAACATTAAATTTTGGCGTGCTTGGTTTGCTCGAGGAGGGGTTTTGAAATTCAAAAAAACTCATCATGAGCAGTTGCGTGCGTGCGTGGGTTATTGGTAACTATAAGGTTACAGTTACCTCAGGCGCTGACACGTGGCGAAAGGGGTGCAAAGGGTTTTAGTTATAAATATTTCCTCCCTTCTTCTTCAAGCCACTTTTGCACAAACCACTCAAAAACCCTCAAGAGCCTTTCAGAGCCTTCAGCAACTCTCTGTTCTTTGTGGATTTCTCGCTAGATTTTCTCAGAGGCTTCGTTTCTTCCTTTCAAGGTATTTACTTCCGTTTGCCTTTTCCATTTTCCTGTAATATTTTGTTATTCGAAATAAGAAAGAGAAATGTAAAGAAAATCTTACTTGAATATTTAGTTTCGAATACTGGGTTTGAACATGCTGTTCTTCATCGTTCTTGTGATGTTTTTGTGGCTTTCTGCTGTTTTTGATCTTCTTTGCAATGTTGGATTGTTATTGCATTGTTAGTGTACTTGTTTGTAAGTGTTTGTAAGAATTCCTTGTTTTGATTCCTAGGACGCTAGAGATTGTAGGTGTAGATCAGATATGTCGCCTCGACACTTCTAGGTTTCAATTCTAAAAACACAATGAAACCCTAGGTTGTGATTGTAGCACGTTAGTTTCTGACTTGTGCATTCTTTGCCTTGTCAGCTTTAGGTATCAACATGTCGAACGACGATGTGAACCTGTCGAGCGACGAGACTGTTTCTGACCCTGAATATATTTGGACTTCAAGTGAGAGAGAAGATGATAATATTGGAGATAGTAGAAGAAATGTAGATGTAGATCGACAAGTCACGGTAGAGGACCCGTCGAATGTCGTTTCCATCAACACGAAGGGCATCCTTGAGAAAGGTGGCGTACGTGCCGTTGCGAAGATAGTCGACCATCCCGAGTATGTCGACGTAGATGAAGCTACGACGTCCGGTCGACCGTTAGGTGTCCTTCAAAAGAATCCAGCAAGTCTGATTTCGGAGGAGAACTTATGTGTGTTGAGGGAGATTTATGGCATCCCCAAAGAGGTCGAGCTACGTGCACCCATGGAGCATGAACGGACGGATTGGGATATACCAGGGTGGACGTGTTTCTATGAATATACACTTCGTTTAGGGTTTAGATTCCCTGTCCCCCCATTGGCGCGACGGCTGCTGCTATACTACGACCTTGCTCCTGGTCAGCTGATGCCAAACACATGGAGGATATTGCTGAGCTTAGGCGTCCTCAGCGAAAGGTACCATCTACCTTTTGGGTTGGGATGTCTTCTCCACAATTATTACTTGAAGGAGCACATACACGACCAAGGTCGTTATATGTTAATACCTAGGAGTAAAGGACAGCAGATAATTATCGATACGACGACAAATGATCGATATTGGAAGAACACTTACTTTTTCGCAAAAGGTCCTCCAATTGATGGTCCTTGGTTGACGAGTGCTGGGCCGTATCAATACAGACGAACTTGGAATAGGTTTGGTAAGTGTCGTTCGACAGTTGTCGTTTCGCATTTTCATTAACCCTAGATTATCCTTGCTGATTTTCAGCTCATTTTGTAGACATAAAAGGCAAAGAGAGCAAACCGTCGTGCGACGTTGTTCCTGAACGCACCAAAGCAATGCTTGGTATCCCTGAAAAGGATAAAAGTTGTAAAGTGCTGCTAACTGAAGGTAAACTTAGGCCTAGCAGTCTATGGAGATGGTCGGCTCATAATAGGTCGCGAAGGCCTTATCCTAGTGTGAAGGACTTTGTGTCGTATGTCTGGATTAGGAGGAGTTTCGAAATTCTCCAATATCAAATGAAATTCTTGTCGCCTGTATCTGATAATGAACGTCGTTTCGCAGTGACGTCGATGTCGAGCGCAAGATTGAACCTTCCCAACGATGCTGACGCTCTGAAAAAATTCAGAGATGAGATGGCTAGGAAAAGGGCGGCGTCGGCAAAGAACAAAGTCGACGACATGTCGAAGGAGGGTGCTTCAACGACCATTGAGCACACTTATGTTTCCTCTCCTGAAGATTCACCTGCAAAAAGGAAGCAAAAGAGAAGTTCGGCGGCTGATAAGGGGAAGACAGTTGATTCGACCCTAAGGCGTCCGGCTTCTGCCTCTCTTTCTGAATCGGCAGCTGTTATAGGTAAAAATAGTCGTGGCAGACACGTCATCACCATACACAGCCACGTAGGCAGGATCAAAGGAAAGTCAACTAGCGAAGCAAGAATTCCCCCATGAGAACCTGTTCGGGAAAAGAGGAAGCTGCCCGACCACCGGCAAAGACAAGTTGCTCGGGCAATAAATCTTACTCGGGCAAATGCTCGGTGTAGTCGGGAATCAATGAAAACAGATAGACAACAGCGCTTATATTCAAAACTCTGGGCGCAATCAGCAGCAAGCAACTCCATGATAAGCAACAGTGACTGCAGAGTTCAAAAAAGGAAACAGATAGATTTTCCGTAAATAAAGGAGGAAGAATCAGAATCAGAATCAGACTTGGATTCAACCAAATCAGGAAATATACAAAAGAAAGAGAGTCCGAATCCGTTAAGGATTACAACACACCATTAGGGCACCACATACCAAAACCCTAATTAAACATGTATAAATACCCCTTCTTTACGCAAAAAGAAGGGGACACGAGGGAAATAGCGAGAGAGAGAGAGAGAGATTGTAGTACAGCATTCTTGTAATTCTTCTTCATAGTGAATTTGGCTTCGTTGCTTAGGCAACAAACCGTGGATGTTTCTCCAACCCTTGGAGTTTTACCACGTAATTGCTTGTGATTCCTAGTTTATTTCTTTTGTTTTCAATCATCCAAGTTCATAAATTATAACAATTCAAAAGATAAATCATTGACTCGGTGACCACCAAAAATCACCGTCAACAATTGGCGCTAGAAGGAGGGGGACCCAGAAGTTTGTGACAACAATGGCTGGCGAAGGAGATGGTAGCGATTCCAGATACAGTCAAGGCGTGCCAAGTAATGAGCTGGAGGATGATACCACGCTCAATACAGCGGGTGCCACCTTAACGACGGCAGACCAGTCAGCCGCCTTGGCTGGTATTCAACGTTTCCCCACGACTAATGAAGAAATCGCGCAATGATTTCATGCTTCCCTGCAACAGCTTATATCAGACGCAGCAAAGCAAGGAATTGACCTTTCCACCACGGGAGGTTTGATGTCGCCTCACAGTCTGTCTGCCCCAAACCAGCAGGCAGCGAGGCTGCGTTCTGCGGTGGTGATACCAACACCTGATGCACCCCTAAAAGCGAGCCGGGATCCTATAGGCAGACCGGAAATATTATCCGAAAGGGTGGACAGGAGGAGTAGGGAGCGTAGAGAGGGGAATGATTCTGACAAGGGTTACGATCAAGATCGAACAGTTGCAAATCGGGATCACCCCAGGAGGCGCAATCACCGGAGAGGTCGGTCTTCATCCTCGGAAGAGAGTGAGCAGAATCATCACCGCAAGCGCCAAAGGGGCACAGTACAGCTGCATGGCTTAAACAGAGATCGCAGAGAGTCGAATCTGGAGGCAGGGGGTCAAAAATTGACCATAAGTCAAAATTTCAATGCGATAGGGGAGCCAGAAGGAGATAGAGATATACTCATACAAAGTCTGACCCGGGAAGTTCAGAACAACCGCCGACAAATGGATGCTTTAGTCAGGCGATATGGGTGCAACGAGCTGTCGGATGACGAATCCGGAAGCCCTTTCACTAGTGGGGTCCTGAGGACACCCTTCCCGGAGAGATTTAGGATGCCACATGTGGAGCTGTTCAAGAAAGATACCGACCCGAAAGAACATGTCCGGAGGTATAAGAGCGCAATGGCACAATATATCCACAATGACGCACTGCTGTGTTTGAATTTTCCTCAGACTCTTGGGGATCTCGGTTCCCGGTGGTTTGGTAGATTACCAGCAGCAAGCATAAGCAGCTTTAGCGAACTGAGCAAAGCTTTCTCAAGGCAGTTCCTTGGGAATGTGCATAGGAAAAAATCGGTAGCTCACTTATCCCAACTCAGGTAAGGAAAGGATGAGTCGCTAAAGAAGTATCTAGGGAGATTCGGTCAGGAAGTGTCTGAGATTGGGAGCGCAAATGACGAAGCCATAATTGCTGCGTTCATTAACAACCTTCAGAATGGCCAATTGTCATTTGACCTCAGAAGAGCCCGACTAACCAGCTACGCTGATATGATGGACATGGCTGGGGGGTACGCCCTAGCTGAAGAGGAAGAAATTGCCACAAGGGGTTACTTCGTGCATGGCGGTCGCCCAGAGGGGACCAAGACCAAAGACCAAACAAAGGCGCCCGACACCAAAGGGGACAAACAGAAGAACAAAGCGCGGGATGGTCGGGATGGACGGCGAGCATACGACCCGAGAACCGATCAGCCGCGGTAGAAGTTCCAAGGTAGATGTACAAACTACACCCCACTGAAAAAAGACCAAGGTGAAATCTTGGCAATCCTAGAGGAGAAGAACATGTCAAAAGAACCTCCTAGGCAGTCAACATATGCCCAGAGGGACACCACCAAGTATTGCCATTTCCATAAGGAGAACGGGCACGAGACATCCAAGTGTTTCCAATTAAGGGACCATATTGAAACCCTCATCAGGGAAGGACACCTGAAAGACATCGTCCTCAAGAAGGTGGACAAGACGGATGGACAAAAGGATAGCTGGCAGGACGGGTGGGCAAGAAAATTCAGTCCAAAGAAGGCTGAGGATGAAGGAGCAATTAACACCATCTTTGGAGGACCGGCAACTGGCAGGAGTAACAGGGAAAGGACCCAAGAAATTCGGGAGGCCATGGAGGCACAGAGAGACCTGGATGTCAATTCCATTGAACCCGACCCGAAAAGAATCAAAGAGGGATGGGACCCGATCATATTCACAGAAGCTGACTCACATGGAGTGGATGTTAAGCCAAATGACGCACTGGTAATCGGTGCGAGGATCGGTCATAGAGAGGTTCATCGAATTTTGATTGACAATGGGAGTTCAGCAGATATCCTGAGTGCAGAAGTATATGACCAGCTGAGGCTAGATAGAAAAGACCTACAGCCGTTTCCCACACCCCTTAGAGGATTTGGGGGAGTCGAGGTAAGGTCGTTGGGAACAGTAAAATTGCCCGTAAAGATTGGGACGATACCTTGCCAAAAAACTGTGCTACTCGACTTTGTGGTAGTGGACACAGAGAACTGGCCGTACAACGCTTTATTGGGCCGATCATTATTGAACAAAACCAAAGCAGTGACAGCAACATATGCCCTCATGATGAAATTCTCGACAGAATACGGGGTAGGGGTGGTCAAGGGATCACAAGAGATGGCCCGAAGAGCAAACTTGTCAGTATACAAAGATAGGGAAGTACACCAAGTGTATGCAGTGACGGCCAAGCAAAAGGGGGAAGAGACGGAAGAGCAGGCAGAAGTACCAAAAGAATTTGAGTTAGACCCTAGAGAAGAACCTGAAGTCAGAAAGGATGAGCCGACCGAGGAAGTAGCGCTGAATCCAATAGACCCGAGTAAGACAGTAAAGGTGGGGGCAAGTTTAAATATACACGTCAAAACTCAACTTATCACGTTGCTAAGAAAATATGAGGATGTTTTTGCTTGGGGTCACGAGGATATGCTGGGAGTAGACCCGAAGGTGATATCCCATTGCCTATCCATCAACCCAGAATCCCGACCAGTGGTACAAAAGAGAAGATTGTTCAATCCAGAAAGAAGCGTCGCAATTAAGAAGGAAGTGGAGAAGCTACTTTCCGCAGGATCAATAAGGGAAGTCAGATACCCGGAGTGGGTAGCCAATGTAGTGTTGGTCAAGAAAAAGAATAACCAATGGAGGATGTGTGTCGATTTCACTGACCTAAACAAAGCCTGCCCAAAAGACAGTTTTCCTCTACCGAGGATTGACCAGTTAGTAGATGCAACGGCAGGATACGAGTTGCTAAGTTTCATGGATGCCTACTCGGGATACAATCAGATCCGGATGAGCAAAGCAGACGAAGAAAAAACATCTTTCACTACGGATCAAGGTCTGTATTGCTACAAAGTGATGCCATTCGGGTTGAAAATTGCTGGAGCAACGTACCAAAGGTTGGTGAACCGGATGTTTGCTCGGCAGATTGGGAGAAACATGGAAGTCTATGTGGATGACATGCTAACCAAGAGCACTACAGCAGAAAAACATTCGGAGGATTTGAAGGAAACCTTCGATGTTCTGAGGAGATATAAAATGAAACTTAATCCCAGTAAATGTGTGTTCGGAGTGCCCTCGGGGAGGTTTTTAGGCTTTCAGGTTCACCAAAGAGGAATTGAAGTGAATCCCGAGAAGATCAGAGCACTAGAAGGAATGACTTCACCAAAGACATTGAAAGATGTACAAAGGCTGACGGGGTGTCTTGCGTCACTCAATCGGTTCATTGCCAAGTCAACAGATAAGTGCGCCCCGTTCTTCAGGGCAATAAAAAAAGGGAAGGGGCTCGAATGGAATACGGAATGTGAAGAGGCCTTTCAGAAGTTGAAAGAATATTTGGGGAAAGCACCCACCCTCTCAAAACCGATGGTGGGAGAAACATTGTACTTATACCTGTCGGTCACGAAGATGGCGACAAGTTCGGTGTTAATCCGGTTAGAAGAAGGGATACAAAAACCAGTGTATTACACAAGCAAGGCATTGTTACCAGCAGAAACCAGGTATTCTCCGGCAGAAAAAATAGCGTTAGCACTAATCACATCGGTCAGGAAACTGAGGCCATATTTCCAAGCGCATACAATAGAAGTGTACACTGACTGCCCATTGAAACTAATCCTCCAAAAGCCGGAGGTGTCGGGAAGGCTGACCAAATGGGCAGTGGAGTTGAGCGAATATGACATCAGATACACACCTAAAGCGGCGATTAAAGGGCAGGCGGTATCAGATTTTATAGCAGAATTTACCGAGCCAGATGCCGAGGTAAGGAGGGCAATGGAAGATGAACAGACTGGTAAATTACAATGGAAGTTGCATGTAGACGGGTCATCGAACACACACGGCAGCGGGGCAGGAATAGTCATAACAACCCCCGAGGGGGATACCGTGGAGTGTGCCATGAGATTCGATTTCAAAGCAACCAACAATCAAGCAGAGTATGAAGCCTTGTTCGCCGGCCTAAGGGTTTGCATAGCATTAGGGGCAGATGAGTTGGAAATTTACAGTGATTCACAAGTCGTGGTAAATCAGGTGCTGGATGAATACCAGGCAAGGGAAGAGCACATGATAATTTATTTGGACATTGCAAAAAGGCTACTTAGAAAGTTCAAAGTGTACAAAATCTCTCAGATCCCTCGGGAAGAAAACGAGAAAGCAGATGCTTTGTCCAAGTTAGCTTCAGCCACCACGAACATCAGATCCAAAGCAATACCAGTGGCACATCTGACTAAGCCAAGTACAGCAGAATCAGAGGAAATCATGGTAGCAGAGATCCGGCCAAGCCCAAGCGACTGGACATACAAACTCAGGAAGTACTTGGAGGAAAACATACTACCAGAGGATGCAGTAGAAGCAAAACGCATCAGATACAGGTCAACCCGGTATACAATCTTAAGGGGAGAATTATACAGGAGAGGATTCTCGAAAGTACTGCAACGATGTGTGGCCGGTGAAGAAACCGAAAAAATCCTAAAAAGTGTCCACAGCGGAGTGTGTGGGAACCATACTGGGGGTAAAAGCCTAGCACACAAAGTACTTAGGCAAGGTTTCTACTGGCCGACCCTGTTCGCAGAGGCGCAGCGATTCGCCGAGAGCTGTGAAACATGCCAAAGAATAGCAAACGATATTCGGCAACCCCCAGAATTACTCAGAAGTCTAACCTCACCGTGGCCCTTCGCAATGTGGGGACTCGACCTAATAGGACCAATGCCCACGGGAACAAAGGGAGGAGCAAAGCACGCCATTGTGGCAGTGGACTATTTCACCAAATGGGCAGAAGCGGAAGCACTAGTACACATAACGGAAGCAAACACCACCAACTTTGTCAAGAAAAACATCATATATAGGTTTGGGGTCCCGAGCATCATTATAACTGACAATGGAACCCAGTTCGACAACAAAAAGTTCAGAGAAATGTGTGAAGAATTCAAGATCGCGAACTATTACGCGTCACCAGCTCACCCTCAAACCAATGGCCAGACAGAGGCTGTGAATAAAGTGATCAAGGATACACTGAAAGCAAAGCTAGAGGCAAAGAAAGGTGGTTGGGCGGACAAGCTGCCCGAGGTGCTGTGGGCGTACCGAATAACGATGAGGTCGTCCACTGGAGAGACCCCTTTTGCGCTGGCGTTTGGAACAGAAGCTGTCATCCCAGCAGAGACAACTTTTACATCCCCCAGGGTACAGTTATACAGTCCCGAACACAATATGAATATGTTGCAGCAGAACTTAGACGAACTTGAGGAAATCAGAGATACAGCACAGGTCAGAAATTTCGCGTACCAGCAAAGGGCTGCGAGGTACTACAATTCCCATGTTCGGGAACGAAGATTCCAACTCGGAGACTTGGTGCTAAGAAGAGTATCCCCAAACACCAAAGATAAATCTTCGGGATCTCTTGCCGATAAATGGGAAGGGCCATACATCATCAAAGGAGCTGTAGGACACGGGGCATACATGATAGCCCGACCAGAGGGTAGTTTAGTGCCCCGACCATGCAACGCACAATATTTAAAGATCTTCTATCCTTGAGGGATCCGACCATATTTTTATAATTCTGCTGTAGCCCAGTTTTTAGTTTCCACCTTTATTTATTTTCAAGTTTAGTTTTTGGTTTCATAATCATGTCTTATCTAATGAAATTCGTGTTGATCATTCAATAAAGTCCAGTTGCATGAGATACTCGGTCAAGGCTAATTACCAGTTAAATAAGATACGCGGTTCAAACTGTCTAAAGGCCAGTTACATGAGATACTCGGCATAGACTAAACACCAGAAAATTCGAGCGCCATAAACCCGCGAAAGAGCGGACGAGTAGTGCCCGAAGGGCGGAAAAGCTGTAGTAGCATGCCCGCCTAGCTAAAACGATAAGAATGTATCCCTTAGCAAAAGGCCAAACCGAGGCACCAGAATAAACTGGAAAACTGCTCGGAGCGCCGCTAGAAAGGCTAGTGAGATGCGCAGCCGTGTTGGCCGGTGCGATGCGCCCCAACGATTCGGCAAAACCTTGCACAGATAAAACCGGGAGACGTCCTAGGTAACTTGTGCAAGGACCTTGACGTATGGTCGTGGCGAGCCTCGGCGTAACGTTGAGGCAAAGCAAAATCAACAATAAAGGCCAGTTACATAAGATACTCGGCCAAAACTGGTTACCAGTTAAATAAGATACGCGGTTCAAACTGTTTAAAGGCCAGTTATATGAGACACTCGGCATAAACTAGTCACCGGTTAAATGAGACGCACAGTCTAAAATTATTGAAAAGCCAGTTACATAAGACACTCGGCTAGAATTAGTTACTAATTAAACGAAGCACTCGGCCGAGGTAAAAAGAGAATTTAGATAATCTCGTTCACGCATTCATAGAAAACTCTATTGAGAAAGAATCCGTGTATATATATAAAAAGAAAGAATACAGTTGTATAATTACAAATGTAAGTAGTTACAAATCTGAGTATAGTTACAAGCAGATGTGGAGGTTAAATATTTAAGAGGGAGGCGCTGGGGGTCGGGAGCTGCTTCCGCCAATATCCGGGTCAGGCTCCATCACATACTCACTTAACAGGCTATCATCCGAGGGCCAAACAATGACATCCTCCTCCTCGTCGACCATCCAGTCGGTATAATCGATCCCGGGGACGGGTCCCAAGTCAGGTGTCTCATTGTCAATCCCCGCCTTCTCGCAGGCATAAAAAGTGGAGAAGGAGTCAGCAGAGGGAACCTCAAGGTGCATGAGATGTGGCGCTTTACCCTTACTTCTACAATACGCCCGCCACTCTCTCATCTGGACCCGAAGAGACTCCAGAGAGGTATCCACATACTTTCTGATTGAAAGGCTCCAATTGGCCCGGGCTCGATCAGTCGCCCTATTCTTCTGCTTGAAGAACTCCCCAGCCGAGACCATTCCCCGCTGGAACTCGCGCAGAAGCAAAGCATCATAGGTTGGAGACCTCTTGAAGCGATCAACGCTCTGTAGTTCCAGTTCCAGTTCCAACCTAGCTTCCTTCGATAGGGACCTGATTGTCAGGGCCTGACGCTCCAAGTCTTCAATTCGGCGTTCGTAAGCGGACTTGGCGTCTTCAGCAGCCTGCTCAGCCTGGAGCAAAGCGCCCTGAGTGGATGATAGCTGATCTTTCAAAATTTGGACCTCCTCGGCGGCGGAAGATGCTCGCTGATCAGCCTCCAATTGCCGAGCCAGGCATTGGTCTAAAAGCACCTGGCTCCACTTAGCCCCTTCTCGGCAAGCTAGCTCAGCCCGAGAGCAGCGGTCCTCACTCTCCTTTAACTGGGCTTCTAGCCGTTTTATTCTTTCTGTCTGGGCTTCACCGGCTTGACAAGCCCCAGACATCTCGGCCACCATCTGCAGCAAATCAACAGTAAATAAAAAATAATAGCGAAAAGCGAGAAAGGAATACTAAATACCGCATGTAACTAAAGCACTACTTACGTAAGAGGCACTGTTAAAAAATCTGCAGAGTCGGTCAGACACGCTTCCGGTTCTGAGGTGGCTCAAATGATCCTCCCCAATGTAGGCTCGACCAGTAGCCATGGCCCTTGAAACAAATTAAGGTGTGTTCAATATTAATCTAGAGGGGGGGTGAATAGATTTTATCCGATTTTACCAAATTTTCGTTAATGGTCAAGATTACGAAAATACCCTCCACTAGTCAAAATACAATAGCAAGTGTAATATGGTGCGGAAATTAAAAGACACTTGATATTTATGTGGAAACCCTCACGGGAAAAACCACGGGCTATGTAAGTGAGCCACACTTGAACCTCGAATCCACTAAATGTGTAAAACGATTACAACCTAATCCCGGAAGTAATCACACACCTACCTACTCCCGGTATAAGTGAACCTAGTCCCAATGCTTGTGATTTATGCAACCTAATCCCGGAAGCAACACAAGACTTAGTTCTCAATGAAGAGAAAACAACCTAAGTGAATATATGAAATACTCAAAATGCAACAAGAGCAAGGCAACTCTATATGCTTACCTAGAATGATGATATATCAATGAAATCAATCCTAGATATCAAAAGCTAAATGACATATCATAAAGCTTAGCTAGATGTTATCAATCACAAAACAATCCTAGCTATCAAACAATGTCAACATGTCCAAACATGTGAACTCAATTAGTTGTAGAGAATTTCTAACAACATAATTGTCAATTAAATCCACAAGAACATTCAATTAAGCTTGACTAGATAAATAAACATTAATCTATCAACCTAATCATCAACCAATTGTACAAGAATGTTCTAGGGTTAGCTATTTAGGGAAAATCATCCTAATCATGTAAGCTACCACAAACAAAACCCAATCATGTCATAACTTCACTAAATATGCAATAAGAGTGAAGATTTGCTAAACTAAGCAATAAGAGACATGTCTTGACTAAGATAGAACAATAAATGAAGATGTGGTGTTTGTTCTACTTACCAAGTCATAAATGAAGAAGACCCATGGAAGATTGATGCATGAAACATGTTAGATGCACATGGGTTTTGAGTTTGGAGAGTCAAAGAAGCAAGATTGAAGCTTTCTCTCTCTAGGGTTTGAGTTTCTCACTCTAAGGTCTGATTTTGAGCTCACAAAAACGAGCAAGGAAGAAGATGATACTTATATAGGACCCCTAGATGAAATGACGTCGTTTTGAAAAGTTTGCAGAAGATATGCCTTGACCGCTGTTCACCCGCTCTACGTAGGGCGGTTGAACAGCGGTCCACCTGGGAAATGAAGAACAAAGTTCTTCATGATCGCCCTACGTAGGGCGAGTTCCAGGCGACCTAGGAGCGGTTGCTCTCGGGTTATGCACCGCTGTTCACACGCTCTACGTAGAGCGGTTGAACAGCGGGTGAAGAGCGGTCAAAAAATCGACCAGTGGCACCGCTCTACGTAGGGCGGCTGTAGAGCGGCCAAGAGCAAATTGCTCAAAACCCCTTTTGACCGCTGTTCGTAGAGCGCCTGTAGGGCGGGTGAACAGCGGCCATAACAACCACAATGCATCACCTTCTATACATGATGCAATCAACAGAGAATGCAAGAAGAGAAATTAAATGAACATTAATACACACATAATAAGGACACACAATCATACAATAAGAAGAATTATGCAAGTGTTGTGTGTGTGTGCATCTATTTCTCTTCATTACAAGAAACACTAAGAATTATACCTTTGGAGTGCTTCTTCCCTTGAGGTCTTGAAAATGTCCTTTGAGCATGATCTTCAATCACCTAACTACCCTTACAATTCAAATCCCCAATATGTGGTTTGTCTACGAAATAAGCCAATCAACAATGGGAGTCCTTACAGCCCTCAACATGGATTCGGGGGCAGGATCATCAGTATGGGGCGAGGAACCCGAGCCGCCAGCATCGGTTTTCGGAAGCTCGGCGGACGAGGCAGCTCGAGGAATAGCAGTTGAACCCCCCACATCATCCTTTGTCGTGACCATTGGAGAAGAGGCGCCCACGTTCTCCTCAGCGTTACCCTCTCCCTCGTCGCCCGAAGACGAATCAACATAGGCAACTACCCTGGGAACCTTGTGGGTAGCTCGGCCGGAAGAAAACGAGGCTTTTCTCTTCCCGAGCTGCCTCACCTCAACGCTGCTGCACTCAGGAGCAGAAGGAACGGTAGAAGCCGGAGTCCCCTGAGTTACCATGCCCGAGTGGTGCTCGGCTGTTTCAGCATCTCGAGGAGTAACATGAGATGCATCCACAGCGGCAGAAATGGGAGAGTTGATTTCGCCAGCAAGAGTTGCTTGATCAGAATCAGAAGGGTGCCCCACTTTCTCTTTGCCTTTTGAAGGACCCTTTCGGCTGTCCAGATCAGCTCCGGTCCTACTTACTCCAAAGCCTTCCGGATCAGCCGTGGTCTCTTTTGAACATGCAGCTGTTTCTTGACCATGGATCTCTTCAGGCACATACTCGGGCACCCCCTCTTCATCATTATCCGGAAGATCCTCGGGAGCACTCCCTTCAGACTTATTATCAGGAGGAGCTACTCCTGCATCCCGCTGGCAGAGGGCCTCTTTCCTGCTGGCTTCCACTATTCCTTTCATCCGGCGTGCCAGAGCATCGCAGACCACGTCTACGTCATATACTGCAAAAAGAAAAAAAAAGGGAGCCCGAGTCAGTAGACAAATACCAAGACAAATGAAAGATAAAAGACAATAAAAACTACAACACAACTTACGGCGTCTGCGGCGGGCAGAAATCTGAGGGAAGAGGCGAGCTGTAATCATCTTTCCCTCATTATACAGGTAGGGTTTACCCCTTTTCTCCAAGGGGCGGACGGCAGCCCGAGCCAAGGTCTTCAGCTCTTCGTCGGTGAAGGAGGAAGTTACATGGTTCCATTGGGGCGAACAAAAATACCGAGGAACCCTGCAAGTCATCTTGGAGCCACCCAGATCAAAACTGATTGACTGGCCCCAACGTCCACCCACAAAGAACCAGCTGTTCTTCCAGAATTTGTTTGAGGTAGGGAAGCCCCAAACAAATCCCTTCATTTTCTCATCGGTGGTTGGCTCGATCTCGCCCTTCACCACAACATCTTTAGGGATCCAGAACTCGGGCTGAGTCGATTGAAGAAAAAAGACCCCGGACTTCCCCACGGGCCTCAGGGAGTAGAAGTGGCGAGGAGTAGGAGGTGGCCGCTTCATCCTGTGCCACATGTGCCACATGCACATCAAAATCCGGTAGCTGTTTGGATTCAGCTGAGCCGGGGCAATTCGGGCCTCAGCCAAAAACCAAGTGATGAACGGCTGGAGAGGAAGAGTGACGCCGCAGGCGAGCATCGATCCATAAATCGCCACATGGCCAGGTGGAGGGTTCCAGGCAGCCCGACCTTCAGCAGGGATTAGCGAAATCACGTCGCCATCCAGATCGAACCGCCGCATATACTTGCTTACCTCCTCAGGGCCGACCACATTTGGTTCGACATCATAAGCAGATACGCGCTCGGGAGAGAAAGGAATGCGAGCAGCCCTATGCTCTTCCTCGACGTCGTTCGCAACAACCTTCTGGGTCCCAACTCGGCTCTCCAGCGAGTGAGAATCTTTGTAAACTTTTCGAGTACTCATCTTTTTTCCTGGTCGTCTCCAAGGCCGAGTGTCAGCTGTAGAAGATGAAGAATCCGACCAATCTGCAGGCTGATAGTCGGGAGGCAACGAGTCCGAGGAAACAGAATGAACTTCAGGGGAAGTTGGAGCCTCGTGAGGAATAGGGCTTTCACGGTAAACTGCAGAAACGTCAGCGTCAATGAAATGCGGCTGGTCAAAGAGAGGTGGTTTCAATAAATTGTGGACTACAGATGCAGTGTGTGCATCATGTTGCTCAATAGCAATCATACCAACAGTATAAAGTCGGTACCTAGTTGCAGAATCCATGGGAACTAACCTCGATATAATGAGAGACGGAGACGAAGAAAACCGCAGAAAAAATCTTCGAGAGAGAGCCTGGGATTTGAGGCAGAAGAACTCAGAAAGAGCTGGAGAAGTGGTTGAAGCAGAAGAACTCAGAAAGATCTGGAGAGGCGGTTGCAGCAGAAAACAGGGAATGCGAGCAAGTTCTTCAGAGAAAAATGCACAAAGATTGCAGAAAATAAAGTAAAATAAAAGAGGAAAGGCACCACTACTGCCAGTTTATATAGGCAGCACATCGATTTCAAAAAACACGAAACCCTAGGAGAAACATAAAGAAGCGGGAAAACAGAGGGGCGTGGGTGATGACGTAATCCACACGCAAGCGAACAGAAAGGTCATGTCCCATAAATGCGTCGTACCACCGCTGTACCACAGCCAAATAAGAAGGGACAAGTGGTGCCCGAAGAACACCTTGAGCCGCCAGAGAGCAGAAACGTCACCATCAAAAGATTTCTGAAATGATTGATAAGTCGAATGTATGCAGTCGTAATTAAGACACGTCATTTAAGAGCTTGAAGCAAACGAGGATACATTAATACAGAAAAAGACAAACAAAGACTAGTTGCAAAAGAGCATGAGGTTAAATATCTGACCCGAGTGGAACTGACTCAGCATGATCGGCACAAATATTTAAGGGGGTATTGTTATAGGTAAAAATAGACGTGGCAGACACGTCATCACCATACACAGCCACGTAGGCAGGATCAAAGGAAAGTCAACTAGCGAAGCAAGAATTCCCCCATGAGAACCTGTTCGGGAAAAGAGGAAGCTGCCCGACCACCGGCAAAGACAAGTTGCTCGGGCAATAAATCTTACTCGGGCAAATGCTCGATGTAGTCGGGAATCAATGAAAACAGATAGACAACAGCGCCTATATTCAAAACTCTGGGCGCAATCAGCAGCAAGCAACTCCATGATAAGCAACAGTGACTGCAAAGTTCAAAAAAGGAAACAGATAGAAATACCCCTTCTTTACGCAAAAAGAAGGGGACACGAGGGAAATAGTGAGAGAGAGAGAGATTGTAGTACAGCATTCTTGTAATTCTTCTTCATAGTGAATTTGGCTTCGTTGCTTAGGCAACAAACCGTGGATGTTTCTCCAACCCTTGGAGTTTTACCACGTAATTGCTTGTGATTCCTAGTTTATTTCTTTTGTTTTCAATCATCCAAGTTCATAAATTATAACAATTCAAAAGATAAATCATTGACTCGGTGACCACCAAAAATCACCGTCAACAGCAGCTTTGCCTTCCTCTGGCTTGTCATCCTTTTCAGCGCCAGCTGCATTTTTGAAGAAGTCGACCGACTTTATCCTCGCAGCGGATGAAAAGTTTCTAAAAACCAAGAAGACAGAAGAAGTGCTTGACTCGACCATCCTCACTGTTTTTCAGGTAAGTTTGTGTTTTGATATCTAACGGTATTCATTATACATATTTGACACGAGTTTTTCCAGTTTCGTAGGCTTTGCAGGGGTCGTTGCAGCTGCAAGAGAGATTCAAGACGATCGCTGACAGATGTGGAAAGCAGAAGAAGTCGATCGACGTGTTGAAAATCGAAAAGGCTATGGTCGATAAGACTGTCGCGGAGCTTCAAGGAAAGAACACGGCTCTTGAGAAAGAGCTACTGGAAGTGAAGGCAGAAAGGGATCGGCATGCCCAGGAGTCGACTGAGGCTCGCGCGGAGGTCGATGAGCAGAAAAGCCTTGTCTGTGCGCTGGAGGAACAGTTGACGACCATTGCGTCGACTGCTATCTGCAAGGCGAAGGCCGAGCTCTACCAAGAATATCTCTCCGGCAATCACAAGAAATGGGACGTCGCCATGATGCGAGAGATGATCGATTTGTATGAAGAAATGAAGAGGATGGAGGGGACATCGCCTGGACAAAACGATGAACAGACGCTGGATGAGAATGCCCTTCGTGAAGGTGCCAATGCAGTCGACCCGCCTTTGGTTGATCCGCCTCTCGTCGACTCGACTCTTGTTGATCCCCCTGCTAATCCGTCGACTGTTGCTTCTACTGTTGAACCTCCTGCAAGCCCACCTGCAACTTGAAATATTCATTTTTACTGTTATGAAAAATTTGTAATGTGGATGATTTGGTCGTCTCGACCGTTTGATTCTGTCGTCTCGACCGTTTCGTATGATATCATTTTGATCGACGTTTATTTACTTGAAAATTTTATTTTTATTTTTTTGGTTTTAAATATGATTGCATGGCTACAATTCTTATGAAGTATGATTTGAATGTGAAAACGAATCGACCACCTTATAATGGGGTTTCACAAGGCTTAAACATGTAATTGAGATGAGCCTGCAAACTTATGCTCAATCGTTAGTCGAATGACATTGTAATATATTTAATCGTTAGTCGAAATATATCGCCTCGTAAATAGAATAACTAGAATTGAAAGGAAACTGTAAAAATGGCTGATTTATTTCTAGAACATTCGCGTACATGCGTTCAGTCGACTATCTATCGCGTACATGCGTTAGTCGACTTATAACTGTCAATAAATTTACATCGCGGATAGTCGACTGTCTATCGCGTACATGCGTTGGTCGACATTTAGCGAATTTACACAGCGGATATGCGTTCAATCGACACTATCGCGTACATGCGTCAGTCGACATTTGAATTTCCTCTAGTAGTGTCCCCCCAACTCCCAGCGGTCGTTTATCAGGGAAGATTGTTGGGAGTAGGTTTTGTTGTCGACCAATTCTGTCAAATACTGTAATAAATAATTTCATAGCAAAAGCAATGTCGAAGTCGATGAGAAGTTTTTTGTGAGCTCAGTTTTTGACTTAGTACTAAGTTTTTCATCATTGCTCTTTATGCGTCATCAGTATCATTGTAAATATTCATTGTAAATATTCATTGTAAATATAAATAATAATGTAAAGAGAACAGAGTGGTTTAGAAGTGATACTGTTTTAGGTGTAGAGCATTCCAACTGTTGTTCAGCTCTCGACCGTCGAGTCCTCGCAATTTGTAAGCTCCTCGACCAACGACTTCTGTTATTTGATAAGGCCCTTCCCAAGTCGGCCCCAATTTCCCGGCTCCTTCTTCTCTGGTGTTTTGGAAAACGCGGCGTAGTACCCAGTCATGTAGCTTGAAGGTTCTGATGTGTACTTTCTTGTTGTAATGTCGTGCGACCTGTTGTTGATATGACTGTACTCTTAGAGCCGCTCGATCACGTCTCTCATCCAGGTGATCCAACTCGAAGGCGAGCTCGTGGTCGTTTTGAGCTTCATTTGGATTTTCACTCCGAGCGGTTGCGAGTCGTGTCTTGATGGGGATCACTGCTTCAGACCCGTAAACAAGGGAGAACGGAGTTTCTCCAGTCGACCGTCGAGGGGTGGTGCGGTACGACCATAGGATCTCTGGGAGCTTCTCCACCCACTGATTTTTTTCAGCTTCTAATCGTTTCTTCAGTGTATTGATGATGGTTTTATTTGTCGACTCCGCTTGTCCATTTGCTTGTGGATATCGTGGAGTTGAGAAACTCAACTTTATCCCATATTTGTCGCAGAAGTTCTTGAAGTCGAACGAGATGAACTGGGACCCATTTTCGGTCACTATTTCTCGTGGAACTCCGAACCTGCAAATAATGTATTTCCACACGAAATTACGTACCTCGATGTCGCGCACTTGGGGTAAAGCTTCGATTTCTACCCACTTTGTGAAGTAATCTGTCATCACCAACATGTAGACGACACCTCCTGGTGCAGCCGGCAATTTTCCTACAATATCCATCCCCCATTTCATAAAAGGCCAAGGGGCTGAGATTGAATTTAACATACCTGGGGGGAGATGGCAGACTGGTGCGAATCTTTGGCACTTGTCGCACGACTTCACGTGATTTTGAGAGTCGGAGCGCATGGTTGGCCAGTAGTATCCTGCTGTGATTGCTCTGATCGACAGACTTCGAGCTCCCGAGTGATTTCAACATTCTTCATAGTGTAGACTCTTGAGAACGTCGTATGCTTCTCGTGGAGTTACACACCTCAAGTAGGGTCCTGTAAAAGACTTTTTGTATAGCTTACCGTATAAAATGCAGAACTTCGCAGCTTTTGCTTTGATTTTTCTTGCCTCAGTTCTGTCTCCAGGTAAAATGTCGGCTCGTAAGTAGTCTAGTAGTGGATCCATCCAATTTCTTCTGTAGTCGACTGGGGCGACTATTTCTGTTGCTTGAATAGTTGGTGTTGTAAGGTGAACGACTGGAATTGACTTTGATTCGCCTGTTGTTGTCGAGCCAAGGTAAGCTAGTGCATCTGCACGTGAGTTCTCCGACCGGGGTATTTGTTCGATGGTGAACTTGTCGAAAGTCGACTGAATCTGTTTGGCTTTGGCCAAGTAGGCGGTCATCCTTTGATCTCTTGCTTCGTACGACCCATTGATTTGTCGAACGACTAGTTGTGAATCACTGAACACTTGGAGACTTTTGACGTTTAGGCTCTTGGCTAGGTCGAGTCCAGCAATCAGCGCTTCGTACTCCGCTTCGTTATTTGTTGCTCGGAATTCGCAATGGATGGATTGCTCTATTATGTCCCCGTGAGGGGATGTGAGTACCAATCCCAGTCCACTACCTTTTACGTTGCTTGATCCGTCGACCGCCAACGTCCATTTTTCGTTCGACGTTGTCTCAGTTAGAGCTATTAGCTCTTTTTCAGCCTGCAAGTTTTTGTTAGGTGTAAAGTCTGCAAGGAAATCAGCTAATACCTGTGATTTTAACGCTGTCCTTGGATGATAGTTGATGTCGTACTCACTTAACTCAACAGCCCATTTCGTCAGTCGACCTGAAACTTCAGGTTTATGCAATATATTTTTTAAAGGGTAAGTCGTTAATACCTTAATAGAGTGGCACTGGAAGTAAGGTCTCAATTTTCTGGCTGCAACGACCAACGCGAGTGCCAGTTTTTCCAGCCGACTGTATCGTGTCTCAGCGTCGAGCAATGCCTTGCTTACGTAATAGACCGGACGTTGTCGATCGACTTCTTCTCTTACTAATACTGCGCTGACGGCTGTAGTCGACACGGCTAAGTATAGGAGCAGTGTCTCGTTGTCTTTAGGTTTTGATAGCAGTGGTGGCGAGGTCAAATATTCTTTAAGGTCCTGCAATGCCTTCTCGCAATCGTCGTTCCATTCGAAGGCCTTGTTTTTCCTCAAGGTGTTGAAAAATGGATGGCATCGTTCAGACAACTTTGAGATGAACCTGTTTAATGCTGCTACTCGACCAGTCAATTTATGTACGTCTTTGATGCATTTAGGCGACTCGATTTCTTGTATCGATCGGATTTGGTCCGGGTTGGCTTCGACTCCTCTTTGTATGACTAAGTATCCTAAAAATTTTCCTGATGAGACACCAAAAGAACATTTAGTGGGATTTAATTTCATACCGTACTTGTCGAGGATGTCGAACGACTGTCTGAGGTGGTCTATGTGTTGCTGAGCCACAAGTGATTTGACCAGCATGTCGTCGATGTAGACTTCCATTGTCGAGCCAAGCATTTTGGCGAACATCATATTCACAAGTCGTTGGTAGGTAGCACCTGTATTTTTCAAACCAAACGGCATTACTTTATAACAGAAGGTACCTCGTTCGGTTACGAAGGCTGTCTTTTCCTGGTCGTCTGGATGCATCAGGATCTGGTTGTAGCCTGAGTAGGCGTCCATGAAGCTGAGTAACTCATGTCCAGCTATTGCGTGGACAAGCATGTCGATATGAGGCAAAGGGAAGGAGTATTTGGGGCATGCTTTGTTGAGGTCTGTGAAATCGATGCATACCCGCCACTTGCCATTCTTCTTTTTGACGACCACGACATTTGCTAGCCAATCAGGATATTGGACTTCTTTCACTGAGCCGATGTTGATTAGCTTCTGAATTTCTTCGTTGATGACTTTGTTTCTCTCCGGGGCGAATTTTCTTCGCTTTTGTTTAACTGGTCGATGGTCGGGGTCGACCTGTAGTTGGTGAACTATTACCTCCGGATCGATGCCGACCATGTCTGCTTGCGACCACGCAAAGCTGCCTTGTCGTTCCTTTAGGAAGTCGATTAGTTGTTCCCTAACTTCCTTCGACAGTCTTGACCCTACGAATACCTTCCTATCTGGTCGACTTGAGTCGATTGACACTTCGTCGAGATCCTCCATCTTCGGAGCGTTTGGTGTCGACTCGACTTTGGAGTCCTGTAATTGTTATAAAGACTCTTTTTTCTTCTTCACGGCGTTTTGGTAGCATTCCCTAGCTGCTCTCTGCTCTCCTTTAATTTCACGAACTCCCCACCTGGTTGGGAACTTGATCATCTGGTGATAAGTCGAAGGGATTGCCTTCATTTCATGGATCCAGGGTCTTCCTAGGATTGCGTTGTAGGGCGACTGACAATCGAGCACCAGGAAGTTGACGTAAAGGTTCACGCCTTCAGTGTAGATGGGTAGCACGATTTCCCCCAACGTACTTTTTTGTTCTCCATTGAATCCTGTCAGCATTGTCGTCCGACGGCTCAGCTTTGACTCGTCGACCTGCATTTCTCTCAAGGCACTGTTAAACAAAATGTTGCATGAACTGCCATTATCAATCAGAATTCTTTTCGTTAAACAATTAGCAATGTGAAGTGAAATAACAAGTGCATCATGATGAGGAGAAAACAAATCTGATTTATCTGAGGATCTGAAGGTGACGGTTTCGTCGACGGTCGATGGGTGCTCCCTGCTTGGCTGAATTTCCGTGTTCAACACTTGTCGTGTATGTCTTTTTGCCGCTGAATAGCTGATGCCACTCACTTCTGAACCTCCTGCAATAAAATTTATTACCCTGTCGTGTCGAGGTGGTTCTGGGGGATTGTCGTTTGAATTTGCCATTCTTTCGTTACGTCTTGCCAAGGTTTGTTTTCCCTTCTCTGTTAAAAACTCTTGTAGATGCCCTTGTTTTAGTAGTTCCGCAACTTCGAATTTGAGGGCGATGCAATCCTCAGTTCGATAGCCGTGATCTTCGTGGAACTCGCATCTTAACTTGGCATCTCTATGCTCTGGAAGTGCATTCATCTTTCTTGGCCACTTCACCGTCTTGCCTATCTCCCTCATGACTGCTACGAGGTCGACAGGTTCAATACTTAAGTTGTATTCAGGTACCTCTGCTCTTGGTCGACTTGTTCTCGGGTAGGCCCTTTTGTATGGTCGACCGTCGTTTGAATCTTCGTTTTGTCGAGTCGTTCTATCTCCAGTCGGATATGGTTCTGACCTTCTGTCGTTCGACCGCCTATCCACTCGGTCGTTTCTGCGGCTGGGGTAGTTGTTGGCTCTTCTTACGTAGTTAGCTTCATCTTCTTCCCATTTTATTTGGGCCCACACTTTGGCTAACACATCCTCCATTGTCCTGCATGGATACTTGGTTAATTCTTTATAGAGGTCAGAGTCAAACCTGAGGCCCTTTCTGAAGGCATATATGGCAGTCGCCTGATTGCAGTGAGGGATTTAGACTTTTTCTCTGTTGAAGCGACCAACGTAAGTCCTCAAGTTTTCACCGTGCTTCTGCGTTATGGTATATAGGTCGTCCGACAGTTTTTCCAACTTGCGACTACTCACAAATTGCTCCACGAATGTATATGTAAGCTGCGCAAAAGAGTTAATTGAATTATTAGGAAGGTTGGTGTACCATTGTAGAGCTTGACCATTGAGACTAGATCCGAAAGCTTTGCACATGCACGCCTCCCGGAGGTCGCGTGGAATTGCTGCGGTGAACATTCTCTGTTTATACTGCGCTATGTGGTCGTCTGGATCAGTCGTTCCCTCATACTGCTTCATGTTTGGGAAGCTGAACTTTTTTGGCATCTCGACGAGCGCTATAGTGTCGACGAAGGGTGAGTCTGCAAAGCTGTTCATGTTGCTTCTTTTTATCGGAGCTGGCACGCCGGGGATCCTCTGTATAAGGGCTTCCATTTCTGCAAACCTGCGATAAAATTCTAAATTAGCCAGGGAAGATTGGTCCGGATTAGATTTTACCAGAGTTGGTGTCGATTGGAGCGACACGGGTGTCCCCAAGACATTTTCAGGTTGCCTGCCAGTAATAGGATCTTGCTCGTTGTCGTTTCTGGCGGGCAAATTATTGAGGTCGATGTCGACTCGAGTTGTCTGGGGTGTTTGCTGGGTCTGCCCGACATTTGGATTTACATCAGGCATCGATGGACCTGTCGGAGCATCTCGACCACGTCGGTCGACCTCTTGTTCAACGTTGGGTACAGGAACTGGATGCCCCACATCTTCGCCATCAGGTACAACTCCATCAACTATGGCTCGCAATTCTTCATTTGTGGCTCGAATTGCAGCATTTTCGGCCTCTAATGCTAGTAACTTTTCTGCGTTTGCTGCTGTTTGAGCTACCAATGCAGCGATCTGCTCTTCGATGGTTGGGGTGGTTCCTTCTCCAGACATTGTTGTTCGTTCGATAGTATGGAAATTTCGGTTGATGCTTGTAAAGTTGCAACGGGCCCCACGGTGGGCGCCAAACTGTAGGGTGTCGACCTACAATCGATATGGATCGGATCGTATGTTGATAGGCCCAATGCAACTTGGGTTAGATCGTTTGGAGGCAGTTGTCGTCTGGCTTATGTTCCTGCAATTATCTTGGTCGATCGACCTATTTAAACTAGCAAACGAATTAAAGTAAAAAAAATAAAGCAGACAAACAATGCAAAGAACAAAGAATGATTTAACTGGTTAGCCTTAGTTATGCTTGGGCTGAGCAACGATGATCGTAAAAACTTGAACTTGTATTCCGGTGGCCGTGATTCTTTAGAAGCAGAGTTTCAGTACGCTTGTTCTAAGCTTTTTATTTTCCCGAGCCCCTCTCTGAAGAAGTGCTTTGCTATTTATAGCAAACTTTTTGACTACCGTTTGAAATAAGCAGGTGAGATCATGGGCGAGATTCTTGGAGAGATTTTCTCCCTAGAATCTCGCTATTTAGCACCTGACTAACTTGGTCTTTCAGTCGACCAAGTCACGTCGTTACTGTTCTCGTTGGGCTCGTCGGGCTCTTCACACTTGGGCCAAAGCAAGACTAGCCTGGGCTTTGTAATTTTGGGCCTGTGAGCCATTTTTGGCTACCACACTGAGTTTGGCTCATTTGTAATTATATTTATATGCTTTAATTAGTATTTTTTTTTTAATTTTCTTTTTGAAACCATGAATTTATAAATTGATAATATAGCGTAGCTTAAAACCGAAATATTATACATATATATAAATTGGCATTTGTTGTTCGATATTTAAAAAGGGTTATATTTTCTTCCATATTATTTTAATTCTGATAAATTAAAAGGAAAAAAAAAAAAAACATAAAACATAAAACATAAAACTGATGTTAAAAGGAATGGATTTGTAGTGTCCATGAAAAACATGGAGTATCTTTCCTATTTATCGGTGACAACAGCCACTCGAGATAATAAAAAATGGATGTGTTAAATTTTTAATTTCAATAGATGTATTGATTTCAATTTGGATCCAATCTAGGATTTTCTTAATTTTCCAATTAAAAAAATGACAATATATTATGGTATTATTTTTAATATTATTTTATTATTTTGTTAAACCATTTTTAATTCCAATTTCTGCCAATTTATCTTATTAACCTTAAATGCTTAAAATATTTAATAGAATAGTTAACGGTAGAAGGTATTTTGGGTATTTTTTGACGATAAGGGGGATTTGGGGAATAGTACTAGATAGGGGAAAATGGTCATTAATTGAATTAGAGCGTAGAGTTCGACCAATATGCCAAACGTCATCATATCTCTAAAATTAATTTCTTGTTTTTAAACTAAAATATATAAAATAGAATACAAAAAAAAAAAAAAAAAAAAAAAAAAAACGAAAACAGTACGGAACATGTCCTTAAATCTCCAATGGAAAAGGGAATAATGTATTTGACAGAACAACATGACTCTTGTTTGGTTTCAAAATACAAGTTGCAAGAAATTTCCTCGGTCAAGACTTTGAACCAAAATTTGCAAGACTTTTCATAGCTATGGTATGGTAATCATAAACTCCTTATGCATGTAAGATCGAAAACAAATGGATGAAGGATTGGATTCAGATCACCAAATCTCTTTCATATGGATCATGATAGGCTAGATTCCTACAGTCACATAATTTTCTGGAGAGTAATTGATACTTGTAAAGTTAATTGAAGACTAACGTTATCACCAATAATTGTAGATGCTAACTCCAAGAACATCACATCCTCCATTTTTCTTGCCTGCTGAATACGTTGAAAGATAAATGTTTTAATTTTTCTACAAGAAGAAGAATCAAACCCTTCACAATATTAATCAAGAGCATCAAAATTGTGATAAAGAAGATGTTTATAACAAATTACCTCTCACCGGCTCCTAAAAATCACTTGACACACTCTTCATTAATATTATTTGTTGCCTGAAAAAGTAACATGCTAGTCAATTAAATTGTAATCAATAAATAACAAAAAGGTGCATATATCATGGTTTTATGACCAAAATAACATCTCCATATATAAATGAAGCAGTACTACGTTACTATTTTAAGTTGAAAAAAAAAAGAGCAGAGAACAAATAATTAAGTGTACAAGTAAATGAAAATAGTATTGACTAAAATTTATAGGTAAATTTTAGTTATTGTTAAAAATCTAATGGACAACCTCTACTAAAATAAATAAATAATAATAAATAAATAAATAAAAACCTTTGCTTGAAATGGAAATTTATGCTTAAAATTATTAGGATATGAAAATACCGCCTAAAAGAGAAAGCTCAAAAATGAAAGTAAAAATTGTACATAGAAGTTGTAGGAAATTTCCTTGATAATAACTTCACTCCAAAATTTCAAAGACTTTATATTGCCAAAATAGGTTCCACAATATACCCCATTTTCCATAATTAGCAGTCTAGCAATGACTTGTATCAATTTATATGTCTTGAGTCAATAGATTCAAACTAATATGATATCATTAATAGGCATGAGAATACTTACAATTTACAAAGGTCTAGATAATACGAGTACATGAATCGTAGATATGTTGAACTTTAAAAATTAAGTTACAAATTTTGGTTTAGCCTAACTAAGTTTGGCTCATTTGTAATTATATTTATATGCTTTTATTAGTATTTTTTTTAATTTTCTTTTTGAAACTATGAATTTGTAAATTGATAATACATCGTAGCTTAATACTGAAATATTATATATATATATATTTGCTATTCGATATTTAAAAAAGTGTTATCTTTTCTTCCATATTATTTTAATTCTGATAAATTAAAAGGAAAAAAATAAAACATAAAACATAAAAATGATGTGGAAATTACTCAGAATGACCCCAAATATTAGGGGAAATTCTTTTTTAACCACAAACGAAATTATAATTGTTTATAACCACTTTTTTGAGAAATTACAAGAAAACCCTCATATAAATAGGGTCCCCAAACACTCTCTCTCCCTCTTTTCTCTCTTTTGTTTCTCTCTCCTCTGCTCTCTCTCTTTTCTCCTCTCTATCCCACCGCCCATCGTCAGAGTCTTCCCCGTCGCCGGAGTCGTCGCCGGGCGCCGGACGTGCGACGACAGGAGGTGGGACATGCGACGACAAGCGACGGAGCTGCAGCTGGTGCGACGAAGCCGCTGGACTGCTTCGTGCGACGATCGGCGGTGGGTTCGTGGCCCCCGCTGGGTCGTGCGACGTCCGACGGCTTCTTGCTGCTCCGATGACTGACGTCCGGCTATGGGGTCTTCAATTGGTTCAATTGATTCAAAAAACCCTAATCCTAATTTCAATTGAGGAAGAAGAAGAGGAAGAGGAAGAATAAGAAGGGAAAAAAAAAAAAAACTAATCCTAATTTCAATTTAGTCCACATTTCAAGTTTGAATATTTCCATTTAGGCATGATTTCAAGTTTGGATATTTCCAGTTAGGCATGATTTCAAGTTTGGATATTTCAATTTAGTCATGATTTCAAGTTTATTTCGAGGTTTAAAAAACACTATTTTCAGGGGTACTCTGGTAATTGATGGATATACACTGAAATTTTTTATAAAAAGTGGTTATTAACAATTATAATTTCAAATGTGGTTATTAAAGAAAGTTTGATGTTTTGAGTGGTTATTTTTGGTTTTGTCTCAAAAATGATTTAACAAATTTCAAAACTTATAATCATTAATCTTGTCAGGACAGACTATTGATCCAATTTGTGTCAAATTAATATATATATATATATATATACACCAGACATATGTGGTGCCAGAAGGACCTATATGTCGCTCCATAGTCCCTCACCTATTTTTAGATCTTTTGGACCTATATGGGTCGGTCTTTAAGTGAGACCAATATCGACCCATAATGAATGCAAAAACATTTGGGCTTTCATTTTTCATTTATATTACTTAATAAAGCTCACCGTCTTTGCGATTGTGACCCATATTCAATTTCTTATTGACCAAGCATATTTAATATTTATAGCAAATACAATAGA
Organism: Acer campestre; assembly: GCA_954870605.1. Lineage (NCBI taxonomy): Eukaryota > Viridiplantae > Streptophyta > Magnoliopsida > Sapindales > Sapindaceae > Acer > Acer campestre. The sequence goes on along the minus strand of OX940801.1, from coordinate 47,315,494 downwards.
ATTGGAATTATTGTTGTCCCCAATTAAATTCTATACCAAATATGTTAGAGGTTAGTTTGGACCTTTAATGATTCGGTTCGGGTAGATCCCACAATACCAGAAAGTATATTCATATCATGTCCTAGTAAAATGTATATAGTGAGGCACCAAATATGAAAAGAGAGTTATACCATCTAACTTAAGGTGCGGATATTAACACTCATAAATATGATAAGCACAATCATATTTATAAGTACACCCATGTCTAAAATTTAAAATTAAAACATTACTATAAACACTCATTTTAATGTCAATAGTACCCTTATTTAAATGAATGTTTTCATTTTAATACAATTTATTTATAAATCCTCTTAAGTTATTAACACATCCAATTTCATAAATGATAAATTCTTAAGTTCTCCATACTCGAAAACACAGTCCAGAGAATTCTTAAATTCTTAAATTTTGAGAAATAAAGAAAGTTTATAAATCAATTTTATTACAAACACATTCATCGGTAAGTGTCTCCATTGACTTGCTTTTCCAATCACCATAACCCTTTTCTTGTAATTTATTTTTCTTTTATTATATACAATTTTCAAATTTTATTTGATAGAAATTTAAATTGACGAAAGAAAAAATATCCAAAAAAGATTGAGAGGTTTCAATAATTTTTGCTAAGATTGTTTTCGTTTAATCTTAAGCCTTATATTCTTGTTTGTATAAATATGCTTAGCCGACATGTTTATTGAACAAATAAAACATGTTTATGTCTCCTACAACTTATTCACTAATTTACAAAATAAATAAACTTAAAAATAAATAAAATAAGAGAGAAAAAAGAAACAAGAGAACTCCCAACTAGGAAGATTGGTGTCCTAGAATTAATAATCAAAATATGTATCTATCTAAATGAATTTCTTCTAATGGGGGCTGCTGATACAGAGTTCCATTTCCTTACGATGACTGCGATTTACTGCCTAACCTTGTTTCTCATCTCCAATATCCTCTTGTGAGAATTTGAGTGCATTGCTGGAACAAAGGTAGGACTTGCAGCTGATCTATACTCAGGAAGAAGGCGGCCAAACCTATAACGAACTCCACATGCATTGATAGAGTTTATAACAAAATAAATAAATAAATAAATATATTTTTTTTGAACAACAAATAAATAAATATATACGTATTTCTATATGATCAAAGTCATCTGGAAATTCTTTTTTCATTACTTTGTTATATGATAATGGGAGATTTTAATACTTGAAAAGGAATTAGGGTTTAATTAGAGTTTAGTTTATATATATATATATAATAATAATAATAATAAAGTGATATAGTTGAAGATATGAGTGTAATTAATGGGTGTACATAATATTTGGTTTATTTTTAATTAAATTAATTTGTCCTTATTGGTAAATTCCTATTGGAATATTTTTGTACTTAAATTTTTTATTAAAATATGGGTATGCTTATCATATTTATGGGTGTCAATATCGACACCCCTAACTTAATTTAAAAGTGACATCCATTTAATTTGTAATTCCTTTATGGTAACCAAAGATTCTTCATTCAAATTCAAGAAACATTAATCTTTCGAACAGATTGAAGAGCATAAATCTCATATTACTAGAATTAACAACCTTAAACAATGATAAAACAGTACCAGACAAACAAAAACACATTGGTATACCCCAGAAGATGAAAGTTTTCAAATTAAACATTGTTATCTTTAATGCAAACATACATTAACTATATTTAATTTAAAATTTATTCTCTTCTTTATTATACTATTACGTTGAGATCAATATCTTAAATTTAATGGTCTTTGTCTTCAGCTTCACGAATTTAATAGTAACAACAAATTTATTCATAACTCAAGTGCTTGTGCTCTTCCTCTAAACATCCCTGATTAAGGTCATTACATTAAAATAAAATATTTAGAGAGGACTAAAGTCAAAAAGTGATAAAATTTAGTGGTATTAAATTGATAATTTTTTTAACATTTTTTCGAATTCCAATGTAGTCAATAAAATCATAAAGTGTGGGGAAACCCTCCATCATAGTGGGAGTTGTTTTCCGAGTCATTGTTATAGTGATTGATCTTACCAAATATCGGCAGATTTATGGCCCGACAGATGTCCAACTCCAAAAAATAATAAAGGAATTGTGACCCATTGATTTATGTTTAAGAAAAAAAAAAAAAAAGTGTATGTATTGGCCTATCTAAAATTCCCATTATTGTTTTTCTAATTAAGATTATCTCCATGAATTTAGGGGTCTATATCTTGAAATAACAACAGATACACAATTAGCTTGCATAATTAAATCAAGTTGAGCTATTTTGTTTAGAGGATCTTCTAAGTGACACCTATTTTCTGTAGGATTATGACACCTTTTTAATGATGATATGTCAAGACAAGAATAATTACAAGAAGAGTGGTGCTATTGGCACACCCCCTACTGATCTATTTATACCCCACTTTTTTAAATTTTGATTTAATTAAATAAAGTTAAATGGTTTTATTAATTTATTTTATTTATTTCCAAAATTATCTTTTTACTTATTTTTCAAACTTAATACACCACATCTCTAATCTCTTTATTTACTGGTCTCGTCTTTCTCTCACCTCCCATGAATAAATTTATTTTTTCTCTACTGCTATATATATCTCTCTCTATTATAACACACGCAACACCAACAATTTTTTTTTTTCAAAACAGCAAACTTTATTCTCAAAGAAGAAAGGCAAGAAGAGCAAAAACAAATAGCAGCCAATGAAAAAACAAAGCAAAAGATATAGACAACCAAAACACTGTGTTTTTTTTTTTAATTGAATATAAAAGTATAATTTATATTTTTTAATTGTTCGTAGAATTTTTAATATTGATTAGAAGAATGTTTGGGTTTTTTTTTTTTAAAAAAAAATGAATGTGGGGTTTTATTAGATTTACTTTATAGAATATTTTTTTTTCTTCTTAAATTGTGTGTCTCTTTCGGTAATTTTGATAAAGGAAAAAAAATAATACTAAATAATTAAAGAAGTAGGGCATAAATAGACTAGTAGGGGGTGTGCCAATAGCACCACTCTTACAAGAAATAATCAAAGATTTTATTGTAAGAAATTCACATATCACAACCCCATTTTAGCTGAAAATATCATAAGGTAGTTAAAAAAAGCTAAGATTAATTAGTACCTGTCCAATTCTTATTTTAGCAACAATTGACCGGTTGTTCTACATATCTGGGACTTAGTGGATTTTGTTAGAGAATAAACTGAGACGATCATCATTACACGGGAAAATTCTTCTGTTTTCTCCTGAGAAGCCAAGAATTTTTTTTTGGTTTCTTCCAGGACAAGGTTCTTCAAACAAATCCGAATTCTGATTTCTAAATCGTGATAATTCTCCAATTAGAGCATGCCCGTATGTGTTCCTGAAGTGAAGAGTTTTTTGAGATTTTACCAATCTAGTGACTCGATTGTCCGTCCGGTGGATAGGTTCATGATTTTGATGATTTGGATTGGTAAAAAAAAGAAAGCTTGAAGGGAAAGCAATTTGAATTGCTTTCCTTGTTTTTTTTTTTTTTTTTGAAAAGGCAATTTATTAGAAAGGCCAAAAGGCCAGCCACACCAAAAAACAGCAGCAACGCCACAAAACAGAGGCAGCAAAACAGGCCACGAACAGCCCAGAAAAAGAAAAAACAAAAACACCAGCAGAAAACACAGGAAAACAGCCCCAGCAAACAACACCGGAAATCAAAAGTCCCCCCACTCAATAAAGTTCCCAGAAACACTAGACCCCATCTTAGCTAAATTATCCACAAAAGAATTGTAGATTCTCAAGTCAAAAACCGCATTTAAACCATCCCAAGAGTTGATAATGCTCCGAATGTCCATAATAGTCTTGATATGCTTCATGTTCCCAAAATTGCCATCAATTTTTTGCTTTCCTTGTTGCAATAAAAATACACAAGAAAAAGGTACCAGCAGAAAATCATTAAGGAAGAGCCTCAAGGACTACCATGACAAGTACCATGACAAGAAAATTTTAGCTTCATTTGCTAACATTTCTTTTAAAACTGGTAATTGATTCTATTACTATATATGAAATCGAATCGAATCTTGTTTTTACAACAATTTGATCTCTATATCATTAAAGGGTTTCTGTTTTTCTGGTTCATGCATATGATTGGTGTCTGCTATAACATTTGTTTCATTGTTTATATCGTACAAGATCTATGATTTAGTATTATAGCATTTGAATGTGAAACACCAGGCCACCTCCCGTAGAGTATTGTTTGCTTTGGCTCATAAGGCCTCATGGTTTTCTCTTTAAAAATGCCTTCGTGGGGTTAAGCCTAGTCTTGACTTCGACCGATGTGAGAGAAAAAAAACCCCAACGACAATGCTATTTAGAGTATACTAGCACATCAATTGGTCTGGTTTCGAACAATGTCAATCCGACTGATTCCGATGAAAACTTTATTGCTTTGTTCTGTGACTGTGAAGGTGGTAGTAATTAGGAGAGGCCACTAAATGTTGTTAAATTTGAACATTATTTTTGTTGTGCAGATAGCAGCAGGCACAGGTACATAACAGAAGAAATAAACAAAATCGGAAAAGGAAACATCACAGCTAATATCTGCTCTTACCGCGAATTATGTGTAGCAACATCGAACTTCAACCCCGAAAATATGCTGGGCGAAGGAGGTTTTGGAAGGGTTTACAGTGGGAACATTGAAGGCACAAATCAAGTATTCAAGTACTACTCCAATCTTCCATCTCTTTGATTTTGCAAAAGAGCGAATTTATCTCTTATCGATAAAAATCGTGATTTTAAAATGTGTTGTTAATCAGGTTGTTGCAGTTAAGCAACTTGACAGGAATGGTTTTCAGGGAAACAGAGAATTCCTTGTAGAGGTATTGATGTTGAGTTTGCCTAGTCATCCTCACCTTGTCAATCTTGTCGGATATTGTGCCGATGGAGATCAAAGAATTTTAGTTTACGAGCACATGGTCAATGGCTCCCTGGAGGATCATCTTCTTGGTATGTTAAGAAAACACTTCAATTAATATGTTCATTTGTTTTTGAAAACACAAAAACAAACCCTCTTTTCTATCAGCCTGAAAAGTTTTGTCACTGTCAACAGATTTAGCTCCAAGCAGGACAGCTTTGGACTGGAATACTATGATGAAAATTGCTAGAGGAGCAGCGAAAGGGCTTGAATACTTGCACGAATCAGCCAATCCGCCAGTGATATAACATGATTTCAAGGCCTCAAACATACTTTTGGACAAGGACTTCAATGCAAAACTGTCCGACTTTGGACTTGCAAAGCTTGGTCCAACAGGGGATAAGACTCATGTTTCCACCAGGGTGATGGGCACCTACGGCTATTGTGCACCAGAGTATGCACTCACTGGACAATTGACAACAAAATCCGATGTTTACAGCTTTGGAGTCGTATTCTTGGAGATAATCACAGGAAAAAGAGTCATCGACAATTCAAGACCAACAGAAGAGCAGAATCTAGTTATTTGGGTATGTTACAATTAGTTTTCTCTACTATATCTTGTACAATGCCTTCAACTCCACTAGTTTAGTTTTCGTATCCGAAACTATTTGAATCTGTCTATATTTTAACCAAGGAAGATCAATAAGGAAGAACTTCTAAAATAATTAACTTAATTGTAAATAAAACTATCCACTCACAGAACTCCTGTGCTCAAATTTGGTATAAGATTGGATTCTGTTTGGATTCAACTATTTCTGGATCCACCTTAAATATCACATAATACTCAATTTAGAAATTATTGGGAAATCATAAAACATGTCTGTATGATCTAACTTCACAAAATATCATTACTTATCTGAATTCTCAATAAACTGAATCATCGAAATTCTTCATCTTCACCACTCTCTTATTCTTCTTTATCTCTCTCACTCGGCTGCCTCTCTTTTTCTCTTTCTTTCTTCTTTTCTTTTGTTTCGTTGTTTTTCTGTTTTGGTCGAATACTGACCTTTTTCTCTCTCCATTTCTCTCTTTATTTTTCTTTTATTCTTTTCCACCGCCTGACTTCTCTCTTCTCTCTTCTCTCTTCTCACATCTCACGTCTATTTTTTTTTTTTTTAATCTATATTATTTTATTATTATTATCTCTAACATCTCACATGCACAATTGCCACCAACTTCCCCAAATCTTGCCACCTTTCTCCGATTGATGCCGGCTGTTCATTTTGCTGGCAGCTGATTCAATTTTTTATGATTTAAAAAAAAAAATGCTAATTGTGGGTTGGGCCAATTTGGTTTGGGCCTGATCTGCTTTTGTGTTTGGATTTGGGAAGAGTTTTGGGCTTGGACATAGACTTTGGTCAATTTTTTGTATTGGGGTATTACATACAGCTTCCAAGTTCTTCAATCAAATCCGAATTCTAATTCCTAAATTGCAATAATTCTCCGATCAGAATGCCCATACATGTTGAAGTGAAGGGTTTTGTTAGATTTTTACCAATTAAGTGGCTCGCTGGTGGATAGGGTTCTGTATTTTGATGATTTGGATTGAAGAGGTAAAAAAAAGAAAGCTTGGAGGGAGAGCAATATGAATCGCTTTACTTGTTGCAATAAAATACACAGGAAAAAGCTGGCAGCAGAAAATCATTATGGAAGAGCCTCAAAGACTACCGTGACAAGTACCATGACAAGAAAATTTTAGCTTCATTTGCAAACCTTTCTTTTAAACCTGGTAATTGATTCTCTTACTATATATGAAATTGAATCTTGTTTTTACAACAATTTGAAATCGAAATTTTTATTTTATTTTTATTTTTATTTTTATTTTATTTTTTTCTGGTTTATGCATACGATTGGTGTCTTCTGTAACATTTGTTTCGATGTTTAAATCATACAAGATCTGTGATTTAGTATTACAATTTTTGAATGTGAAACACGGGCCGCCAACCATAATGTGTTGTCCGATTTGGCCCAATGGGTTAATCTGTTGGAAACAGAGGACCAGCAAGCAGCTAGGTATGTTGGAGGACTAGGATCGGAAATTCAAGACCTGCTCAATTTACAAATGTTATGGAGTCTTTCGGAAACCGTCAATTTTGCCTACAAGATAGAAATGCAACTCAAACGACCATCTCGATCGACCAATGCCGATGGAAAGCAATCAAGCATTCAGAAGCCACAACAGAAACAGGACAAGAGTACAGACCTGGGAGAAGGGAGCAGTAAAGACCAAGGGATGCAAGGAGCACCACACTTTCGCAATAACAGAACTTCAAACAACCCATATGCAAAACCTTTCCCAGATAAATGTTTCAGGTGCCAACAACCTGTGAAGAAGCTGAATTTATTGAAGGTATGAAGGTGAACGAGTCTCTTGTGTAGTGCGACGACTTTTGCTCACTCCAAAGAAAGAAAAAAGTTCACAACGTCACAACATCTTCAGGACCCGGTGTACGATTAAGCAAAAGGTATGCAATGTGATTGTTGATAGCGGAAGTAGCAAAAACATCGTGTCTGGGACATTAGTGAAAGCATTGAAGCTGGCAATAGAAAAGCACCCGTCGCCGTACAAAATCGGTAGGATCAAAAAAGGAGCAGAGGCATGTGTCACAGAGATATGTCAAGTCTCTTTTTCAATCGGCAAATATTACAAGGACGATGTCAGTTGTGATGTTGTGGACATGGATGCATGCCACATATTATTAGGGAGGCCGTAGTTGTTCGTCGTCGATGCTACACAACACTTATTCATTTTGGTGGCATGACAAGAAAATTGTATTAATGCCAAGCAATGGAGATGAGATTCCCAATGCTTCTCAAGTGGAGGGAATGTCCTTTCTAGCAGTGACAGAAGAAGAATTTGTGAAGCATGAGAAGGAGGCAAATGGGTGTATGGCATTAATGGTTAAAGGAGCTGTCGAAAAACATTCAAGTATACCACAGAAGCTAGATCCATTATTAGCAGAATTCGCAGACCATATACCAAGTGAATTGCCGAATCAACTTCAGCATCACATGTTGTGGAAAGTTGTGGAAAATTTCATTATTCATTACATGGAACCTATGGTAATTATGGCACAAGCAATTTGGGATAAAAAAACCTTTTTCTTTTCCTAAAGCGCAACAGAAGGAAAGAAGAAAGAAAGGATAGTGTAATGGCTAAGAGTCTAAGACGATTATAGTGCAACCATTCGCTTGAAATAATTTATTCGATCGTCTTGTTTGACACAGATATGTTTTTTTTTTTTTTTTCCTTCATATATGTGATGAATTACCTAACTAAAGTAGGTTTCCAATCGAATCCTACTCATATCAATAAATTCCCTTGTTCCATTGTAGATGAAAAAGTCTATGAATAGAGGAATCCTATTTGAGTACAGACATGTAACACTTGTAATTGTCTGTGATTTTCAAGATCTGTTATGTTAGAATCAACTTCATCTAAACATATACAACAAAATTCTAGAAGCTGAAAAGAGCATTAATCAATAAAATATCCACATTCAATTATATTATTAATTACCTGGAAATATGCTCAACCCTTTGTAGATATATAATCTCAAGTTAAGGCAGCAACAATATTTTCTTTCAACAAGCTCAAATCTCTGTAAATTGTAGCAAGAATAGCCGGTCCAAGTGCAATTTTGGTCCCTATAGCTAAATGTAATGTAGTAGGAAAAACACAGTGTGTAAATTTTGGTCCAAGGCCTGAAATGCTCCCACTGTAGATGAATTTCTTCATCCACAAGTAATGTTGTGCCTTCCTAGTTGAGATTCTGGTGAGCTCATGGTGAAAACGTGTCCTCTTCTGTCTCTACTACAATACCAGCCTCTGAAAAGTTCTCCATTGTTGGAAAAATCACCAATGAACAAGTGGGTTTTGGTTTTGGGTATTTACACACAAGTTCTATGGAGCTCGAGAGTGTGTACTGTGTACGGTGTTTATAAATATATGTAGATAGGCTTCGGGTTTGGGCCGCCCGATTAGCCCATTCATGCTTGCCCAATTGTTTTAGTGCGCTATAGGCCCAGTCCAAGCCCAATTGTTTTGAGTTTTTTCTGGAGTGTCAAGTGCTTTTGTAATATATTCATAAACTAATTTGAGAGAAATACATCAAATGTAATAAATGTTAGTGAAATTGGTGAAGCAAGCGGTGGACTACTAATCCTAGCTGTGTTGAAGATTTAGTGAAGGCGGATTCGCCTGGTTTTGGTTTTGTTTAGTTTTCTGGCTCTTTTGCATTGGTGTTTGTTTGTTTCTTCTCTCTGTTTTGTTCTTTTTTCTGCCGGCGTTTCCCAGCTTCCTTTGTTTAATCCAAAAAAAAAAAAAAAAACTAATCAGTTTATTAAATGTTAGTTAGAATTGGATAAGCAATATACAGTGATAGCTTCCACTAATGTAGTTTATTAAATGTTAGTAATTAGAGTTGGATAAGCAATATACAGTGATTGCTTCCATTATTGAAGTTCTTAAAATTAAGCTTCTCATACACATTAAAATTAAGCAATATACAGTGATTGTTTTTCTTTTAGACCTGTTATCAAACACATTCATGTGTACACCAAGTTAACAGAAAGCAGTGCCTAATTAATGTGTCAACAAATTACACGTGTTTTTTCTTGGAATTAACAGAAGAAAACAGAGTATCATGCAAACTAAATAATGTCCCTTTTCCCAATCACGTGTTTTTTCTTGGAATTGAATTGGAAAATTTGCATTATTTTCAAATACATGTGATTTTTTTCCATTAAACATAATTCAATAAATGGAGTAGTCATGTTTGAATTTTTACCATGGATATTTCAACACGCTCATTGACCTCTGGTTTCTACATAGAAGTTGTACTAAGTTTTCTTGATCATGACTTTGCACTAAGCTGCACTAACTTTTCTGTACAGAAGAAATTTTGAATTGAAACAGAATGACATGGAATTGAAAACTATATAACTTCACTGTTTGGTATCATGAACATCTCAATAACAATTCATAGAAACAACAATAATTCTACATTAGATTCAGTTGAATTCTATATACAAAAGAGAGCCAAAATTCAGGTTCAATTTTTTTTTTTTTCAGTTTGGTCTAATTATTTGCTGTTGTCAAATGCTGTCATTTGATCATCATATTTACTAGATATTCACAGATTTAGGGGCTGTTTGTTTTTTTCCCAATAAGACTTATTACCTCTTATATCTTAAATTAAGATAAATCAGTTTGTTTGTTTTTTCAACTTATATCTTATTTTAAGATATATATGTCTTTTAGAAAAAGTAAATTTTTTTGACTTTTATCTTATTCAAAAAGTGATACAGTAGAGTTTTTTAATAAATTTCCAAAATTATCTTATAACAATTCATACATTTATGATTTTATCCGCACATAATAAAATACTAAAAATCAATTTTCCAAAAATTCCCAATTTTGAAGAAACCCTAACACAACCTAATCAATTTTATATTTGTAATAAGTCATCTAAAATGAAAAAAACAAACATATCATAAATATGATGATCAAATGACAGAGTTCATTGCCGGTGAAAGACGATGCATTGAAGCTTTGCAGTTGAGTGCCTGAAGGAATTCTCCCAATCAACTTGTTATTAGACAAATTCAAGTGATTCAAAAATGTCAAACTTGCCATACTTTGTGGGATTTTACCGGAGAAACGATTTGCAGATAAATCAATGGACTCTATTTCTTTCATATCACCAATAGTCTCAGGAATCCTTCCGGTCAAAAAATTGTGTGATAAATTCAATGACCTTAGTGCATGAAGGCTTGTCAATTCCATAGGAATTTCTCCAGAAAAATTATTTTTGGAAAGGTCTATACTTCTCACCAAATTAAGAATGGAGTTATATTCATAGGTCATCCCTTTCATCACAAGTTCTACAGCATCCTTAGTCTGATTATGATAACCTCCAGTAAGTTGCATACTGTTGCCTTTGGAATAATTCATTGCCACCATGGCACTGAAGTTACGGATACAACTCGGTATAGATCCAGAAAGATTGTTGTAAGCAAGGTCCAAGATTTGAAGAGAAGTAAGATGGCAAAACTCTCTTGGCAAAAGACCATGAAACTTATTTGATCGAAGATTGAGAATTACCAAGTCAGAAAATCTCTCTCCTATCCAAGTTGGAATATTTCCAGAAAACTCATTTTCACTTATGTCTAATGTTACCAACTCTGTACAATTTTTTAGTGACAGGGGTATTACTCCAAAAAACCCATTTTTTCAAAGGTGTAATGATTGAAGAACACTTAAATTTCCAATGGAAAAAGGAAGATTACCTGTGAAGTTATTGTCACTTAGTTCCAAAACAGTCAAATTTTGCCAATTCATCCAACAATCAGGTAATTCCCCAGAAAAAGAATTTGACCCAAGTTTGAGAACTTGTGTTCTCCTTGGCTCAAGTATCTTGTCACACAAAAATTGGGCAATAGATCCCAACAAGACATTATTGGATAGATCAAGTGTATACGCACGAGGAGATGTTATGAAAGGCAATGGACCCGATAAATTATTCGAACTCAAGTCAAGAAAAATAAGATGAGGAGCACTAGTTAAATTCGGAATCTCTCCTTGAATTTGGTTGTGAGAGAGATTTAAGAAATAAAATTGGGAAAGAGATCTCCAAAACCAACTAGGAATGCTATAGACGATTCCTGAACTTGATATATCCAATTCAAATAAATTTTGTTGTGAATGAAGCCATGATGGAAATCGAGGCCCTAAATGGCAAGATGACAAATACAAATATTGAAGTTGAAAAGGGGGGACCCAATCATCATTGACTTTCAATGTTAATGAGTTTCCAGATGCATTGAAATATTTCAGCCTTGTGAGATTAGCAAAATGAATTTCGGTAAGTGTTCCATTCAGTTTATTATTGGAAAGATCTAGCCTTCGCAACAAAGAATGTTCTCCTAAAAAAGATGGAACAAAACCAGAAATAGAATTAGAACCTATACTAAGAACTTCTAAATTTTTGGCTAGTCCAAGTTGATCGTTTGTCAATTGACCAAAAAGTTGACAGCCCCCCATTTCCAGTACTTCTAGTCCATCTATAATGCATTCCGATAAAATATGCAATATGTCATTTATGTTTTGATTCAACTTGATAGAGGACATCGACAATGACTTCAAGTTGCAAAGTCTTCCCAGTGATCTTGGAATTGTACCTTGCAAGTTCGAATTGTGACTAAGATCAAGTGACTCAAGACTCCTAATTCTAGACAACCAGTTAGGAATTGAAGAATTAAAATAGTTAGATGATAAATCAAGATGTTGAAGAGAAGTCAAATTCAGAAGTCCATCAGGGATTGGGCCTTTGAAGTTATTTTCGCTTAGATCAAGAAATTCTAAATTATGAAGATTGAAAACCCTGGAAGGTATGGATGTGTTATCAGATAGGTTGTAGGAAAGATCAAGAGTTGTAAGGGATGAGGAAAAATTTGCAAAGGGCAATGGAGTAATGTGTTGGAGTTGACAACCTCTCAATCGTAAAACTGACATAGAGGAGAGTTTGTTTATCTCCATCAGCCAATCAGAAGCCACACTAAGATTCACATAGCTCAAGTCAAGGTGTTTCAATGAAGAAAGGCTAGATAGCCAACTCAAACTCTCAGCATATAAATCAAAATAATTATTCGAAAGGTCAAGATATTGCAGAGTAGAGAGATTTCCAAGTTGGTGAGGAATCATTCCCACCAATTGAGTGAAACTGAGATTAAGGTACTTTAAATTCCTCATAGAACCAAGAAATCTAGGAATCTGTACTCCTTCAAAATCGTTAAAGCTCAAGTCCAAGTAAACCAAATGTTTAAGATCAAGCAAAGAGGAACTGATCTTACCACGCAACTGTGACCTCTCATAAGCTTTATATCTAGCAATGGAGTAACCAATGCTGAAAGCTTTAGATCCAGCATCGGATGAGAAATTGCTGAAAGGATTTCCAAGCTGCAGCTCAAGGACATGGCCTGTGAAGTTGCTGCAGACAACAGCATCCCATTTGCAACAATCTCCATCATCACCAACCCAAGAGGAGAGCCGGTTAGAAGTATCATTGAGATCTTGCTTGAACCTTAAAAGTGCTTCTCTCTCAGATTGGATGCAACCCACATAAGTGCTTCCGTTGGAGAAGCTGACAGTGATGGTTGCTACTGCCGGTATCTCAAGGAAAAGAAGGGAAAGAAAAGAAATCATGGTTGGTTTCATTGCCTAAACACAATTCTCAAGAAGAAATATATAATAGAAAAAGATTAATGCACATGAAAATGATTATCAGTAGCATATCCTATTTATAGTGTGGTCAAAGACATCCAACTATCACTGTGGTCTCATACTAACAGTGAAGAATTTTAAGCCAATTACAAATGACTTCGAGAACACGTTACCTATCACTAACAAGATGTTTATAAGGAATTACGTATCACCAACTCCTAAAATTACTTTATACATATATATCAGACTAACAAATTTTTAGAAATAGTTAATAATAAATCTTAAATCAAATTAATACAGTAACAAAGAATTAAAAAAATGAATTAAAATAAAAGACGAATCTGAAAAATAAAAGATTAGAGGCCACTGTTGTGAATCTGAAAAAGAAAAGATTGGAGGCCAGCTCAACAGTGGAGAAATGATCCAAATCTTCTTCTCTTCACTCCCCTAAATCATCAAACACCTTGCATGCACCCATACAATCTCTTCATATCGATTTTTGAACACACCCGAAAACACACATACAAATCCATCAAACACACACAAACCAACCAAAAGAGAAAAAAAAAATCCAGAGTGAAAAAAGAAAATAAAAAAAATACGCCAAAACTAAAATTAAGAAATCCAAAACAATTTCTCATCAGATCATTACCAGGAACCTCTAAGATTAGTTCCAAATTGACTCAAATTCTGCCCAAACTGAGCCTCCTCAATCACTTTTCAAAATGGGATTTGAATCCACAACTATTGTATCTGGATTGTGTTTGTGTTTTGTTGGCTTTCGTTGATTGTGGTTGCTCTGAAGGGTGGTGCATGAGTCAGTGTGCATCCGTGGGATCTTCTGGTCTGAGAGAAGACCCATTCTCCATTGCTGACGATGGAGAAACCCAGACCACCAGTTTTTTTTTTCATTTTCGTTTTTTAATTTTTTTTAATTTTTTTTTTTTTTACAGATTATTTTTTAGTTAGATGGATCTCCGTAGATGGTCCAGCAGTTTTTTTTATTTATTTATTTATTTATTTTTATTTTTATTTTTATTTTGTAATTTGAATATTTATAATCTTTTTCTTAAAAAAAAATCTTAATTTTCAATAAATAGTTAAATACTATTTTTTTAAACTTTTTTTTTTTCAATTAATCTTCATTTTAAAATTTTTATTCAATTTATTAAATATATTTATAAAATGCTTCAAAAGACTTAAATACCCTTAGTTTGGTCAGTCAAACATGGTCAACGGTTAAATTGACCAACTTTAACTAACGGTAGGGGAGGTGAGTACCAATTAATGATAAAGTGTTTTTAGAAAGAAAAAAAATTGTAAAAAGATCAAATTGGATTGTAAAGAGAAAATTCCAAAGTTAATATTGAGATGTGAAAGTTTTGAATATTCCATTAATTTTTAGGCCAAATTCGAGAATTTTGCCTCTCTCTCTTTTAAGAAACTTTATTTGTATTTTCATTTTGCAGTTTGTTAAATTAATTTCATTTTGAAAACCCATATATTTTTTTGGTATAGACATGTGGCATATTATTTGTTTAAAGATAAAAATATCCCTAATACAGTTAAGTTTGACTAACGGTTGACTAACTTTGGGACCAAATTGATGGATGTATGAAAATATAGGGACCACAGGCACTAAAAATGGAAAGACAGTTAAAAAACCAATAACTCGTGAAAACCTAGGGACTAAATTCATAAAAGCCTAAAAATAAAACGATTGCCACTGTTGGTGAGTAGTGACAGAGTGTGATAGCACCACATGTTGTGTTGCTGTTGATTTTCTTGTCAATTACTGAGTTGATAGATTATTGGATGTACCTAGCTAGGATTCTACCTACTCCATTTTCAACGGATTAGATTTTTCAAGATGGCAATTGTTGAAGAATGAACTCAACAACTGCCTTACAATGTCAAATTTTCATGGATATTTTATAACTTGAAAGGTTTAAATTTGTTTTTGACAATTTCCAACTTTGAAATTTGTCGCCTTGATAGAAAAAATTCTTTAATGTCTATAATGTCGGGTGGGGACTACTTGACTTGCCAGTTGGGGCTCATTGGTTCCGGTCATTTTATGGTAAAGTGTGTTATTGCTGCAGGTTGTTGTTAATTGGTAAAGTGTCTTCATAATCTTAATTCATTTGCACGTTTGCTGACTATATGGAGTAAATGTTTAATTCAAGTTAAAATAGTTGTGGAATTCTTTAATTTATGGTCTAGGGATTTGGGTTCAGCAATGCTGATGCTGGGATTTATTCCAATGACTTACCTGAGATGGGTATTCTTTGCTTGCTTTGTTTGTTCATCTTTGGGGATTCAAACCCTAAGCCAATCTTGCGATCCAAGTGATTTGTTGGCGTTGAAGGAATTTGCTGGAAACCTCACAAATGAATCTATAATCATATCATAGTCCAATAATTCATTTTGTTGTCAGTGGGAATTCCAACTAATATGATATCATTAATAGATGTCAATTGCAAAGGTCCAGTTGGTGCAAATTTGTCTAATTATTTGTGTCAATCTCGATATTGAGGTGAAATTGTGTGATATCATGTCCATGATATCAATTACAAAGCTAGACATGATATCAGACATCAGACCATATTTGTTAGATTTGGTGTCCACTCTTAGAGGTAGAAAACAAAATCTCAAATTATGTATGATTATAGATTTTGGTATTTGTATTTAGAGAATTTTTTCACTATGAGAGTTGGAGGTACATATGAAATTCTGAAAGCTTTAGATAAGTTTTAATAGTTTTTAATCTAATTAAGTAATTAATAGTAGAAGGGTGATTATATGTAACTTACAATAAAAAACAAAGATAAAAAGGAAGTGATATATATACAAGTATACAACCATGTTTTAGAGTTCAGATGATGCTAAACCAACTTCAACATTCAATCATTCATGTGCTCTTGATCTCTTAATTTAAGAGTTGTAAATACGTGATAATTCAACAATTGTCTCAACCATTAATTAAGAGTACATGAGTTGTTAAGATGTTGAACTTAAAAAACTAAGGGGTCGTTTGTTTTTTTCACTTAAAACTTAATGGGTCTGAATCATTTTTTTTGAACTGCGGGTCTGAATCATAATTATTAAATTGTTTTGTTTGTTTTTTTTAAGTGGTCAAACTACTTAAAAATACCAAAAAACAACGTAAAATAAAAAGTAAAAAATCCTGACTTTTCACTTAATTGTAAATATCTGAATTGTATTAAATGCAATCCAAAATCTTTTCTTCCGATACTATCCTCCATATATAACATATATTCAATTTCATCATAATTATATATTGTATAGAAATCTTTATTTTAATATATTGTTTATTTTAAATAGTTTTAAAAATAAAAAAGAACTCTAATCACTTCTCATATTGGTGTTTAATATCAATACTTTATTATGATATTAGAGTGATGTATTTATATATTAATTTTTTTAGAGTGTTTTGTGTGAGTTTTCCTGTTGCCCCTTTTATTTTATTTTTAAAATAAAATAAAAACATTTTCTCTTCTTAGTAAAAATAAAGTTTGTTTGTAATCGAAGAAGAAGATCATGATCATATGTGTTCTTATATAATTATTATTTTTGGATTTTTTTATTCTATATTATATGAATAATTGTTTAACATGAGTATATATGTAAAATTACTTTTTTTCAGACAATTTTATTTTTAAAAAACAAACATGTTGACAGTACATTCAGATGTGAGAAAAAAAAAAAACATGTCATTCAGATTCAGGTTTCAGTCACTATTTAGTATTCAGTAAAATTCAGGACTATTTAGTCTTTAGACAAAAAAATAAACGACCCCTAAGTTATAAATTTTGGTTTACCCTAACCCGAGTTTGGCTCATTTGTAATTATATTTATATGCTTTTATTATTATTTTTTAAAAAAAAAAATTCGTTTTCAAACTATGAATTTATAAATTGATAATACATCATAGCTTAAGACTGAAATATTATATATATATGTATATATATATAAACATAGAGTATATTATACATCATGGCATTTGTTGTTCGATTGATATTTAAAAGGGTTATATTTTCTTCCATATTATTTTAATTCTGATAAATTAAAAGGAAGAAAAAAACATAAAACATAAAACTGATGTTAAAAGGAATGGATTTGTGTGTGTCCATGAAAAACATGGAGTATCTTTCCTCTTTATCGATGACTACTGTCACCGGAGATGAAGAGGGTTTGTTTGTTTGTTTGTTTGTTTTTTCATTTTTTACTCTTTTTTCAACCTAGTTTTTTTTAAAATAAAAAAATAGATGTATTAATTTTTAAATTTCAATAGATGTATTGATTTCAATTTGGATCCAATCTAGGATTTTTTTTTAATTTTCGAAATTTAAAAATTACAATTATATTATTGTATTCTTTTTAATATATTTTTATTATTTTGTTAAATCATTTTTAATTTCAATTTCTGCCAATTTATCTTATTAACCTTTAATGTTTAAAATATTAAACAGAATAGTTAACCGTAGAGGGTATTTTAGATATTTTTTAACAGTAAGGGTGATTTTGGGAATAGTACTAGAGGAGGGAAAAAGGATATTAATAGAATTAGAGTTGAGAGTTTGATTGAATCAAGGCAAGGAGGCTTTGGGAAGAAGAAATGGTACGGTATTGGGCAGTGGGTTTGTGCAGATGAAACTTTAGCACCAGCCAAAGCTAAATTTGGTAAATGAGGAGGGAAAGACTGTCATCTTTAACTTTTTTGAGGGATTTGGAGATAAGGTGGTTGGGGTGCTAACCCGGATTCGATGAGGGATTTTAGACCCATAAGCTTGGTTGGTTGTATGTATAAGGTTTTGGCTAAAGTCCTAACTAATCGCCTTAAGAAGATTATGGATTCTATTATTGGGGAAACCCAAATGGCGTTTGTTAAGAATCGCCAAATTCTTGACAGTTTTGTGGTGGCTAATGAGATTATTCACTCTTGGAAGATGGATGGGGAAGGGGGATTGGTTATCAAGCTGGACTTTGAGAAGGCATACGACAGTGTTGACCATAGGTTCTTGGACACGGTGATGAAAGATATGGGTTTTGGGGAAAAATGGAGGAATTGGATTCAGAGTTGTATTTCGTCCCCGGAGATTTCCGTGCTTGTTAATGGTAGCCCAACTACGCAATTTGGGATGGGAAGAGGTCTTCGCCAAGGGGATCCTTTATCCCCGTTTCTCTTTAATATGGTCACGGAGGCCCTTAGTTGTCTATTTAGGAAGGCCCATGGGTTAGGGATGATAGAGGGGGCGGTTTTGGGAAACAATTTGGTTCACGTGTCCCACCTTCAGTTTGCGGACGATACAATTATTTTTATTAGACCCAGGTTGGATTTTCTCTGTAACGTTAGAAGAATCTTGAGATGCTATGAATTGGCCTCAGGGTTAAAAATAAATTTTCACAAGTCTTGTATTGTCAGAGTGGGGAGAAATGTTCCGGATAGTGACATTTGGGCGGAAACCTTCAATTGCAAAAAAGCGAACTTCCCGATTATTTATTTAGGGCTGCCATTGGGTGTCAAGAAGTTTTCTAAACATATCTGGGAGCCTATTTTGAGCCGGATTAGGAGTCGTTTAGCTCCTTGGAAGAGAAAATTTATCAATAAAGGTGGGAGACTTGTGCTTATAAAGTCGGTTCTTTCGAGTCTTCCGTCCTATTTTATGTCCGTTTTTCGTATGCCGACAGGGGTGGCCATGGAAATTGAGAAGCTTCAAAGGTCTTTCTTTTGGGGAGATGGGGTTGAGAAAAGGAAACTTCATGCTGTTAAATGGGATTGTGTGTGTAATAGCAAGAAGAATGGAGGGTTGGGGATAGGTAGGATGTTGGATAAGAATAAGAGCTTGCTAGCTAAATGGGTTTGGAGGTATGGTAAGGAGGAAGGTTCGTTGTGGAGAAGGGTGATAGACTCGAAATATGGGGTGCAGAATTCTGATATGACTTGGAATTGGGATAGTAGCAAGCCACATTCTCATTTCATCAAAGCGGTGGGCAGCCTTTATGCTGCTGATTCTATAACAGCCAAAATTTTAAAGGAAGGTCTTCAGGTGAAGGTTGGGAATGGCAAGAGTGCTAGCTTTTGGTATGACTCTTGGGCCCTCGACATTCCTCTCAAAGAAGTTTGTCCTAGGATGTTTGTGCTTGCTGTTAAGAAGGTTGGCAAAGTGATTGAGTTTGGGAGGTGGATCGGTGACAATTGGGTTTGGGATGTTAAGTTCAGAAGAGCTCTTTTTGATTGGGAAAAAATTCAAGGAGACATTTTGCTTAGAATCCTCAACTGCAGGAGAATAGGAAAGGAAGGAAAGGACTCGGTGGTATGGTCGCTGAATCTGGATGGAAAATTCTCGGTTTCCTCCTTTCGAAGGTATCTGGAAGACTGCTCTGTCAACTATAATCAGGACCATTTGTTGGTTTGGCAAGGTGTGTGCCCCCCTAAAGTGGAATTATTCATGTGGCAACTTTTGAAAGGAAGGGTGTTAGTCAGAGAGGTGCTGAACAGATTTGGTGTTGTAGCAGGGATCACGACGGGCTGTCCTCTATGCAATTCTGGCGAGGAATCCATTGATCACCTTTTTTTACATTGTCCATGGACCTATAGACTGTGGGTTAGATGTATAAAATGGTGGGATATCATGTTTTGCACTTGTAAAACTCTGCTGGATTGGGCTAGGAGCTGGCCGGGTATGTGTCCCAACTCCAAGAGCAGCTGGGGGTGGAATTCCTTGTTCTTCGCAATTACTTGGACAGTTTGGGAAGTAAGGAATCGAAAGGTTTTTCAGGAGAAGGAGGCCTCGTTGGATTGGGCGATGGATATGGTTGGTTTTAGGGTGGTGTGGTGGTTTAAATACTTGGGGAAGAAATGTACTGATCCAATTACTCATATGTTGCTTAATATTCAGGCGAGCTGCTCTTTGACGAAGCCTGGCAGGCGTGCTTCTCTGAAATGGGAGCAGCTCTCTGTTACGAATGCCATGAAATTTAACGTCGATGGTTCTTCGAGAGGAAATCCGGGTAGTGCGGGTATAGGAGGGGTGTTGAGAGATCGCTTTGGGAAGGTTTTGGGGATTTTTTCGATGTACTTGGGTTACCTGGATGCCATATCTGCTGAAGTTTTGGCTATTCGCCAGGCGTGTCTGTTATGTGTGCAGACGGCGGTTTTACGAAGGAAATGGATTGTTATTTTAAGTGATTCGAAGATGGCGGCTGATTGGATTAATGGCAGTGGGTATATTAGAGCTGATTGTGATCAAGCCATAACCGAGATTAGAAGCTTTCTTGATCAGCTGGGGAACACTTCTGTAGTGTTCAAACCTAGAGCTAATAATTCGTTAGCCGATAACTTGGCTAAGAAAGGGGCGGATTTGAAGGATAATGTGTTGATCTGGGATTGCTGATTGTTTTTGGCGCTGGTTGGTGGTATTCTGGGCTCTTTTTGTGGGTGGGTTTTCTGTTTTTTCTGTGCTTTGCGTTGGTTGCTCTGTTTTTTCTTGCTTTTGCTCTGGTTTTGGGTGTGTGTGGTGCGGTGGGGTTTGTGTTTGTGCTCTCTCTTTGGGTTCTGGTGCCGGGTTGTGGCCCCTTGTCCCTGGTGTTTCCTTTGGGCGTGTCCCCTTAATAAAGTTGCTGTTCAAAAAAAAAAAAAAAAAATCTTGATAAAGTAAAGCTAACCAATGACAAAGTTTCTCTTGTCTCTATTGCCAAGTTAGCGTTGGATGTTAAGAAGGACAAGGTGGGGAGTTGTCTCAATCAAATTATTTCTTGGAGGGAGGGTTGTTGGCTTAATTTCAAAAATTTCAAGATGGGGTGTTATAGAGAAAGGCTTTGCTGGTCCAATTAGAAGTGGGAAGAGTAATGGTAGAAATGAGGACCGAAAGAAATGGAAAGTGAGGGATTCGAGTGTGTCAGTCAAGAAACATGTTATGAAGACTAGGTATTCCAAAGTTAATTTCAAGGTTTCACGGAACCTTGAGGAGGGGATTTCTAAGATTATTGAGACCGGTGTGAAATTGGGTTTTGATTTCAAAGGAAAGAAAGTGAAGATGGTTGATATCTTGGCTGTCTTGTAGAAGAAGCTGATGCCTAGTGGGGGTTCTCGAACTCGTTTCCCAACTTAGTTTTTGGTTGCTTTGCTTTGCTTTTAGGTTGGTGGGCTGTTGTTTTATTTTGTTTGGTGTTTCAGTTGGCTGCTCTTTGTTGAGAGCTGTTGGGCTTGGCCTCAGCTAGTTGAGGTCTTAGGGTCTTTGGGTGTGTTTTGTTACCCTTTGTCTTGTTTGTAGCTTCTTGTGGCCTTCGTAGGCTCTTTGAATAAAATTTTCACTGTTTAAAAAAAAAAATCCCTAAAATTAATTTCTCGTTTTCGAATGAAAATATTTAAAATAAAATACAAAAAACGAAAACATTACGGAATAGGTCCTTAATCTCCAATGGAAAAGGGAATACTGTATTTGACAAAATAACATGACTCTTTTTTTTTCTTTTTTTTTTGGTTTCTACATACAAGTCGCAAGAAATTTCCTCGATCAAGACTTTGCACCAAAATTTGTAAGACTTTTCATAGCTATAATTGGCCCCATGATAGACCCCATTTTCTGTAACCAGCAACTACTTGTATCAATTGATATGTCGAGTCAATGGATTCAAACTAATTAATATGATATAATTAATATACGTGGGAATACATACAGTTTACAATGGTCTAGTTGATGTGGTGCAAATTTATCTAATTACTTGTGTCCATCTTGAAGTTGAGGTGAAATTGGGTCATGTATCTATTAAAAAGCATAACATATCACCCATAAGACCATTTTGTTAGATTTGGTCTCCAATCTTACAGGTGGAAAAAAAAAATCTAAAATTATATATGATTATAAAATTGTGATAATGTGTAATTAATTGTAGAATGGTAATTACATGTAACTTTCTACAATTTTTGATTGATGGGGGTATTACTCCAAAAAAAACCTATTATTTCTTAGGTGCAGTGATCAGACAGCACTTAAATTTACAATGGAAAAGCAAGATTACTTGTGAAGACCATCAACTTTTGCCAATCGATCATCCAACAATTAAGTAACTCTCCAGAAAAAAAAAATTCTCAAGATTGATATTTGAGAACTTGTATTCTCCTTGGCTCAATTATCTCATGAACAAAAATTGGACAATGGATCCTGACAATGTATTGTTTGATAGATCAAGTGTATACACATGAGGGGATATGAGAGGCAATGAACTCAAGTCGATATATTCCATTGATTATTATCTTTTTTCTATTTTTTTTAGATACTTACTTTAGATCATTGGATTGAGGGACATTGATTAACTATTGAATTTCATATATATTTTATTTTTGTTTTCTGTTTATTCAACTACATCTGAGTAATATATAATAAACTTTTAAAATTTGCCTATGCTGATGATAAATAAATTATAAATCTCAATGTTAGAGACACCAAAATGTATTTTCCAACTCTGCAATAATCACTAACGAAATTGAAGTTCTTTTAAGAATTATAACATTTTATCGATTTGATTATTAAAGCATAGCATACAAAAACTAGCAAACCGCAAAATAAAATTTGTCTCCGACTAGATCCAAGGAGTGAACATACATATATCCACCTTTGGACCAATTAAACTCTAAAATCCCACCATAAATCCAAGAGCCAGGTAAACCAATCCACTTCATGTTCTTTATTTTCATGCCTAGGTGTTGTAATGGTAATAATAGTACAATTCTTCAGTGAAGATCCACAGAATTTATTGCCATTGAAAGAGGATGCATCAAAGCTTTGCAGTTGAGTGCTTGAAGGAATTCTCCCAGTCAACTTGTTGTTGGACAAATTCAAGTGATTTAAAAATGTTAAACTTCGCATACTATGCTGAATTTTACCGGAGAGTAGATTTGCAGATAAATCAATGGATTCTATTTTTGTCATATTATCAATAGTTTCATGCACTACATCAAATATATGTTTTAACAAGGGAATAACAACATGCAAAAATGAAAATCGTTGAATATGCTCAATGACAACTTTCAAATTTAGGATGTTGTTATTATCAAATTTAGGGGTTTAATAACTACATGTGCAAGATCAAAATCAAAGTTGTGCATACAACATTCAATTATTCAAAAGTCCAATTTTAAAATCCCAGTTTTTAAAACCCCACCTTGAGCTCCCTTCTAACAATTTTAAAAAGCCAAATTTTATACGAGTTAGATTTTTTTTTTCTTTCTATAATATCTTTTTAACTTTTTCTTACAATTCTAATTTCACCAGTCTCTCTCTCTCAAACACGATGGAAATTCCTCCATCGTGAGCTCTGCTACAACCTCAACTACTGTGAGCTCTGTGACCAATCTCTCTCTCTCAAACACACTTTCTTATCTTTGGTTTATAGGCGTCAAAGACTACAGGGATTAGATTTTTCAAGATGGCAATCGTTGAAGAATTAACTCAACAATTGCCTAACAATGTAAAATTTTCATGGATATTTTATAACTTGCAAGGTTTAAATTTGTTTTTGACAATTTCCAAATTTGAAATTTGTCGCCTTGATACCAAAAAATCTTTAATGTCTATAAATGTCAGGTGGGGACTACTTGACTTGCCTGTTGGGGCTCACTGGTTCCGGTCATTTTATGGCGAAGTGTGTTATTGCTGCAGGTTGCTGTTAGTTGGTCCTTGTGGTATTTATCTTCATAACCTTAAGAGGAATGCTAAATACACTCTCCAAACATACTCTCTCAATCCACTTTCTCTTCTTTCTTTGACAAGTATCAATATTTTACTTTTTGATATGAAAGTTGAGCCATAATAAATGGTTTGTCTGCTCATATTATTTACAACTGAAACAAAACATTCTTTTCCCAAATTGTCCTTTTACTTTTTACCAACTATAATTTATAATCTCTTTTATCTAATTAAAAAAACATTTTTAAGTGTGTGTATGTATGTATATATGTGTGTGTAATGATTTTTACAGTCAATCTTTTCACATTAAATAAATGTTGAATGAAATAAATGGAAATATAAATTATTATTTTTAAGTGATTATGTTTTTTAAAGGAGACTAAATAATGTTTAGAAGTGAAAAAAAAAAAAAAAAAAAAAAAAAAAAAAAAAAAAAAAAAAACTCAAAAAGGATTCCATAGAGAAGGGAAATAATCATTCTCCTCCCCTGTGTTTTGCCCTATTCTTCAATTTTCCTCCTCTAGTTTTAAAATTCTCCAATTTTCCCCTTCTAATGCCTATTTTATATGGCGAGATTGGGTTGTATGTGTGCATGGGAGGGGTGAGATTGGAAAATTTTGAAACTAGAGGAGGGAAATTGAAGAATAGGGAAAAACATAGGGGAGAGAATGATTATTTCCCACATAGAGAATTAGATGAAATAGATTGCAAATTATATTTGGTATAAATTATGTTTTTGAAGGAATATAAATAATGTTTAGGAGTAAAAAAACAAAACCTCATTTTTTTTATTAAAAAAAAAAGGCAAAAGGATTTTTGAGAAAAATCAAATATTTTTTTCTTATCTAAGAAAAGAAAATAAAAAAAATTAGATGAAAGAAATTACTATAATTAATAAAAAAAAAGGGTAATTTGGGAAGAGAATGTTTTGTTTGAGTTATAAATAATATGAGGATAAAAACCATTTATTATGGCTCAACTTTCATATCATAAATAAAATATTGACACTTGTCCAAGAAAGAAGAGAGAGTGGATTGAGAGAGTATGTTGAGAGAGTGTATTTAGCATTCCTCTAATCGAGGATTGAGTTAATTCATTTACACGTTTGCTGGCTATATATGGAGTAAATTTTAACTATTAGCACTTTCAAGTTGAAATAGTTGTGGAATTCTTTAATCTATGTTCTAGGGATTTGGGTTCAGCAATGCCGATGCTGGGATTTATTCCAATGACTTACCTCAGATGGGTATTCTTTGCTGATCATCTTTGGGATTCAAACCCTAAGCCAATCTTGCGATCCAAGTGATATGTTGGCGTTGAAGGAATTTGCTGGAAACCTCACAAATGAATCTATCATCACATCATGGTCCAATAATTCTTTTTGCTGTCAGTGGGATGGTGTTGTCTGTGGAAAGGAAGGCAATGAATCAGTTGCCACTAGAGTGGCCATGTTGATTCTGCCCAAGAAGGGACTTAAAGGGATAATTTCTCGCTCTTTTGGCCGTTTGGATAAGCTGAAATTGCTTGACCTTTCTTGCAATCATTTTGAAGGCGTCTTGCCTGCTGAGCTCTCAAATTTGAAGCAGCTGCAAGTTCTTGATTTGAGCCATAACATGCTAACGGGACGGGTTTCACAGGTGCTTTCTGGTTTGAAAATGATCCAATCACTGATTTTTTCTGGTAATTCATTCAGTGGGGACTTGTTGGAGCTTGGGGGATTTCCAAATCTTCTTGTGTTCAATGTAAGCAATAATTCATTCACTGGCATGCTTAATTCTCAAATCTGGAGTGCCTCAAATGGGACCAAGATTCTTGATTTGTCGATGAATAATTTTGTGGGAAATCTTCGAGGCCTGGACAATTGCATGTGGATGTCAACTTCCTTTCGGGTCAACTTCCGGGTTCTTTGTATTCATTCCCATCTTTGCAACAACTCTCACTCTCTAAGAACTACTTCTCAGGCCACTTAAGCAAGGAATTGAGTAAACCTTAATTACTTTATCATTTTTGGAAATCACTTTTCAGGTGAACTTCCTAATGTATTTGGAAACCTTACAAACCTTCAATTCTTTATTGCAAACTCGAATTTTTTTTCTGGTCCATTGCCTTTGAGTTTGGCTCTGTGCTTGAAGCTCCACGTACTAGATCTTCGAAACAATTCTTTAACTGGTTCTATTGATCTTAATTTCACTGGATTGCCTAGCCTTGGTACGCTTGATCTTGCCAGTAATCATTTTTCTGGGCCCCTTACGAATTCCTTAGCCGATTGCCATCAATTGAAAATTTTGAGCTTGGCCAAGAATGGCTTTGCTGGTCAAGTACCTGAAACTTTTGCCAAGTTAAAATCCCTTTTGATTCTCTCATTGTCAAACAATAGTTTTGTGGACTTATCTAAAGCACTATTAGTGCTACAGCAGTGCAAAAATCTCACCACTCTTATCCTCACAAAGAATTTTATTGGTGAGGAAATTCCAAAAAATGTAAGTGGGTTTGAGAGCTTGATGGTTTTAGCGATTGGAAATTGTGGTCTTAAAGGCCACATCCCAGTTTGGTTGTCAAGCTGCAAGAAGTTACATGTTCTTGACTTGTCATGGAATCACTTGGATGGAAGAATCCCTTCTTGGATTGGTTCGATGGAGCATTTGTTTTACTTGGACTTATCGAATAACTCTCTTACCGGAGAAATCCCGACAAACTTGACAGAACTAAAGAGCCTCATTTCTGCAAATTGTTGTTCCTCCAACCTTACTTCCGCTGCTGGCATTCCACTATTTATTAAGCGAACCCAGAGTTCTAATGGTTTGCAATACAAGCAAGCCTTGTGTTTCCCCCCATCGATATCGTTGAGTAACAATATGATAAACGGGACAATCCCGCCTGAAGTTGGACGATGGAAGCAGCTTCATGTCTTAGATTTGAGCAGGAACAATATTAGTGGGACCATGCCCAATTCCATTTCGGAGATGCAGAACTTGGAATATTTAGACTTGTCATCCAATGATCTAATTGGTTCAATCCCTAAATCATTTGTCAAACTTACTTTCCTGTCAAAGTTTAGTGTGGCTTATAATCATTTGAATGGAGAAATTCCAACTGGTGGACAGTTTGATACCTTTCCTCCCTCGAGCTTTGAGGGTAACTTAGGTCTTTGCAGGGAAATAGATTTTCCTTGTGGTTCTTCCATTGTTCCAAAGCCAGTAATTCCTCAGCAATTAACAGAACTCGAATCTACATTTGCATTTGATTGGAAAGTTGTTATGATAGGATATGGAACTGGGATAATAATTGGATTGGTTCTTGGTTACATATCATGTGCAAGAAAATACAAATTGTTTGACAAAATATATGAGATGCGATTGAATAGAATCGAGATAAAGAGGGGACGCTGAAATTGAAAACATCAGGAACTTTTCTTTTTCTTCTTGCTCTCTTTATTTCTTGTGTTTTCAGTATATTTAAAAGTAGAGTGAATAAAATTAAAGGAGTAGTTGATAAAAATGAAGAAATGGACCAGCTGTGATTTGCATCTAGCTTTTGTTGAGTGATGAAAGTTGTGAATCGATTCCATTATCTTAGGAACATATATATGTGACATTTCTTATCACTTTATCAGTTCCACATGCACTGGTTTCCTTGTACTTCTTGTTAAAGATATCGTTGCTGTTGCTGTTGCTCTGTTTTCTTTATGTTGTTGAGATATTTGAGTCCCAAGGGCTCTCTAAATTCTAACTACATTTTAGTTAAAATAGCTAAAAAGCTAAAAAGCTAGTAACTTTTCATGGGGTTATTCTAACCATCATTTCTATTATAGCTAGATATTAATATTTTAATATTTTTTAATTTAAAATATAAATAAATTTATTTTGTTTCAACTTGTATTTAAAATATAAAATATGATATTTCAACGGTCATATATTTAAAATATAAATATATATTCCGATGGCTATATTTCAACTGTCATATTTCAACCTTTATAAATAAGATCACCTCATTTCTCATTTTCACTTAAATTTAATAGAATACAACATTTAGACTTTAGAGAGAGATGTTGAAGTGAGACAGTATTAGGAATGTTTCTGGCACTGCTCTTCTTTTATTTAGTGGCATTTCAAAATCATCCCTATGGTATTACCAAATACCACTTTGTTTTTGTTGTTTACAAATTGACCAAAATGATAAATATATGTGCATAACTATTTAGTCCCTTAATTTCAAAAAAAAAACCAAAAGGTTTTATTCTATTAAAATCCATTATCAAACCGTAAATTTGACTTTTGAAATGTCAAAAAAAAAAAAAAAAATCATTCAAATCAAAACAAATCAAATAAATATATATATTAAAAAAAAAAAAAAAAAAAAAGGTGAAAGCCAAAGCATTCTACCCTTCACCAAAAAATTAAAATATAAAAGAAATTTTATATATATATATATATAAAGGGTAGTATTAATTAACATGTGCCCTAAGGCACATTTTAACACCAAGAAAAATACTATAAAAGGAAAAAGTTAATCAACACAATCTCTACAAGGTAGAATCAAGACAATAAATGTTTTCTTTTTATAGTATTTTTCTAGGTGTTAACTTATGCCTTAGAGGCTCATTTGGTATGGGGATATTATAGGATTATTTTCATGGGATATGATTGGAATGGATTGTATGAGATATGATTGGACTAAAATTAGTACTATGATGTGTTTGGTGTTGTATGAGATTGGATTAAAATAGTCATATTTCTTGTTTGGTGTGGTATGCGATTGGATAAAAATAGTCATATTTCTTGTTTGATGTAGTATGCGATTGGATAAAAATATAATTTTATCATATATATAATACAGTGTGAAAATGATTAATATAAAATAAAATAAAATTATTTTTAAATAAATAAATTATTTAATTTTAAAAAAAATAAAAATATTTAAAATTAATATTATTAGAATAACATTTTTTTAATTAATATTTTAAATTTTATAATTAAAAAAATATAAGAAGAAGAATTTTAAAAAATATATATGGGACTAAATAGCCCCCTCACCTAGATAAAATGATTGTATAAAATTTGACTAGTTAAAATAATGATTTAAATTAAATTTTGAAAAAAATAAAATATTTTAAACCAATTTTAAACAAAATAAAGTTTATTTTTATTTGTTAAAAATGAAAATTATTACTTTTAAAATATTTAAAATTATTAATTATTAAAATATATCTATATTTTAATCACATAAAAAATAAAAATAAAAATAATAAAAGTATAAAGTGATAGGACTAATATTAGTCTCATATTGTTTGGATAAGTTGCTTGTATGAGATAAAATAATCTCATCTCATGCAAGCAACAAACATGAGAGATGAGACTAAACTTAGTCATATCTCATCTTATCTCATGCACCAAACATGCCCTAGGAGTAGGTTAACACTACCCACATATGAAATATGTAACTATCTCTTTCTTGATTAGAAATAAAAAATAAATAATTTTTTTTTCCTATTTTCATGAACCAACTGAAAGTTATCTTCTTTTTTCTTCGATAGAGACTAGTGGATCCCACATCCACCTCCTCCACGGCTTAATTATTTAATTTTATTAAGATTAAGTGTTTACTGTCGAGCTAAAAGCTATAGCTGATAGTAAAGGCGCAACTTTATTTCCTTATTATATGTCAACAAAGAGCCCTACGTCTATACGTGTTGTGATTGGTCTTTGACTGTTTAATTTGACTAAGAAAAAATTAAATCGATCATTAAAATGATATAATTTCAAACATAAGGAATTGTTTTGTATTTTATGAAATCATAAAGACTATTTTTAAATTTCCCTTCAGTGTATAGATGGATACTAATAGATGTCTACTTAAGGGATATTTTTGATATTCCATAAAAGGGTTATGGACCATTTTGATCAATTTTCAAACAACAGAAAATGTCGTATTTCATGAAACTATAGGGACCTTTTTAGAGTTTCTCTTTTTAATGAGACTATGGTTTGGGCCGCCCCATTAGCCCATTCATGCTTGCTTAGTTTTAGTGCTCTTTAGGCCCAGTCCAAGCCCAGTTTTTTTGGGCTTTGTTCAATCTCTCATCTCTCTTCTTCAAACTCCTCTGTAGTCTGTAACAGAAGAAATGAAAACTGGAGAACCCAACACAGTGTCACAGAGACACAGAGTAGCCAGCAACCATCAGATCATCAAGTGTAATGGTCACTTCACCCCAAGAAAAAAAGGAAACTTTTTGTATCAGAACACCATTTCTCTGCAAGACCAATAACCAAATCAATGTATTTTTCTGATTCTATACGTGGAACTCAAGATTGCTTCAAGTAATATTCCACCTTTCTTACATGTGGGTTCATGCAAAGATGCCATTTTTTCAACCCATTTTCGCCAATCTTTCTGTGGTAATCTCCACCCATAAAAATTAACCTTCAAAGGCCACTTTTGGGGCTGAAATTTCGGTGGTATGGAGGAGAAACAACTTGAAGGAAGCTCATCAATAGAGGACTAGAGGTCTCTGTAGGTTGTAGAAAATACACGGAGACTCAAGAGTAAAAAAAAACGACGTTCTATGGAGAGGAGACCGGAGAGTGTGTACATTTGTTTATATATATTTAAATAGGCTTCAGGTTTGGGCCGCCACATCAGCCCATTCATGCTTCATTTTAGTGCACGGCATGCCTAGTCCAAGACTAATTGTTTTGAACTTTTTTGGAGTTGGATCAGAGTCCAAGTTGGATCCGACTCATCGGAAGTGGACTGGTAACAGCGCCCACTCTCAGACATGTCATGAGTCGACTCAATACATATTTTTACGCGTACGAGTTAACTCAGGGCATTATAAGAGCATCTCCAAAAGGTTCTTCAAATGAGATATTTGTTAAAGTCAAAATAGCCACATCATCATATTTTGCTCCAACAAACTCTTCAAATGAGATTCTTCAAATAGGATTTTGCTTCTCTCTCTTCAATATTGAAGAGCAACTTCTCCCTCTTCAATTATTATTATATTATTTTTTATATCATATCATCATTAATATTTGACATCTATATATTTTTATCTTTTTAATTAAATTCAATTAATATATAATAAGTTTTAATTTATAAATTTTATCATCATAAAAATTATACCATTAGAAAGATCTCATTTAGATCTTTAAAATGAGACTAATATTGAATATTTAATAATAACATATTATTATATCTAACTTGAAAAAAAAATGAAGGGTAATTAGATTTGTTGGGGGAGGTCTGTTGAGGGCTGTGTTTTTGGCTTTTGTTCTTTGCAATAAAGTGCCTTTTCAAAAAAAAAAAGATTTGTTGGGGGAGGAATTTGAGTGCTTTCATTAAAATAATATAAAACTATTTCTAATTGAATAGTCTTTTGGAGGGTTTCTCTTTTTTCACTCTTCAAATTGCCACATAGGTAATCAAATAAACATTTGAAGAGTGAAAATAGAAAAGTCTTTTGAAGATGCTCTAAGGCTTTCCCTTTCAATTTATACTTTCAAGCAAATGAGAGTTGAACTACATGTTACGTTAACGTCAATTGGATTGTATTAATAAAACTAATAATAATTAGGGTCAAGCTAATAATTATATATAATCCGAAATTGATTTAGTTATACAATTTAATTGGAAATTAGACAACATTTTTTTTTTCCTGTTGAAAAGCCCAGCTAGCGTTAATTATATTAAATTGCCAAGTTTATAATTAGAGTGAAGACTATTTTATGAGTGGTGCTATTGGCACACCCCTACCGGTCTATATGTACCCCACTTTTTAAAATTTTAAGGAATAAGTAAAAATATATATTTTTTTTCTATTCTATAGTCGATTGGATTGTTGGTGGTAGATTCAGCAACTCCTATAATTACTTAATTTATATATATATATATCAGACTAACAAATTTTTAGAAACAATAATAACAAATCTTATATCAAATTAATACAGTAACAAAGAATTAAAAAAAAATGAATTAAAAAAAATCTGAAAAATAAAAGATTATAGGCTAGCTCAACAATGGCCTCCAATGGAGGTTGTCTTCTTCCTCCAGATAGTCGGCGGCAGTGCGTCTCCTCTCGTTCCTCTCTCAATGATCCAAATCTTCTTCTCTTTTCTCCCCTCTCTTCATTTCCTCACTCCCCTAAATCATCAAACACCTTGCATGCATCCATACAATCTCTTCATTTCGATTTTTGAACACACCCAATTCGTCAAAACACACATACAAATCCACCAAACACACTAACCCCATCCACATACACACACAAACCAACCAACAGAGAAAAGAAAATTCAGAGTGAAAAAAGAAATTAAAAAAAAAACTTGAATGATGCTAGAGATTAGATCCGGCAAAATTACACCCAACCCACTAATTCGATCCGAACCCACTCGTCAAAAGTGGTTATGGGTCTAGTTTTATTGGGTTGGGTCATTAATGGGTTGAGTCATTAAAACCCAAAACAATAAGAGTGATAATATTTATACCTCTGGAAAATTGTATGTGCATCCCTTTTTGTATTTACACCTCATTAAAAAATTTTAAATGTTATAATTTGTGTGCACACCTCACATGTTACTAAAAATATCCTTTAATTTTAATTTTTTTTAACACCCTTTTTTTTTTTAACTTTTGGTTAAATACTAAATTAATAGATTATTACACTTTCAAAAAAAAAAAAAAAAAAAAAAACCTGATAGTGTTATGAATGTATGGGTGTCTTCCACCATGTTATATAGCATGGCAAGTGGCAAAATATTGGAATTTGGAATTGATACGTGTCTTATCACATGCATAATAAGTGTGTAAATTGCAATATGCACCCCTTTAATATTTGCCTATAAATTTGGCTTTTGTCTGATTAATAAAGATTGATGATTTTTGATATCTCTCGTCTCTCTCTATCTCATTTCTCTCTCACTTTGTTTCTTTATTTCATCTCTTCATCAATGCACATTTGTTCTCTCTCAAGTATGTTCCTTCTTGGATCTATCATTCTCTCGTTTTTCATCTCATATTTTCTTGCATTTTATTCTTTTGTTTTGTCAATTAATTATTGTTATCTATTGTTGTTTCCAACTTTATTACAACACGTTATCAGTACGAATGCTGTTATTCCCAGAACCTGAAGTTCTAAATTTATTACTACTGGAACCTGAAGTTCCTAGATTTATTACTAGAACCTGAAGTTCTGAATTTATTATTACAAGAACCTGAAGTTCTGAATTTATGAACCTGAAGTTCCTAGATTTATTACTAGAACCTGAAGTTCTGAATTTATTATTACAAGAACCTGAAGTTTTGAATTTATGAACCTGAAGTTCCTAGATTTATTACTAGAACCTGAAGTTCTGAATTTATTATTACTAGAACCTGAAGTTCTGAATTTATTATTACTAGAGCCTGAAGTTTCCATATTTTTATTTATTAATACCAGAACCTGCAGTTCTGAATTTACTTTCTCGCACTTTACTTTTATGCAATTTACTTTCATGCATTTATTTATTTATATGCTTTTATGATATTGGCCATGCCAACCTACCAGAACCTGCAGTTCTGGATTTACTTTATCGCATTTATTTATTTTTATGCTTTTATAAGATTGGCTATGCCAACCAATCAGAACCTGCAGTTCTGGATTTATTTATTTATTTATTTTTCTTTTTCTCGCATTTATTATAACGCATTTTACTTTACGCAATTTTTATTTTAACAATTTGGTTACCCATCAAGAACCTGAAGTTTATGAATTTATTTATCATTACCGGAACCTGAAGATTCTGGATTTATTTATTTACAAATATTCGTTTATATATCTGAAGGTATAAATTCCTCGGATTTTTGTCAGACTAGAAGTTCTGACTCCGATTGTGATTTTCGGATAACTAGAAGTTATAATAATGTCAAAGCTTGTAAATTTAAAATTTGCTGCACTGGAAGTGTCTGGGGACAATTACGATCTGAAAGTCCAATACCTAACGGTCACAGAATCAAAAGTTCTATGGCAAGAACTAAAAAGACCGATTTGATAACCAACCAGAAGTTGCATTACCAAATGCCAGGTATCAGTGGCAACATTTACGTTTTCAAGACTTTAGATCAGTCTCTAAGTATAATACTGCTTTATTCAAAATCTACACAGCTGAAATTGTGTGGTCAGGATGTAATCCGAAATCATTAATAAAAATAGTAAATTTTCTCCCCTATTCATTTTATCTCATTATTCTTCTTCATCTTATTTCTGTTATATTATCTATTATTTTAATTTTACGCATCTATTTAATTTTATGCAATTTATGTATCTGAATATGCAAACTAACCGGAACCTGAAGTTTCTGGATTTGTATAAATTATGTGTTGAGCCTAACTAGGTCAACCGTTAAGTTTCTGAAATTTACACCAAGCTCGGCTAGACCGACTAACCAGAATCTGAAATTTCTGGATTTATCATTATAATATTTAAGTTGACACGGTTTTACAAACCGATCAGAATATGTCTGGATTCATTAATATGTACATGAATGTCATACTTGGGACCTGAAGTTCTAATTTTGAATACGAAGTATTGAATCTGAACTTGAAGTTCTTAAGTTTTGAACATAAAGTTCTAATCAGACTTGAAGCTCTGAATTCAATTTAAATTATGATATTAAAATTTTTATGTCAAAGTTTATTAGAACCAGAAATTCTGAATTGAATCAAGTCATGATTCTTTTATCTAGAAAGTAAATTTGTAATTTCTATTTAGAACCTGAAGTTTTCAGAATTTTATGAACCTGTAGTTCATGGTCGAACCGGAAGTTCGAAAGATCAATATGATTCATGATTTTGTTTTATGAAGTGATATATTTTCATATCTACATGTTTATATTTTTTATCACTCTATCTGATTTGCACTTTATTTATTTTTGTTTTTGTTTTTGTTTTGTGAATAGATATGTCTCTAAACGATAAATTGATTGATGTTGAAAAGCAAGATACAGGAGATATATGTCTGGCCGATAGTGCAACGACGCATACAATTCTGCGGAATAAGAAATACTTTCTGAATTTGACCTTGCTCAAAGCAAATGTTAATACAATATCGGGTCCCGCAGATCTGATAGAAGGCTCCGGTAGAGCCATGATATTATTACCAAACGATACTAAAATATGTATCAGTGATGCTTTATATTCTAGTAGATCCAGAAGAAATCTACTTAGTTTCAAAGATATACGAGGTAATGGATATCACATAGAAACTATAAGTGATGAGAATATTGAGTATCTGTGCATTACTTCTCATAATTCGGGCCAGAAGCTCATTATGGAAAAGCTGCGTGGTTTATCATCTGGATTATATTACACTCTTATAAGAGGTGTAGAAATTTATGCAGTTATGAACCAGAAGTTCCCAGATCCAAAAATATTTATGCTTTGGCATGACCGTCTTGGTCACCCGGGATCTACAATGATGCGTAGAATCATTGAAAATTCTCATGGGCATCCATTAAAGAACCAGAAGATTCTTTTATTCCATGAAAATTTATGTACTGCATGTTCACAAGGGAAATTGGTAATAAAACCATCCCATTCTAAAGTTGGCTTTGAATCCCCATCATTCCTACAAAGGATTCAAGGGGACATATGTGGACCTATTCATCCACCAAGTGGACCGTTCCGCTATTTTATGGTCCTAGTTGACGCATCCAGCAGATGGTCACACGTTTGTTTATTATCAACACGCAATGTTGCTTTTGCCAGATTACTCGCACAGATTATCAGGCTTCGGGCACATTTTCCCGATCATCCGATCAAATCAATCTGCCTTGATAATGCTGGTGAATTTACCTCCAAAACATTTGATGAATATTGCAGATCAGTTGGGATTGATGTTGAGCATCCAGTTCCACATGTTCATACTCAGAATGGATTAGCAGAATCATTTATCAAGCATCTCCAGGTAATTGCAAGAACTTTATTATTACGAACACAATTACCAATTTCTGTTTGGGGACATGCTATTTTACATGCTGCTGTATTAATTCGTCTTCGTCCCACTGCTTATCATCAATATTCTCCTGTGCAACTTGTGTTTGGCCATCAACCAGATATTTCCCATCTGCGTACTTTTGGCTGTGCAGTATATGTCCCAATTGCACCTACAAATAGAACTAAAATGGGACCCCAACGGCGTTTGGGAATATATGTTGGTTTAGATTCACCATCAATTATTAGATATCTGGAACCTTTAACTGGTGATCTTTTTACTGCACGATTTGCTGATTGTCATTTCGATGAGGGAAATTTCCCATCATTAGGGAAAGGAAAAACTTCTCCTGAAGAGAAGCGTGAATTTTCTTGGAAAGTTCCTGGTCTAACTCATCTTGACCCATACACATCTCAATGTGATAATGAAGTACGCAAGATAGTTCATCTTCAAACAATAGCAAATCAGTTACCAGATGGATTTACAGATGCTACTAAGGTAACAAAATCACACATCTCAGCTGTTAATGTACCAGCATGGGTGATTGTTCCAGAAGAACGATCTAAACAAATAGTAGCAAAAGAATCATCTACTGTACGCCAGAAGCGTGGTAGGCCACTTGGTTCGAAAGATACTGTTCCCCGAAGGAAGAAAACAAAATATCAGGATCATGTTCCTGAAATGATAAATAAATCCACTTTCTCTGAATCAACTCCACAAGAGTTAGATGTCCCTGAAAGGACACAAGAGACCCCTGTAGGGGAAGGAATCTCTGAAGAGATACAAGAACACAGAAATGAGGAAATTTCTATAAATTATATAGGAGAAATGTGGAATCGTGAAGAAATAACCATTGATGATATTTTTTCGTATACAGTGGCTACTGAAATTTTAAATGATGATTATGAGCCTCATAACCTTAATGATTGTAGGCAAAGGTCTGACTGGCCTAAATGGAAAGAAGCAATTCAAGCAGAATTAGCTTCATTAACCAAACGTAAAGTATTTGGACCAATAGTCCAGACGCCTGAAGACGTCAAACCTATTGGATACAAATGGGTTTTTGTACGGAAACGTAATGAGAAAAATGAGGTGGTGCGATATAAAGCACGACTTGTAGCACAGGGTTTCTCGCAGAGACCTGGTATTGATTTTGATGAGACGTATTCACCAGTGATGGATACAATTACATTTCGATTTCTGATAAGTTTGGCTGTCTCAGAAAGACTTGAAATGCGTCTTATGGACGTAGTAACTGCCTACCTATATGGCTCACTCGATTCAGATATTTATATGAAAATCCCAGAAGGATTTAGAATGCCAGAAGCATACAACTCGAGATCTCGCAATTTATATTCAATTAAATTACAAAGGTCCTTGTATGGATTAAAGCAATCTGGGCGCATGTGGTACAACCGCCTCAGTGAATATTTGATTAAAGAGGGATATATCAATAATCCCATATGCCCATGTGTTTTCATAAAGAAATTAGAATCTGGATTTGCTATTATAGCAGTTTACGTTGATGACATGAATTTGATTGGAACTCCTGGAGAGCTCCTAAAAACTGCTGAATATTTGAAAAAGGAATTTGAAATGAAAGACCTGGGAAAGACAAAATATTGTCTTGGTCTGGAGATTGAGCATAAATCAGACGGAATACTTATCCATCAATCAGCTTATATTGAAAAGATTCTGAAAAGATTTAATATGGATAATGCTCACCCATTAAGTACTCCCATGATTGTTAGAACCCTTGATCCTAAGAAAGATCCATTCCGACCACTGGAAGATAGTGAAAAGATACTTGGTCCTGAAGTACCATATCTTAATGCAATTGGTGCTTTATTATATCTGGCTCAATGTACTCGACCAGATATCACATTTTCAGTAAATTTACTTGCTAGATTCAGTTCAGCACCAACCAGAAGACATTGGAATGGGATCAAACATCTTTTTCGTTATCTTCGTGGAACAAAAGATTTAGGGTTATATTTTTCAAAATCTAACAATTTTTCAGGTTTAATTGGTTATGCCGATGCCGGGTATCTATCAGATCCCCATAAAGCTTGTTCACAAACAGGGTATATTTTTACTTATAATGGCGCAGCAATCTCCTGGCGCTCCACAAAGCAAACTATTGTTGCTACATCATCTAATCATTCTGAGATACTTGCACTTCATGAAGCAAGCCGAGAATGCATGTGGCTAAGGTCAGTAATTTCTCATATCCAAAATACATGTGGATTTTCATTATCTACAGGAATGCCGACACCGATATTTGAAGATAATGCGGCTTGTATTGCTCAAGTTAGAGGTGGATATATCAAAGGAGACAGAACCAAACATATTTCTCCCAAATTCTTCTATACTCATGAACTTCAACAGAGTCGACAGATCGATGTTAAACAAATACGGTCTACGGATAATCTTACAGATTTGTTTACCAAAACATTGCCTACATCAACTTTTGAGAAACTGGTATATGGGATTGGCATGCGTCGACTCTGCAAATTACATGATTGATATTGAAGTTTCATTCAGGGGGAGCGTTCAATCAGGGGGAGCAAAATTTTCGAATGAATGCATGTGTACTGTACTCTTTTTCCTTCTACCGGATTTTGTCCCACTGGGTTTTACCGAGAAGGTTTTAATGAGGCAGTTCTGAACATAACCCCACCACTTGATCCTGAAGATCATTGTATATATTTTGCTGAGGTTTTTATCCCACTGGGTTTTTCCTAGCAAATTAAAATACAAATGGTGGAATCCAAGGGGGAGTGTTATGAATGTATGGGTGTCTTCCACCATGTTATATAGCATGGCAAGTGGCAAAATATTGGAATTTGGAATTGATACGTGTCTTATCACATGCATAATAAGTGTGTAAAATTGCAATATGCACCCCTTTAATATTTGCCTATAAATTTGTCTTTTGTCTGATTAATAAAGATTGATGATTTTTGATATCTCTCGTCTCTCTCTATCTCATTTCTCTCTCACTTTGTTTCTCTCACTTTGTTTCTTTATTTCATCTCTTCATCAATGCACATTTGTTCTCTCTCAAGTATGTTCCTTCTTGGATCTATCATTCTCTCGTTTTTCATCTCATATTTTCTTGCATTTTATTCTTTTGTTTTGTCAATTAATTATTGTTATCTATTGTTGTTTCCAATTTTATTACAACAGATAGATTATTATAAGCAGTGAATCAATGACAGAATCATGGGATTGAGATTGGGTTTGAGATTGAATGGTGAATTTGGAAGTTATATTGAAGAACTATGTGAACGGTGGCTTCTCAAAAGATTGTTTTGACATACACTTTATTTTAATTTAATATATTAATATAGTAATAATAAAAAAATAAAAAAAATAACGGGTTAAATGGATCGGATTTGGGTTACCCATTAAATTAGCGAATGAGTTTAAGTTTGAGTGGTGATAATGACACCCTCAAAAACTGTATCTACACTCCCTTCGTAATTACACCCATTAAATTTTTTAAAAAAAAATCTATAATTCTTAATGTCAAAAATACCCTTTCTTTAATTATACTGTATTGTATTTTTGTAAGTATACATCACTTATAACTATTATTATGTTTTTAATCTGAACTATAAAGTTTTAAGGAATGCAGTTTACAATTTGTCATGACCATGACATTTTAATAGATTTTTTATATATTTTTGCTCTGTTTTGCAGATAATTGAAGACTGGAATTTGAAGATAGAAGATGAAGAACAGATAAGAGAGAGAGAGAGATTAGATCGAGAATTGTAGAGAGAAGAGAGAGAATAGAAGTTAGATAAGGAAATTGTAATATTTTTGATTGATTCTTACTCGGTGACAGACACTGTAATTGATTCCCTACAGCTGACATATACTAACTATTATAGACTCGCAGGAAGATGATTCCCTACAATAGACTCACACTAATTAGGATAGGACAGTATGAGAAATGATTCCCTACACTAAGACACACATTTATTATTATTGACTCACACTAAATCCCTAAATTTATCCCTAAATTTCCCAATCATTACACAATTCATTCAAGACTTGACTCCCAACTTGGACTTATTCAAAGTAGTAAATACACCTGTTACCTTGTTGGTTCTCGTATTTCAACTGCTTAGCTAATTCATGTTGTGTTGCTGTTGATTTTCTTGTCAATTATTGAGTTTATAGATTTTTGGGGTCAATTTTTTGGATGTACCTAGCTAGGATTCTACCTACTCCATTTTTAAATAAGTTTTAGGTCTTTGATTTCTAAAACAATTAGATTTTTCAGGCTGACAATTGTTGAAGAATTATAACTCAACAATTGCCTTACTATGTCAAATTTTTTCATGGATATTTTATAACTTGAAAGGTTTAAATTTGTTTTTGACAATTTCCAAATTTGAAATTTGTCGCCTTGATAGCAAAAAACCTTTAATGTCTTTAATGTCGGGTGGGGACTACTTGACTTGCCTGTTGGGGCTCACTGGTTCCGGTCATTTATGGTAAAGTGTGTTATTGCTGCAGGTTGTTGTTAGTTGGTCCTTGTGGTATTATCTTCATCATCTTAATTCATTTGCACGTTTGCTGACTATATGGAGTAAATGTTTAATTATTAGCACTTTCAAGTTGAAATAGTTGTGGAATTCTTTAATTTATGTTCTAGGGATTTGGCTGGGATTTATTCCAATGACTTACCTCAGATGGGTGTTCTTTGCTTGCTTTGTTTGTTCATCTTTGGGGATTCAAACCCTAAGCCAATCTTGCGATCCAAGTGATTTGTTGGCGTTGAAGGAATTTGCTGGAAACCTCACAAATGAATCTATCATCACATCATGGTCCAATAATTCTTTTTGCTGTCAGTGGGAGGGTGTTGTCTGTGGAAAGGAAGGCAATGAATCAGTTGCCACTAGAGTGGCCATGTTGATTCTGCCCAAGAAGGGACTTAAAGGGATAATTTCTCGCTCTTTGTGCCGTTTGGATAAGCTGAAATTGCTTGACCTTTCTTGCAATCATTTTGAAGGCGTCTTGCCTGCTGAGCTCTCAAATTTGAAGCAGCTGCAAGTTCTTGATTTGAGCCATAACAGGCTAACGGGACAGGTTTCACCGGTGCTTTCTGGTTTGAAAATGATCCAATCACTGAATGTTTCTAGTAATTCATTCAGTGGGGACTTGTTGGAGCTTGGGGGATTTCCAAATCTTGTTGTGTTCAATGTAAGCAATAATTCATTCACTGGCATGCTTAATTCTCAAATCTGGAGTGCCTCCAATGGGA
Organism: Acer campestre; assembly: GCA_954870605.1. Lineage (NCBI taxonomy): Eukaryota > Viridiplantae > Streptophyta > Magnoliopsida > Sapindales > Sapindaceae > Acer > Acer campestre. The sequence goes on along the minus strand of OX940801.1, from coordinate 47,274,322 downwards.
TCGAGATTCTTGATTTCTCGATGAATAATTTTGTGGGAAATCTTGAAGGCCTGGACAATTGCAGCTCCTCTCTCAAAGAATTGCATGTGGATGTCAACTCCCTTTCGGGTCAACTTCCGGGTTCTTTGTATTCATTCTCATCTTTGCAACAACTCTCACTCTCTGAGAACTACTTCTCAGGCCACTTAAGCAAGGAATTGAGTAAGCTCACTAGCCTTAATTACTTGATCATTTTTGGAAATCACTTTTCAGGTGAACTTCCTAATGTATTTGGAAACCTTAAAAACCTTCAATTCTTTATTGCACACTCGAATTCATTTTCTGGTTCATTGCCTTTGAGTTTGGGTCTGTGCTCAAAGCTCCATGTACTTGATCTTCAAAACAATTCCTTAACTGGTTCTATTGATCTTAATTTCACTAGATTGACTAGCCTTTGTACGCTTGATCTTGCCAGTAATCATTTTTCCGGGCCCCTTCCAAATTCCTTAGCCGATTGCCATCAATTGAAAATTTTAAGCTTGGCCAATAATGGCTTTGCTGGTCAAGTACCTGAAACTTTTGCCAAGTTAAAATCCCTTTTGTTTCTCTCATTGTCAAACAATAGTTTTGTGGACTTATCTAAGGCACTATCAGTGCTGCAGCAGTGCAAAAATCTCGCCACTCTTATCCTCGCAATGAATTTTATTGGCGAGGAAATTCCAAAAAATGTGAGTGGGTTTGAGAGCTTGATGGTTTTAGGGATTGGATATTGTGGTCTTAAAGGCCACATCCCAGCTTGGTTGTCAAGCTGCAAGAAGTTACATGTTCTTGACTTGTCATGGAATCACTTGGATGGAAGAATCCCTCCTTGGATTGGTTCGGTGGAGCATTTGTTTTACTTGGACTTATCGAATAACTCTCTTACCGGAGAAATCCCGACAAACTTGACAGAACTAAAGAGCCTCATTTCTACAAATTGTTGTTCCTCCAACCTTACTTCTGCTGCTGGCATTCCACTATTTGTTAAGCGAACCCAGAGTTCTAATGGTTTGCAATACAAGCAGGCCTCAAGTTTCCCCCCATCGATATCGTTGAGTAACAATATGATAAACGGGACAATCCCGCCTGAAGTTGGACGATGGAAGCAGCTTCATGTCTTAGATTTGAGCAGGAACAATATTAGTGGCACCATGCCCAATTCCATTTCGGAGATGCAGAACTTGGAATATTTAGACTTGTCATCCAATGATCTAATTGGTTCAATCCCTAAATCATTTGAGAAACTTACTTTCCTGTCAAAGTTTAGTGTGGCTTATAATCATTTGCATGGAGAAATTCCAACTGGTGGACAGTTCGATACCTTTCCTGCCTCGAGCTTTGAGGGTAACTCTTTTCTTTGCAGGGAAATAGATTTTCCTTGTGGTTCTTCCATGGTTCCGAAGCCTGTAATTCCTCAGCAATTAACAAAACTCGAATCTCCATTTGCATTTGATTGGAAAGTTGTTATGATAGGATATGGAACTGGGATAATAATTGGATTGGTTCTTGGTTACAGATTCTGCACAAGAAAATACAAATGGTTTGACAAAATATATGAGATGCGACTGAATAGAATCGAGATAAAGAGGGGACGCTGAAATTGAATGTAATTAGTTACTCAAAACATCAGGTACATTTCTTTTTCTTCTTGCTCTCTCTATTTCATGTGTTTTCAGTATATTTAAAGTAGAGTGAATAAAATTAAAGGAGCAGTTGATAAAAATGAAGAAATGGACCAGCTGTGATTTGCATCAATTCCATTATCTTGGGAACATATGTGGTCATGTAAAGAATATATATGTGACATTTCTTATCACTTTATCAGTTCCACATGCACTGGTTTCCTTGTAGAAAATTTGATGAATGTAAGTTGGTTTCCTAGTTCTTCTTGTTAAAGATATCGGTGCTGTTGCTGTTGCTCTGTTTTCTTTATGTTGTTAAGATATTTGAGTCCTGAGGGGCTGTCTAAATTCTAGCTACATTTGAGTTAAAATAGCAAAAAAGCTATTTAAGCTAGTCATCCTCTCTATTATAGCTAGATATTAATATTTTAATATTTTTTTAATTTAAAATATAAATAAATTTATTTTGTTTCAACTTATATTTAAAATTATAAAATATGATATTTCAACGCCTATATTCCAACGGTCATATTTCAACCTTTATAAATAAGATCACCTCATTTCTCATTTTCACTCCCATAAACTTTATTTATCAACAACTTAAATTATTAATAGTTATGGCTCGTAATCAACTTCAAATTGAATGTTGACATCAATTTTTTTACTAAAAAAGTTATCCCAGATCAACCAACTCTTTTGTTGACATGCTCACGAAGTTGGGATCCAGTAGGGGGAAGACAAACTGGTGTGGGAGATCACTTGAGGTTTTTTGGTTGGGTCGTGGTGCTTTTCTAGCTGCTTGGTGCTGAGGCCTGAGTTTTTTTTTTTTTTGGTGAATGCAGTTGGTGTTCTGCTGTTCCTCTTTTGCTTTTGCCATGTTTTTGTGTGCTTTTAGTTGTGGGTGTTGCTTGTTTGCCCAGGTGTTGGTATTCGTTTGGTGGTCTCTTGTTTCTTGCTCTGGGGTCTTCTTGCTATTTGTTTGCTTGTGCTTTGGCTTGCTTTGTAGGGCTTTTGCCTTTGTTCCTCTGTTAATAAACTGAAGCAGTTAAAAAAAATAAAAATAAAAATTAGTTTAAAAGTAATAAAATAATAAGAAAGAGAATTTGGCTAGTATAAAATGGCTCTCCACATTGAGAGAGTGCCTTGCTATTTCTCCAAAATAGAGAGCCATGTTAGGGAGTGGCTGGAATGCAAAAAAAACCATCACACTAGCCATTTTGGCCATACTAGTCATTTTGCCTAATGAGCGTGTTTAGAGAGCCCCTTAGAGCATCTCAAATGGGGCTCTCTAAAGAAACATGCTCCTTAGTTAAAATGGCTAGTGATGAACTTAAATTTAATAGAATACAACATTTAAATTATATGAACCTTAAATTCAAACATACAATGCATTTAGACAAATAGATGAAAATAATTATTTTAAAAAATAATATGAACCTTAGAGTTTGTTTTTCCTTTCATATTTTTAATATTTTAAAAATTAATTATATAAATGCCGAATCAACCTAGACAGGTCGATCATAGTGGTTCGATCCATACCCGACCAGGTTACAAACCAGGTCAACAATATTTGACCCATACCTGACCAAAGCCCCATTTAAAATGCTCCAACCCACACCGTAAACGGATCGGATCCTCATTGGTTTGGGCCGGGTTGGGGATTTTTACCATCCTTATCTGTTGCTTTATTATTTAATTTAGTTACGATCAAGTGCTTACCACCATGCTAAAAACTATAGCAGATACCATAGACGCAACTTTATTTCCTAAATTACGTGCAAGCACGGAATATGTTTGGGGGTTATGTTGTGTACTTGTGTTGTGTGTGTTTCTAACTTTAGAGAGAAAGGGCAGTCAAGAGAAACTGTTGTGTTGAGTGTTGAGGCTTTTGCTTGCAGGGAAAATTTAGACTTTAGAGAGAGATGTTGAAGTGAGACAGTATTAGGAATGTCTCTGGCAATGCTCTTCTTTTTATTTAGGAACATTTCAAAATCATCCCTATGGTATTACAAAATACCACTTTGTTTTTGTTGTTTACAAATTGACCAAAATGATAAATATACGTGCATAACTATTTAGTCCCTTAATTTCAAAAAAACAACCAAAAAGTTTAATTCTATTTAAATCCATTTTCAAATCGTAAATTTGACTACATTTGACTTTTGAAATGTCAAAAAATAAATAAATTAATTAAATAAATAAAAACCTCCTTCAAATCAAAACAAATCAAATAAATATATATATTTAAAAAAAATGGTGAAAGCCATAGCATTCTACCCTTCACCAAAAAACTAAAATATAAAAGAAGTGTATAATATATATATATAAAGGGTAGTGTTAATTAACATGTGCCCCTAAGGCATAGGTTAACACTAAGAAAAATACTATAAAATAAAGAAGTTAATCAACTCAATCTCTGCAAGTAGGGGTGGACACAAAAACCAAAACCAAATTGAACCGAACCAAACCGAATCGAAAAAGGGTGTTTGGTTCGGTTCATAGCTTCTATTTGATTTAAACCGAATTGAATTTAGTTCGGTTTCGATTTTGAACATACAAAATCGAACTGTACCGAATAAACCGAATTGTCTTAATGAATTATTTTTGTAAGGCTCAATTTTATTATGGACTGTTTGTTGATGATATTTTATTTTGGACTACATTATGGACCACATTTTTTAACTTCTATTTTGTAAAAGTTATGAAGATTTTATATTTTGATTTGAGTATATAGACTGAATATGATTGAAATTTTAGATTTAGATTGAAAATTGGGTTGTATTTTGTTTAAATTTTTTTTTTACATATTATATTTTCTTAAAAAAGTTTAAGCCTAAATGTCACAAAAGCAACTTAAATGCCCAAAAAATTAAAAACATATAAAAAAATCTTCAAAGCCCAATAGGCTCAAACCGAATTAAACCAAACCAAACCGAACCGAGTTAAAGGTGTTCGGTTCAATTCGGTTTTTAGGTTCAAAACGGTTCAAACCAATTCACATTTTCAAAAACCAAATATATATATATATATGTCGGTTCAATACGGTTTTAGCCCTATCTACAAGGCAGAAACAAGACAGTAAATGTTTTCCTTTTATAGTATTTTTCTAGGCATTAACCTATGCCTTAGAGGCTCGTTTGTTGTGGGGATATGATAGGATTATTTTCATGGGAATTGATTGGAATTGATTGGATGAGATATGATTGGACTAAAATTAGTATTGTGATGTGTTTGGTGTTGTATGGGATTGAATTAAAATAGGCATATCTCTTGTTTGGTGTGGTATGCGATTGGATAAAAATATAATTTTATCATATATCTAATATAGTGTGAAATTGATTAATATAAAATAAAATAAAATTATTTTTAAATAAAAATATTTAAAATTAATATTAATGGAATAACATTTTTAATTAATATTTTAAAATTTTATAATTAAAAAATATAATAAGAAGAATTTTTTTTAAGAATATGGGACTAAATTGCCCCCCTCACCTAGATAAAATGATTGCATAAAATTGGACTGGTTAAAATAATGATTTAAATTAAATTTTGAAAAAAAAATTAAAATATTTAAAACCAATTTTAAACAAAATAATAATTATTTTTATTTGTTAAAAATGAAAATTATTAAGTTTAAAATGTTCAAAATAAAATATTTTATTAATTATTAAAATATATCTATATTTTAATCACATAAAATATATAAAAAAACTGAAAAAAGAAAAAAATAAAATAAAAGTATAAAAGTGATAGGACTAATATTAGTCTCATATTGGTGGGATAAGTTGCTTGCATGAGATAAAATAATCACATTTCATGCAATCAACAAACATGGGAGATGACTAGATGAGACTAAAATTAGTCATATCTCATCCTATCTCACGCACCAAACATGCCATAGGAGTATAGGTTAACACTACCCACATATGAAATATGTAACTATCTCCTTCTTGATTTGAAATAAATAAAAAATAAAAAAATAAAAAATTTCTTATTTTCATGAACCAATTGAAAGTTATCTTCTTTTTTCTTTGATAGAGATAGTGGATCCCACATCCACCTCCTCCACTGCTTTATTATTTAATTTTATTAAGATCAAGTGTTTAACACCGAGCTACAAGCTATAGTTGATAGTAGAAGCACAACTTTATTTCCTTATTATTTGTCAGCAAAGAGCCCCACATCTATACGTGTTGTGATTGGTTTTTGACTGTTTAATTTGACTAAGAAAAAATTAAATCGATTATTAAAATGATATATCTTCAAACATAAGGAATTATTTTGTATTTTATGAAATCATAAAGACTATTTTAAAATTTCCCTAATAGATGTCTACTTAAGGTATAATTTTGATATTCCATAAAAGGGTTATGGGCCATTTTGATCAATTTGCAAACAACAGAAAATGCCATATTTCATGAAACTATAGGGACCTTTTTAGAGTTTCTCCCTTTCATGAGTCTATGGGGCCGCCCCATTAGCCCATTCATGCTTGCTTAGTTTTAGTGCTCTTTAGGCCCAGTGCAAGCCCAATTGTTTTGGGCTTTGTTCAATCTCTCATCTCTCTTCTTCAAACTCCTCTGTAGTCTGTAACAGAAGAAATGAAAACTGGAGAACCCAACCCCAACACGGTGTCACAGAGTAGCCATCAACCATCAGATCATCAAGTGTAATGGTCACTTCACCCCAAGAAAAAAAGGAAACTTTTTTGTATCAGAGCACCATTTCTCTGCAAGACCAATAACCAAATCAATGTATTTTTCTGATTCTATACGTGGAACTCAAGATTGCTTCAAGTATTCCACCTTTCTTCCATGTGGGTTCATGCAAAGATGCCGTTTTTTCAATCCATTTTCGCCAATCTTTCTGTGGTAATCTCCACCCATAAAAATTGACCTTCAAAGGCCACTTTTTGGGCTGAATTTTCGGTGGTACGGAGGAGAAACAACTTGAAGGAAGCTCATAAATAGAGGTCACTATAGGTTGTAGAAAATACACGGAGACTCAAGAGTTTTTTTTTAAAAAAACGAAGTTCTATGGAGAAGGAGACCGGAGAGTGTGTACATTTGTTTATATATGTATTTAAATAGTCTTCGGGTTTGGGCCACCACCTCAGCCCATTCGTGCACCGTAGGCCCAGTCCAAGACCAATTGTTTTGAACTTTTCTGGAGTTGGATTAGAGTCCAAGTTGGGTCCGACTCATTGGAAGTGGACTGGTAATGGTGCCCACTCTCAGACAAGTCATGAGTCGACTCAATACATGTTTTTACGCGTCACTAGTTAACTCAGCGCATTATAAGGCTTTCCCTTTCAATTTACACTTTCATGTAAATGAGAGTAGAACTACATGTTATGTGTACATCAATTGGATTGTATTAATAAAAATAATAATAATTAGGGTCAAGCTAATAATTATATATGAGTAATGTTAGGCGTCCCAATTTTTTTTCCTAAATTCTGTCACAAATGATGTGGCATATAAGATGTTAACATCACTTCAGTTATCAAATAATCTCATGATTTATAAGATGCTGACATCTCTTTGGACAGAATTTGGAAAATAAAATTGGGATGTCTAGCATTACTCATTATATATAATCCGAAATTGATTTAGTTATAATAAATTTAATTGGAAATTAGTCAACATTTATTTTTCCCTGTTGAAAAGCCCAGCTAACGTTAATTATATTAAATTGCCAAGTTTATAATTAGAGTGAAGACTATTTTATGAGTGGTGCTATTGGCACACCTCTACTGGTCTATTTATACCCCACTTTTAAAATTTTGATTTAATTAAATAAAATTAAGAAATTTTTTCCTTACAATCCAAGTTTTTTCTTTTCACACTTTTGTTTTAAATACACTTCATTATAAAAACTTAAATTTTAAAAAATCTAAATACACTTCATTTTTTCCAAAATTATCTTTTTTATCTTTTGACACTCATTTTTTTTTTTTTTTAAATTCATCATAAAAACCCAAATTTTTATTAAAATCAATTTGTTTCAAAATTATTAATATTGTTTAATTGAATATTTCAATGATCATGATTTGAGGGAGAAAGCCATTCATCCATTGTCTTGTCAAAAAAAGGCAAATAAAAGGGATATTAAGCTTTTGAATTTTTTTTCTTCATTTTACTTTCTTTTCCTTTTCTTTTTTTTTTTAAATTTTTTTAAGAGTCAACAACACTTGAAAAAAAAAAATTTGCAATTTTTTTTTGTTATTGTTGTTTGTATATGTAAACAGAAAATCAACAAAAGTCACACTTTAAAAAGATTTGTTTGTTTCTTGTTTTAAATTATTCTCATCACTTCGGAATCAAATAAAACTTTAATGATATAAAAAAAAAAGTTTTAGGGTTTGAGAAACACAATAAGAAAAAAAAAAAAAAAAAAAAAACACATCGAACTCTAGCAAAATTGCTCCGTAGTGTATTTAGAATTTCTTTGTAGTTGTTAGTAATTTTAATTAGGATCAATTTGTCATATAATAAAAATAAATTAAAATGGAGTGTAAAAAAAAAAATTTAATGGGTTGTCAATAGCATCACTCTAAATTTAAATGTTTAAATCAATTTTTTGATTTATTTCCAAATCTACCATTTTTACTTATTTTTCAAATTTAATACACTCCATCTCTGATCCCATGTGTACGTCTCTCTCTTACATCCATTGAAAGATTTATTTTTTCTTCTTATTTATTTTCTAGTTTTTTCTTTTTCTTATTTCATGGTGGAAAAGGAAAAAAAAAAAAAAAGAATAGGGTTGTTTCAACACAACAACTTAATATTATTAAAAAAAAAAAAAGTAAACTTCAAACTTACTTCTAGAGAATAAATTGTTTCCAGATGTTTGATATCATTCTTAGACAATTCTTACAGATGCTTCATATCATTCTCACCCAATTCTTTCAGATGTTTGATATCGTTCTCAGATTCTGCCATAATGTTTTGTATGTGTAGGAAGAAAATTTTAGGGTTTAAAAGTTCATGAATTTATTTTTTCAAGAAACAGATTACAAGAATGTAGGGTTGTTTTTTTTTTTTTTTTTTTGAAAAGGAATGTGGGGTTTTATTAGATTTATTTTGTAGAAGATTTTGTTTCCTTAAATTTTATGTCCCTTTAAGTAATTTTAATAAAGGAAAAAAAATACTACATAATTAAAAATTGGGGCATAAATAGACCGGTAGGCCGTAGGGGTGTGTCAATAGCACCACTCCTATTTTATTTAATGATTACAACTCAAAACGGCACAGGATTGAACACAAAATGATCTAGCAACACTTGCTTACAACATTAATTACAAATTTGTTTCCAAGATGATTCAAGAAATGAGAATACATGTACCTCCATCTTCTATTAATTAACAAGCAGATCGAGGACCTATTACACTCTAGAATCCCACAACAAATCCTAGTGCCATGCTTACGTAGAACCGATTCACCCCATCATTTTCACTACCATCCTTTTCTTGATCTCCACTTTGATGGTTAAAAATTGAATAAGCAGTACAATTCCTTGCAAGTGGAGCTCCACAAAGCTCATTTCCAGTAAATGATGATGCATTGTATCTTTGTAATTGAGTGCTCGAAGGAATCTTCCCAACTAAATCGTTATTCAGGATACTCAAAAACGTCAAATTTGAATTACTTTGTGGAATTTTACTGGAAAGTTGATTCCCAGAGAAGTCAATGTACTCCAAAAATCTCATAACACCAATATTTTCAAAGTTGCAAGGATCGCACTTAAATTTCCAATGGTAAATGGAAGATTACCTTTGAAGTCATTGTCATTTAGTTCCAAAACAGACAAATATTGTCAATTCATCCAACAATCAGGCAATTCTTTGGAAAAAGAATTTGTCCCAAGTTTAAGAACTAGTGTTTTCTTGTAATTTGCATTCTTTTCTTTTATTTTAATAAACATAATTCAATAAATGGAGTAGTCATGTTTGATTTTTTTGTCATGGATATGATCATGACAAAACTTTATCATTATCATGTTATATTGTTATTACAAGTTTACAACATGCTCAATGACGTTTCTACATACAAGTTGCAGGAAATTTCCTTGATCATGACTTTGTGCCAAAATTTTTGAGATTTTTTATTTCTCAATGACCTCTGGTTTGTACATACAAGTGCTTCCATTGCAGAAGTTGACAGTGATGGTGGCTACAGCCAGTTACTCAAGAAAAAGCACTCATGGTTGGTTTCATTGCTTTAAACAAATCATAGAAAAAGATTATTAGTAGCATGGTATTTATAGTGTAAGTGATCTTTGGCCTTTCACATTGTAAAACAACAGAATATATCGACTAAAAAACACCTAATTGTTTGATGAAAGGTCTGAGAGAAAACTCAGAGAAGAGAGAACGATAGAAAACTCGGAGAAGAGAGAACATTAATAGAGCTTTTAGTTTCTGATATATTTTCATTAATTGTACGATAGAAACGATACAAATGTATTTATACAAGAAGCGAAGGCTAAGCATGTGTTCTGTGATGCTCTAACAAATTCCGCTTATGCGACTCAGCATTCACTAATTCTAACTAATTCTTCAGACTGACTAACCATTTCTAATTAGCTCGATCATGAACCGTATTACATTTGTATCTTCTAGAACTTGATTGGCTTGTAGTATGATCACAATCAGAGATCCAAGGCAACTCCCCTGTGTATGCACACAGTGTGTTCTTTGAGTTGTTAAGCTGATCATTACTCTTCACACACATTATTAATCCAATTAGTCCACATTATTACTATAAATTTGTATTTCTTTCGTGCCCAAAGTGCCTCACGCGTAGATAGCACTGGGCAGCTTTTTTTTTTTTTTTTTTTTTTTTTTTTTTTTTTTGTTATTAATAATGGTCGACAAAGGAATTCTGTACACATGTTTCATGTTTCGTGCCTCTGAAATTTTCGGATTAGCTTATTGTTTGAGTTGGTAAAACTATTGGCAGATTTCTCAAATATCTGCCATATTATGTGGTTTTCTACATCAGGTTAAGCATATTACTTAATTGGTAATAGAAATGTCAGTATCTCAACTTTATTATATCAAAAATTTCAGAATTAAAATATGGACGGGCCAATAAATTAAATCAAGAGAATGATTGCACTGCTAGGTGGATGCACTCGTAATTGTGTTAGCCGCCTTACTTTTTCCTTAGGGTGGCATTAGGCGAACAAATGAATTTTTAAGTCAAGTGCTTGTATCATTATGAATATGAAAATTCTCAAAATCTCTAGTTTTTGTTAGTACGTCGAAACCACATGGGACATATAGCAATAAATGTCTTTTAAATTATGATGCAAGAAAGTTGCGATCCTATACCGGTCTTCGTAAATATGATTCTCTGCAATTGCAAAACAGAACATTAAATAACATTTATAATCTCATACTTAATTCAGCTATAGTTTTACCCACATATCAACTTGGATCACAGTTCTCTGCATAAAAAAGGTTGCAGGAAATTTCCTGCCTTTGTCATATAAGTCCAAAAAATAAAACAGATTGAAGAAATAGAAAGTAGTACCTAACTTCATGTTATATCAGGTCCGATATTCTAATGACACCACACCAACACACCAGTGTGACAAACCGAAGAAAAACAGAGTATCAAAAGTGCTCCTTGAGCATGGCTGTAGTACAGGTTCGAATAGTAAAAAAAAAAATTAAAAAAAAAAATAGGGAACAGAGGAAAACAGAGTATCATACAAACTGATAATGTCCCATTTCCCAATCACTTGTTTTTTTTCTTGGTATTTGCATTATTTTCTTCTGATGTGATTTTTTCCATTAAACATAATTCAATAATGGAGTAGTCATGTTTGAATTTTTTGCCATGGATAGTACAACATGCTGAATGACCTTTGGTTTCTACATAGAAGCCGCATGAAGTTTCTTGATCATGACTTTGCACCAAAATTCCAAGACTTTTCATTGCTATAAGCCTCTAATAGTTAGTTACCCCATTTTCTGTAACTAGCAATAACTTGTATCAATCGATACTTGTTAAAGTCAACAATATTCCAACTATAGTTTACAGAGGTCTAGTTGGTGTAAATTTTTCTAATTATTTATGTGCCTATCTATATTATTGATATCAATCATTCTTATTTAAGTCAAGAAAATTCCAACTACATTTTATAGAGGTCTAGTTGGTGTAAATTTTTCTAATTATTTATGTGTCTATCTATATTATTGATATCAATCATACTTATTTAAGTCAAGAAAATTCCAACTACAGTTTATAGAGGTCTAGTTGGTGTAAATTTTCTAGTTATTTATGTCTATATTATTGATATTATGGTGAAACTGTGTGATATTGAAATTAACAGAGTAGGCGTGACGTGCTTGGTCAGGTCATTGGTTTCACTGAGTATGTGTAAGCTAAACGACACCATTTCCTATCTCCATTCATACGCAGACCAAATTAGAAACAATTTAACAAATTTGGTAGGAAAAATTGAGATTTTAACAATCCTAAAAAAATATTCAATTCATTCATTGAATGCATTGGTTGTATTTGTTGATTTTTATAATTTTAAATAATTAAAAAATAAAAAATAGCATATCAATTAGAATTTTGCATTGGAGTACAATGGTAAAATGATGTGTCAAATATAATATTTTACTATATTTTATGCCAAATTTAGCATTGACATTGATAAATGTATTGAATATGGTCTTAGCCACTCTTTTTTTTTTTTTTTTCAGCCTCTGCCAGTGTTTTGCTTCCTTGTGCCTTATAATATTTCATTGTTCAAAAAAAAAAAAGTTATAAAACTAGTCACATAGTAATTTTTATTTTTATTTTCCATAAATCTAGTTACAAAGTTATAAAGCTTGCCCGAAGACAAAGTCCCTTACATCCAAGGAACGTAATATCGGTATCGGCATCAATGTCGGGCTTCTAAATTTACGGATATATCGAGGATATTATCGATATCGGTAGATATTCTGTCAAAAATTAAAAAAAATGATGGATATTTACATTTAAAGTTAGTTTTTTTTTGTGAAATTTTAGGACAAGCTTAAACAAGTAATTATACATCAAATGAATCATATTTCAATAATAAATTAGCATAGTTATGAGTTTAATATAAATTATAGCATAAATAGAGTCTGTATATAATTTTTAAAATTGAGTATTTAATAGAATAATATTTTGTTTCACTTTTATAATATTATATACAATATAAAGAGATTAAATATTTAATAAACAAAATTATCATTAAAAAATATATATAGTAATAGTTCCACACTTCCAAAATTCTATCATAAATCATAATTCATACATAATAATACACTGCGTGTCGGAAATTTAAAACCAAAATGAATTCCTTGCTGGTTCAAATACATAAGATACAAATACATAAGATACATTTCTATCTTGATTCGAACAATAAATTTCCCAAGAAAAAGTGCTTGCATAGTTTTCAATGTAGTTATTAATATATCACACGTATGCTACTTGATCTCTTCCGACTGATCCATGAATTGGGTAGTTTGGATTTACCCAACTTGGTGGATATTGTTGATCTGCATACATAGGTATTGCATATGGCATTTGTGGAGAAGGATAATCAAATATATTGCAGCCACCATAACTACCATAATATGGTACATGAGAACCTGACATTGTCTGTGATTCACCCAAAGAACTATGTTCTGTGTCTATACTCATTGAGGAGAGAGTCATATTCAAAGAATCTTCATCATTTTGACTTGTTCTTCCATGCTATCTACCATGAGTTTGATCAAAATTACATGCATGAGCATCCCAACCCGCCACACTAGCATTCCAACCTGTTGCACCAACATCCCAACCTCCAGCACAAACATCCCAACTTGTTGCACCAGCATTCCAACCTCCTGCACCAAAATCCTAACCTCTTGCCTCATCCCCACCATCCCCATCATCTCCATCATCTTTTCCTCCACTATTTACATCAAAGGTATGTTGGTCATCGGAAGAGCTGGTAACAATAACTCCACGATCTATACCAACTTCTTCTCTAATCACTTGTTCAACATTTATTCCCATTTCTCGAGCATGCGAAGCAATATGTGAATCAGGATTTCCCTCGTCATCATCCAAGGAGGCAGGTCTAAGCCAGTTAAAAATAGGATTCTCATTATCGTCTCCTGCTTCAGCAGCTACTTGAAGTAGATCTATAAAATCAGTTTCATTTACTTTATCTTTTTCAGCTGCCATATCCCTAAGTTTCAATTTCATATTATAATAACAATAAACAAGTTGTTCAAGCTTAAAATAGGCAAGACGGTTCCTTTGTTTTGTGTGGATTAAAGCAAATGTGGACCAATTTCTTTCACATGCAGAAGATGATGATGTTTGTGATAGTATGCGAACTGCTATTGTATTCAATGATGGAGCACAGTTTTCATACATTACCCACCAATCAGCTGTAATAAAAATTATTAAGTATTATAAGTATGAATATTATTTCAATGATATTATTATTTATTATTAATATGTAAATTTTTGTAATAAAAGTTATATACCTGGTTGCATTTTGCTTCTAGCTGCAATGGCTGCTTGTTTACCAAAACTTTTCCTTCCATCCTTAAAGTATGTGAGCTACATTCATGAGATCAATATGTATATAATATATATTAATATGAGTATATGACACAATACTCACATGCAAAGAATTAATAATACTGGAATTATAAAATTTGTTGTAAATTGTAACCTTTTACCTTATTTCCAAAATTAGCAATTCCTGCAGCTTCAGTGTCTAATTGCGCATAGACATTATGTATTAGAAGATCCGAATTATCCCCAATATACTATTTTTCAAAATTCTATCATTATGATTCTCTACCATATGGGCCATACCAAATAATTATGTTCTTATTTATTTTTTATTTTATTTTTTGATAAAAATATTTGAGTTTCTTTAGATTCTCCACTCAAAACTCAAAAGAAACAATTTGATTATTTTTACACGTTTTACACAAATAATTTTGAGATTCTTTTATTTGGAATGTCGGCACAAAGTTACAAAAAAATCAATTCTATATATTTATAAATTGATTGGTACATATTTAATACTATTTGGAATTAGTTTTACACATTTGAGTCACCAACAATTTTTTTTTTTTCATATTGCTTTCACAAAATTTTACATATTTTACATGTCCACTCTTTGGTTCTTTATTCAATTTTACTTCAAGTTCTCAATAATTTTACTATTGACTATTATGTTGAAATTTTTTATAAATTTGTTAATGCTTCTTCTAAAATAATTTTCAAGCTAAATTATTTTAACAATAATTTAATTGTTTAGGATTAAAAAAAATTATTTTAATAATATGCAAAATATCCCTAGACTTTCAGGGTAAAATTCATGAAATTTCGGGAATTTCGGGATATTTCGGGAATATCGGGAGATTTTAACGGATATTTCGAAATCGGTCGGATATTCTGCAGGATATTGGATATTTGCCTGTTTCGATATCGGTCCCTCCAAAATACAGATATATCGGTGGATATTTCGGTATATCTATCGATTTTAAGTACTCTGCTTACATCCATACCATGAGGTTATGAGTTCGAGTCTCTCTTTCGTCCCCTAAACCCCCCAAATATTGTAATATTTAAAATTTAAAAAAAAAAACAAAAAACAAAAAACAAAAAACAGAAAAGTTCACAGTACACCGAATATTATTAAGTTAAAAATCAAAAAATAGACAGTCTCACGCAGAGTTGAAAAATAAAAAATAAAAAAAATAAGTAATTAACAAAAGCATTAATTGACTAGACTGATATTTATCCACAAAAAGCTTTTTTCTTTGAACATAACTCAGCATCTTCTTCTGCAAAAATCTTACTGATTTTCATCAGCAAAACTGAAATCATGATTTCTATGTATGAGAAACAGAGAGAGTTGCTAAATTTTTGATTGAAGACGAGTGAGATTTGCTAAACATTTCAAGACAATGGAACTAAGTCTATTTTCTGCTTCTTCATCCAATACTACTCCTCCATTGAAGTATGAGGTTTTCCTGAGTTTCAAAGGTGAAGATACCCGGTACAACTTCACCAGCCATCTTCATAGAGCTCTGTGTGACGAGAAAATCCAAACTTTCATTGATTATGAACTTAGAAGAGGAGATGAGATCTCCCCATCTCTTATCAAAGCAATTGAAGATTCCCAAATTTCTATTATCATTTTCTCAAAAGGGTATGCTTCTTCCAGATGGTGTCTCGAAGAACTTGTCAAGATCCTTGAATGCAAGGAAAGGTATGGTCAGATTGTGATGCCAATTTTCTATGAGGTGGATCCATCAGATGTGAGGAACCAAACTGGGAGTTTTGCAGATGCGTTTGCTGAGCATGAACAACGTTTTAAGGAGAGTTTGGACAAACTGCAGAGATGGAAGGATGCTCTCAAGCAAGCTGCAAATCTATCTGGGTCTGATTCACGTGTCATTAAGTAAGTTATGTTTTGTTTATTCTTTGTGTTTGTCATTAAGTAAATATATATACTGTCAAAGTAATAAAACTTTATTACTTTAATATTTGTTAGGCCTGAGTCTGTGCTTGTTGAGGCTATTGTCCAAGATGTTTTGAAGAGACTAAATGACTTGTCTTCAAGTGATACTAGCAACCTGGTTGGAATTGATTCAAGGATTCAGGAAATTGAATCTTTGTTACGCATCGGGTCAAATGATGTTTGCTCTGTAGGACTTTGGGGTATCGGTGGTATAGGCAAGACTACTCTTGCTGGTGCTGTATTTGACAAAATCTCTTTTCTGTTTGAAGCTTCTTGTTTTATTCATAATGTTAGGGAAGAATCTGATCAATGTGGCGGATTAAATCGTCTGCAACAAAAACTTCTTTCTACTATATTAGGGGATGGGAATGTAAAGATACGAAGCACCTTCACCAAGAATAGGCTTCATCGTAAAAAGGTTCTTGTTGTTTTTGATGATGTGACCAGTTTTAGACAAATAGAATCTCTGATTGGAGGTCTTGGCGGTTTCGGTTCTGGAAGTCGAATCCTTATAACAACAAGAGATAAACAAGTACTTAAAAATTGTAAAGTTGATCAAATATTCAAGGTTGATGAGCTATTTTACAATGATGCTCTTAAACTTTTCTGCTTGTATGCCTTTGGACAAAATCTTCCTATGACAGATTATGAGGAGCTGACACATAGGATACTGGAATATGTTGGAGGCATTCCACTAGCTCTTCAAGTATTGGGTTCCTCGCTACTTGATAAGGAAAAAGAAGTTTGGGAAAGTGCGGTGAATAAACTAAAAAACATTCTTGATAAAGATATCTATAAGGTGTTGAAGGTAAGTTATGATGGATTAGATGATGACCAACAAAATATATTTCTAGATATTGCGTGTTTCTTTAAAAGGGCGAGCGTTGATTTTGTAAAGCATTTTCTGAATGCTAGTGGCTTCTATACGGAGATCGGATTAAATGTTCTTATTGACAGGTCTCTGATATCTATCTCAGAAGATACGATAACAATGCATGATTTGCTAGAGGCCATGGGTAGAGAAATTGTCCGACAAGAGTCTATTGATGATCCTGGCAAACGCAGTAGATTGTGGCATCACAAGGATATCTTTTTTTGAAAAATTAAAGGATTAAGGGCAAAAGCCAACGCTCACAAAGGAGCAAAAGGGAACAAAGAAACAGCACCCAACGCCCCAAAACAAAGGGAAAAAACCCCCACGAAAACCCCACAGCAAACACCCAGGAGCAGACCGCAAGGCACAAAACAGCCAAGAGAAACAAAACAAAAAACGACACAACAAAACAAACTCAGAAATACGGTGAGACATAAATACTTAATAGAACATTAGCTTAAAGAGTATCATTTCAAATAATTTGTATGCATTAGCTCATGTTACAATGGAAGTTGTATTAATATATATACTGAACATAGATGCTATTTCTTAATTATTGTTTTTTATTAAAAGTTATAATTTAGAAATATTTTTGATACTAATTTAACTTTTCTTGAATACATATTAGGGAACTGAAACAATTGTGGGCATCTCTTTAGACATGTCTAAAACAAGGGATATACTCTTAAATCCTTATGCGTTTGTGAAGATGCAAAAGCTGAGATTCTTGAATTTCTATAGCTCAAGTTATGGGGAGAATAAAGTGTATGCTTTTCAAGGCCTTGAATCTTTTTTCAATGAGCTAAGGTATCTCCAATGGTATGGGTACCCGCTGAAATCATTGCAATTAAATCCAGAGAACCTCATTGTCCTTGATATGCCATATAGCAATGTTAAACAACTTTGGAATGGTGTCCAGGTATATATTTTTTTGTATTTAATTATATGAATTACTTTTTGCTGTAATTTTTATATCTCAAAAAGATGCTAATTTGTGTTTTTTATTTCTTTAATGTTTACTTACAGCAACTTGTTAATTTGAAAGAAATGAACCTCGGTTGGTCCAGTCACCTAACAAGTTGCCCAGACCTCTCGGCAGCTCCAAATCTTGAGGAATTGAATCTAGTTGGTTGTACAAGTTTGGTTGAAATTACACCATCCATTCAATCTCTCAAAAAGATTGAATACTTGGATCTAAGAGATTGTGAAAGCCTTACTGGTCTTCCAGATTTGAGTGGCATGAAATCTCTTGAATCCCTTCACCTCGCTGGTTGCTCAAGTCTGAAGTCGTTGCCCGAAATGCCATGTAATATAGAATCGTTGATTTTGGATGAAACTGCAATAGAAGATCTCCCCTCGACCATCGAGCATCTAAGCAGACTAGTTATATTAAATCTTAACAGATGTTCAAGGCTTAGGAGTCTCCCAAACAGCATTTGTAAGTTTAAATATCTTCAACGTCTTGGTCTCTCCGGTTGCTCTAAACTTGATAAGTTGCCTGATGATATAGGAGCTTTAGAAGCTTTGAGGGATCTTGAGGTTGAGGGAACTGCTATGAGAGAAGTACCACCGTCTATCATATCTTTGAACAATCTTTATATGTTATCTTTTCGGAGATGTAAAGTTCAGGATACAATGGGTTTGTTATTGCCTCCTTTTTTAGGCTTGCAGAGTCTCCGGGAACTGGATCTAACTGATTGTGGTATCATCAAACTACCGGAAAGTCTCAGTTGTTTATTCTCGGTAGAAAAATTACATCTAGCCAAAAACGATTTTGAAAGCTTACCAGCAAGCATCATAAACCTTTCTAACCTAAGGTACCTGGACCTAAGCTATTGCAAGAGGCTTCAATATCTACCAGAGCTTCCCCTGGTATCTATAAACGCATATAATTGCACATCATTGCAAGTATTATCATGTTTATCTAATCCAGACACAGTTGTCACTAAAGATTATCTACTAATTCAATTTGACTTCACCAATTGTTTCAAATTGGATCAAGATTTGCTCAGGGATAGTGTAAAAGATGCTCTACTGAAAATACAGCGTATGGCAACTTTATGGAAGGAAAAATATATTGACAAGGTATCTAGGTCTCTCTGTTTATATATGCATGATGTTACTTGTTTTTTTTTTTTTCGAAAGCAATTTGATGTTACCAAACTAATTATTTTTTATGGTACTATAGGATCTTGATGCACCTCCACTTAAAACCATCATATGTTTTCCTGGAAGTGAGGTTCCAGAGTTGTTTAGTTTTCAAAGTATGGAATCGGTTATAACTGTGGAGCTTCCAACAGATTGGTTCAGTGATAACTTTGTCGGTTTTGCTCTGTGTGCCATTGTGGAATTTCAAGACCATAAAATAGATGTTCAGGATTTGAAAATATTTTGCAAATGTAAACTCAAATCTGGAGACGAGTATGAGGATGTTTGTGCTGGAACTTTGGATGCTTTTGCTGATTTGCGTCATGGAACCCGCTATATAGGGTCAGATGATCTTGTGTACATGGGATTTGATAACAGAATGTATCCCCGTGATGTTGGTGACAATAATGAGGCATCTTTCCAGTTCTATATTGGCCCTCACTATAATGGAAAACGTAGAGAAGATTGCAAGCTCAAAAAGTGTGGGGTGCGTTTAATGTATGCCCAAGATCACGGAGAATCCAACGGAAGTTTCAGCTCTGTTAAGGAGGAAGATGAGACATGCCCACACCCCAAGAGATTGAAATTAATGGAATTTCACTGAGGGAGAATCCATCTGATCAATTCAAGGTATATAAATAATAAAATGACCAATCTTTAAATTTTTAAGTTTTAGACTATTTTACTACTTTTCTGTGCTCAATTTGTTGCAGTGATGTATGCCATTGATATAGCTTTACCACATGGATGGCATAATATTTTATTATAATGTGTTAGCTTGACGGAAGAACTTTTCTTTTTGGATTCCGAACCTTAAATAGTTGAAAATAATACTATTGTGATGTGGCAACTGATTTATCAATATAATCCACATTAGCAAATCGGTAAGAGAGAATGAGTTTTTAAAACGAATTCATAGTGATAATCAAACTTAGCTACTGTTTTATTGATAGAGTTAGGAATCATTACAAATACATTGCATTTAAAAATAATGAAAGTTAAAAAAAAAAAAAAAAAAAAAAAAAAAAAAAAAAAATCTCAATCGTTAATTACAGATGTCAGTAGATATGTTGATATCAGTACAAAGATCAGTTAGACATAAAGTTCTAATCCTATATCCAACCCTCTATGGGGGCTTATCGGATCTAGCTCGATGGCAGTTTCATATTAATGAAATGAATTTTGTTTCACCTAATTTTCAAAGAAGGCAGTGAGGTGGCAGGTTTGTTGGCAAACCTCGGTCTTCATTTTAATTCTAATGTTGTGGAATCGAATCCCACACAAACAAATGTATTTATTCTACAACTTTTTTTTCCGTATTTACAGTTGATCAAAGAAATACAGAGCCTCCCTGTTTTCTAATTAAAAGAGAAAAAGAATTTCATTGTGAGTTTTGAAATCTTGAATATGAGGTTTGCTGAATTGGGGTTCCAATAAGATTTCTCTTATTGAAGGTAATAGAATTTTGAGGTTAGAAAGTTTAGATGTAATCTATTTCGTTTTATTTAACACCGGCCCCATCATCTTTACTATTCTAATGTTCTTGGTAACATGATCATAGGATTTTTCTATGTAAAATGATCAGTGGGAAGCTATCTCTTTTAAATCCGTCTCTCCTCAGTCAATATCATATGGATTTTTGCAGTGGTGATAATTTTCTTGCATTTCCATGTTTTGTTCCTTAATGTAGTGCTAGAATAGTTGTCATTAATTACCAGTTCACAAGGCTGGCAGCGCAGGGATTGGATGTTGATGGGTCTTCTCGGGGCAATCCTGGCAGCGCAGGGATTGGAGGCGTTCTAAGAGACTTCACAGGTAAGTTGCTGGGGTTGTTCTCTCTAAACGTGGGTTTTCAAGACTCTAACTCGGCGGAGATCCTAGCTAATCACAAGGCTGTCACTCTATGCTCCCAATATGCGGCTCTAATTGGCAAAGAGATCGACATAGTGCTCCCCTGTTTTTTGCTGTGCCCCTGTTTTTAGTGCTGCTGGTGTGGTCTTGGTTTTTCTTTGTATCCAAGCCGCAGATGTGCTCTGGTGTTCTTGTTTTGGAGCTGTTTGTGTTTTCTTTGTTTTCTGTTGTTGGCTGAGTGTGCCGCTGTTTGTTTGTTTTTGCCTCCTTGGCTCTTGAATAAACTATGCAGTTCCAAAAAAAAAAAAAAAAAATTACCAGTTATAATTAGCATAATTCAGATGTATTTATTTACTGCGATTATTAAGAATTTAGAGCATCCATTAATGGTTTTAGCTTTTTATCTCATTAGTGTTGTACTAACTTTAATTTCAATCCACATATTGATGAAATCACATCAATCTGTATGAATTTAGATATGATTTTTTTCATTGAAATAAATTTTGAAATTTTTTCAAACATTAGAACTATTTTTTTTTAATTTTCCTATATTTCTCCTTTTTTTTTTTTTTTTTGATACCTTTATATTTAACAAAATTGGGAACATGTATATGTTGACCTTATTTAACAGCACTCAACATATACACCAACACGTCCAAGACATAGTGCTGCTGGAATTGAAGTTCCAATATGATTTCTCTTAGTGAAGGTAATAGAATTTTGAGGTTAGAAAGTTTAGATGTAATCTATTTCGTTTTATTTGACTCTAACTCGGCGGAGATCCTAGCTAATCACAAGGCTGTCACTTTATGCTCCCAATATGCGGCTCTAATTGGCAAAGAGATCGACATAGTGCTCCCCTGTTTTTAGTGCTGCTGGTGTGGTCTTGGTTTTACTTTGTATCTAAGCCGCAGATGTGCTCTGGTGTTCTTGTTTTGGGGCTGTTTGTGTTTTCTTTGTTTTCTGTTGTTGGCTGAGTGTGCAGCTGTTTGTTTGTTTTTGCCTCCTTGGCTCTTGAATAAACTCTGCAGTTCAAAAAAAATAAAAATTACCAGTTATAATTAGCATCATTCAGATGTATTTATTTACCGCAATTATTAAGAATTTAGAGCATCCATTAATGGTTTTAGCTTTGTATCTCATTAGTGTTGTACTTGTAGGCGTTATCTTTTTGGCTTGCTTTTAGAAAATTATATTGAAGCATTCTTCCTTTAATAGGTTGCTAACTTAGAGATAATTTTGCTTACTAACCAAAAGAGATTTGAAGTAAAAGAAGTTCAAATCTGAATTTTAATATGAATATATATATATATATATATAGAGAGAGAGAGAGAGAGAGAGAGAGAGAGAGAGAGAGAGAGAGAGAGAGAGAGTAACTTTCAAATGAGGGGTCCTTAACTTTAATTTCAATCCACACATTGATTTGTATGATTTTTGATATGATTTTTTTTTTTTTTGAATGATAAGTTTATTGAAATATACCTATAAATAAAAATTGAGAATTTTTCAAACACTAAAACTATTTTTTTTTATTTTTCCTATATATCTCCCATTTTTCTGGTGCCTTTATATTTAACAAAATTGGGAACATATATATATTGACCTTATTTAACAGCACTCAACATATTCACCAAAACTTCCAAGACATTTCATCATTGTCATAACAGTCCGACAAGTACAATAGACCCCATTTTATGTTATGGGGTTTTATATTATTGTTTGGATCCTTGTTTGAAAGCTTAAGTGTTTTTGTATTTATTCTTTAATTTTGGGTTTGGTTCATATGTCAAGCCCATCAATCTAACATATAAGGGACGTGTTAGAGAGATTTATATTATTGCTTAGGTCCTTACTCCTTACTTCAAAGTTTTTTGGTTTAGGGTGTAAGCAGTTTGACAACACCTCTCTTGAGTTCACTTAGTAATTTCGTCGAATACTTTGTAGGCAAAACCAAAACTACCACAAACTCCTTCCAAGACCTTGTTTGAATGGACTTATAAGAACACAAAGATAATACTAGCAACAAGAAAACACAATCAACCAAAAGCAAGTAAACCAACACACAAAGCAACACAAGCAATTTTTACGTGGTTCATCAAATTGGATACGTTCATAGATACACCGATTTCACTAGATAATAAGAATGACAAGTACAAGAGATTACCTTAACCCTCAAGCCTTCTCTATTCCTTTTACTCTCAATCTTCTAATCTCACAATCACTCTTTGTTCTAGGGTTTTCTATCACTTTTATTGTCTTCACACATTTGCACACACTTGCATAGTGGAAGACTTTGAGCTAATTACAACAAAACCAACTAAAACTCAAAATTACAAATATGCCCCAAGTACAAAATACATATATTCTTTGAGACAAACATCAACATAGGGATCACTAATTCACTAGCAATGATATGTGTTAATTCATTTGTATGAAGTCATTGGAATTTGAACTGATAAGATATCATCGATGACCTTAGACTTTCTAGAATTATTATAAGTCACATACTTCACAATAAGTTTTAGAATTTGACAATTATTTACAAGAAAAGATTAATTAACAAATTTTCAATACTAAACATATGTAGGTAAATTTAATTGCGAATGTTCTTCAGTCAAACATTCTGTATAATTCCTGCAAAGTATAAATTTAATTTTAGAAAGGAAAAAAAAAAAAAAAACATTACTATTTTGGAGAAGATGGCGGTCAAAACAATGTCACTTCCCTCCACAATTTTTAGATCTTTTGGACCTATACGGGTTGGCCTTTAAGTGAGCCATAATGTATGTAAAAACATTTGGGCTTTGATTTTTCACTTGGATAAAACCCAGCATCCTCAGGATCATGACCTTACTCTTGGATAAAGCCCAGCCCAACAATTAGAATTATTGTCCTTAAACAAGCTCACAGAAAATGATTATTAGTAGCATGGTATTTATAGTGCAAGTGATCTTTGGCCTTTGACATTGTAAAACAACATAATATATTGACCAAAAACACCCAAGTGTTTGATGAAAGGTCTGAGAGAAAACTCAGAGAAGAGAGAACACCAATAATGGAGGTTTTAGTTTCTGATTTTCATTAATTGTACAAGAGAAACGATATAAATGTAATTATAATTAGCTCGATCATGAACCATATTACATTTGTATCTTGTAGTATGATCACAATCAGAGGTCCATGGTAACTCCCCTGTGTATGCGCACTCTGAATTATTCTTCAGACTTTTCAAGTTACTGCTGTGAAGTTCAGGTGTGCTCATGATCATTATTAATCCAATTAGTCCACATTATTAATATAAATTTGTATTTCTTTCGTGCCCAAAGTGCCTCACGCGTAGATAGCACTGGGCAGCTATTTTGTTTTTTGTTTAATAATGGTCAACAAAGGAATTCTGCACACATGTTTCATGTTTCATGCCTCTGAAATTTTCGGATCAGCTTATTGTTTGAGTTGGTAAAACTATTGGCAGATTTCTCAAATATCAGCCATATTATGTGGTTTTCTACATAAGGTTAAGCATATTACTTAATTGGTAATAATAATGTCAGTATCTCAACTTTATTATATCAAAATTTTCAGAATTAAAATATGGACGGGCCAATAAATTAAATCAATAGAATGATTGCACTCTAAGTGGATGCACTTGTAATTGTGTTAGCCGCCTTACTTTTTCCTTTGGGTGGCATTAGGCAAACAAATGAATTTTTAAGCTAAGTGCTTGTGCCATTATGAATATGAAAATTCTGAAATCTCAACTTTTTGTTAGTACGATGATACCGCAAAAACATTCTTGATAAGGAAAAAGAAGTTTGGGAAAGTGCAGTGAATAAACTAAAAAACATTCTTGATAAAGATATCTATAAGGTGTTGAAGGTAAGTTATGATAGATTAGATGATGACCAACAAAATATATTTCTAGATATTGCGTGTTTCTTTAAAAGGACAAGCATTTTCTGAATGCTAGTGGCCTCTATAAAGAGATTGGATTAAATGTTCTTATATTATCGACAGGTCTTTGATATCTATCTCAAAAAATACGATAACAGTGCATGATTTGCTAGAGGCCATGGGTAGAGAAATTGTCCGACAAGAGTAGGGATGGCCAATGGGGAAATGGGGATGGATATAGGTCCCCCCATCCCCATCCCCAATTTCCAAACCACGCCCCCCCCCCCCCCCCCCCCCCCCCATTTCCCCATTTTTCCCTATAAAAAAATCCCCAAATGGGGATGGGGGAGCGGGGATTTGGGGCCCTGGGGGAAAATGGCCATAGACAAGAGTCTATCGATGATCCTGACAAACGCTGTTGATTGTGGCATCAAAGGATATCCACCATGTATTGACAAGAAATATGGTGAGACTTTAATACTTAATAGAACATTAGCTTAAAGTTCAAATAATTCGTATGCATTAGCTCACATTACAGCGGAAGTTGTATTAATATATACATTGAACATAGATGCTATTTTTGAATTATTGTTATTTATTAAAAGTTATAATTTAGAAATATATTTTTGATACTAACTTAACTCTTGTAGAATACATATTAGGGAACTGAAACAATTGTGGGCATCTCTTTAGATATGTCTAAAACAAGGGATATACTCTTAAATCCATGTGTTTTTGTGAAGATGCAAAAGCTGAGATTCTTAAATTTTTGTAGCTCAATTTATAAATTGATAATACATAACTGAAATATATTAACCGTAAAAAATAATAAAAATAATAAAAATAAAAACTGAAATATATTATAAAAAAATGGCATGTGTTGTTCAATATTTAAAAAGGGTTATATATCTTACATATTATTTAATTTTTTTTTTAAGTATTCTATTTTAATCCTGTTAAATAAAAAACCATAAAACTTATGTAAAAAGCAATTAAACATGAAGTTGTGGGTTGAGCTGTTCCCTTCATAAAACTTTTATGCGGATTATTGTAAATTTTTTTTTTTATTACAAAAGAAAACAGTTAACTGAAAGCCAATTATTACAATATGGCCCGCACCCAAAATGGTCCCAATGGACAAAAACATTAAACAAGGCTTAAAACGACACGGTTTGAAAATCCATGAAATAAAGAAAATGGATCAGGCACGTCATGGGCCGACCCAACATCGGCCCAATTGGTAAAATAA
This sequence comes from Acer campestre, assembly GCA_954870605.1. Taxonomy (NCBI): domain Eukaryota; kingdom Viridiplantae; phylum Streptophyta; class Magnoliopsida; order Sapindales; family Sapindaceae; genus Acer; species Acer campestre. The sequence continues at coordinate 47,248,134 of OX940801.1, read as the reverse complement.
TTTTGAAAAGCCTAAGTGCGACGTCGTTTGAGGAATATTTAAATCAAAGAGTAAGCCGTAGGCGTCATCTGTTTGTTTCATTGAGTTTCTGTGACCTAATCGAAGTTGGTGTGGCGTTGTTGGCAGGTGTTTGGTATTTGAGAAAAAAAAATTAATGGGGCAAGCGTGGTTTTCACTTGGTGGGGTTGTTGAGACTTGAGGAGGAGCAAGTGAAGATCAGCTCCCGAAAACGACGTCGTTGCAGTCTGCCCAACACCTTCAACGTTTAAGCATCATTGTTTCTTATCTTCAACGTTTAAGCATCATTGTTTTTTGTTTAAGTGATAATTAGGTATTATTTAGATTTGCCCTCTGTTGAAAAAAAAATTACAACAGAAACCAAAATGTATTTTGCAACAAATATGTTGTACACTCCATCAAGTCATCAATTTGAATTCATATATTTTATGTAAAAAAGAAACATAAAATATGTCTCCGAGTTCATCAAAGAACCAGAAGCTCATGACCAAGGGGATTTAGTTGAAGTAATTAACTGTTGAATATCACTAATGGACCTGCCTATAACTCATTTTTGTTTTCTGTTTAAGTGATAATTAAGTACCGTTTAGATTTGCCCTCTATTGAAAAATAAATTACAACGGAATCATAAATGTATTTTGCAACAAAATTGTCTTTTCAAAATTGTAACACTATCGAGTCATCGATTTGAATTATTTAAGCTTGTGAAAATACACAACGATCCAAACATATAAAAAGAAACATAAAACTCATTTGCCGATAACTTGGCTAAATTGAGTTCCAAGAGGAGCGGAGATTCTTTATCTTTGTTTTGGATGGTGTAGTTGCGGTGGCTGGAGGTAGTGGTGTGCTCTCTATTTTCTATTCTGTTTTTGTTGCTCAGCTTGGTCTTGGTTTAGGTTATTGAGTCTGTGGCTTAGAGTTTTTTGGTTGCTTGGTTTCTTTTGTCTTTGTTTCTTTTGTGTGTCGTTTTTGGCGGACTGCCTGTGGCTTCCTTGCCTCTTGTTGTTCCTGTTTCGTTGGGCTCTTTCCGGGTCCCTTGAATAAAGCCTACTGTTAAAAAAAAAAAATACACGTCTCTGAGTTCATGCAAGAAGCAACAATACATGTATCTCCACCTTCGGTTGATAAGTAAATGACCAATCAAACTCTAGAAGCCCACCAAAAATCCAAGAGTTAGGCTTACATAGAACCACACCATCAGTCCATCGTGACTTTGTACCAAAATTTCCAAGACTTTTTATTGCTCAAATATTTCCAAAATTTCAATAATCAGGAATTACTTTATCAATTATGTTTTAAGTCAAGGGAATTCGAACTAAATAATTCCTAGTCCTTTGATAGAGCCAATTGAACTAAAGAATGAGCTATAAAATTAGCTCTCGGTAAACTAAACGAATTTCTTCTAACAAATTGGACAACATTTTAACATCCTGTAACCAGAGTACTTAAAATCGATAGATATACCGAAATATCCACCGATATATCTGTATTTTGGAGGGACCGATATCGAAACAGGCAAATATCCAATATCCTGCAGAATATCCGACCGATTTCGAAATATCCGTTAAAATCTCCCGATATTCCCGAAATATCCCGAAATTCCCGAAATTTCATGAATTTTACCCTGAAAGTCTAGGGATATTTTGCATATTATTAAAATAATTTTTTTTAATCCTAAACAATTAAATTATTGTTAAAATAATTTAGCTTGAAAATTATTTTAGAAGAAGCATTAACAAATTTATAAAAAATTTCAACATAATAGTCAATAGTAAAATTATTGAGAACTTGAAGTAAAATTGAATAAAGAACCAAAGAGTGGACATGTAAAATATGTAAAATTTTGTGAAAGCAATATGAAAAAAAAAAAATTGTTGGTGACTCAAATGTGTAAAACTAATTCCAAATAGTATTAAATATGTACCAATCAATTTATAAATATATAGAATTGATTTTTTTGTAACTTTGTGCCGACATTCCAAATAAAAGAATCTCAAAATTATTTGTGTAAAACGTGTAAAAATAATCAAATTGTTTCTTTTGAGTTTTGAGTGGAGAATCTAAAGAAACTCAAATATTTTTATCAAAAAATAAAATAAAAAATAAATAAGAACATAATTATTTGGTATGGCCCATATGGTAGAGAATCATAATGATAGAATTTTGAAAAATAGTATATTGGGGATAATTCGGATCTTCTAATACATAATGTCTATGCGCAATTAGACACTGAAGCTGCAGGAATTGCTAATTTTGGAAATAAGGTAAAAGGTTACAATTTACAACAAATTTTATAATTCCAGTATTATTAATTCTTTGCATGTGAGTATTGTGTCATATACTCATATTAATATATATTATATACATATTGATCTCATGAATGTAGCTCACATACTTTAAGGATGGAAGGAAAAGTTTTGGTAAACAAGCAGCCATTGCAGCTAGAAGCAAAATGCAACCAGGTATATAACTTTTATTACAAAAATTTACATATTAATAATAAATAATAATATCATTGAAATAATATTCATACTTATAATACTTAATAATTTTTATTACAGCTGATTGGTGGGTAATGTATGAAAACTGTGCTCCATCATTGAATACAATAGCAGTTCGCATACTATCACAAACATCATCATCTTCTGCATGTGAAAGAAATTGGTCCACATTTGCTTTAATCCACACAAAACAAAGGAACCGTCTTGCCTATTTTAAGCTTGAACAACTTGTTTATTGTTATTATAATATGAAATTGAAACTTAGGGATATGGCAGCTGAAAAAGATAAAGTAAATGAAACTGATTTTATAGATCTACTTCAAGTAGCTGCTGAAGCAGGAGACGATAATGAGAATCCTATTTTTAACTGGCTTAGACCTGCCTCCTTGGATGATGACGAGGGAAATCCTGATTCACATATTGCTTCGCATGCTCGAGAAATGGGAATAAATGTTGAACAAGTGATTAGAGAAGAAGTTGGTATAGATCGTGGAGTTATTGTTACCAGCTCTTCCGATGACCAACATACCTTTGATGTAAATAGTGGAGGAAAAGATGATGGAGATGATGGGGATGGTGGGGATGAGGCAAGAGGTTAGGATTTTGGTGCAGGAGGTTGGAATGCTGGTGCAACAAGTTGGGATGTTTGTGCTGGAGGTTGGGATGTTGGTGCAACAGGTTGGAATGCTAGTGTGGCGGGTTGGGATGCTCATGCATGTAATTTTGATCAAACTCATGGTAGATAGCATGGAAGAACAAGTCAAAATGATGAAGATTCTTTGAATATGACTCTCTCCTCAATGAGTATAGACACAGAACATAGTTCTTTGGGTGAATCACAGACAATGTCAGGTTCTCATGTACCATATTATGGTAGTTATGGTGGCTGCAATATATTTGATTATCCTTCTCCACAAATGCCATATGCAATACCTATGTATGCAGATCAACAATATCCACCAAGTTGGGTAAATCCAAACTACCCAATTCATGGATCAGTCGGAAGAGATCAAGTAGCATACGTGTGATATATTAATAACTACATTGAAAACTATGCAAGCACTTTTTCTTGGGAAATTTATTGTTCGAATCAAGATAGAAATGTATCTTATGTATTTGTATCTTATGTATTTGAACCAGCAAGGAATTCATTTTGGTTTTAAATTTCCGACACGCAGTGTATTATTATGTATGAATTATGATTTATGATAGAATTTTGGAAGTGTGGAACTATTACTATATATATTTTTTAATGATAATTTTGTTTATTAAATATTTAATCTCTTTATATTGTATATAATATTATAAAAGTGAAACAAAATATTATTCTATTAAATACTCAATTTTAAAAATTATATACAGACTCTATTTATGCTATAATTTATATTAAACTCATAACTATGCTAATTTATTATTGAAATATGATTCATTTGATGTATAATTACTTGTTTAAGCTTGTCCTAAAATTTCACAAAAAAAAACTAACTTTAAATGTAAATATCCATCATTTTTTTTAATTTTTGACAGAATATCTACCGATATCGATAATATCCTCGATATATCCGTAAATTTAGAAGCCCGACATTGATGCCGATACCGATATTACGTTCCTTGCCTGTAACCAATACAAGCTCTAGCAAGGGTAATGAGTTACACTTAATAGTATTAATGACAGTTAAAGAATCTGACTTGAGACAAACCGGAACATAGCCTCGGTCTCTTGCCAACTCCAAACCCTTTAACACAATCAAAGATTATGCAATTTCAATAGAAAACCGTTTCAAACATGCAGCCATGACACAACCCATGTTATATGGAATTACCACTTCCACACGCACCAGACCTGCAGTACCCACCTACATTTTCTTTGTAAACACCCTGACTTGGAGGTTGCCAACAACACACTCGGGCACCCATACTAGCAGCCGTAATGCTAACATGAGCACCACGAAAATCTTGTAAAAACATCTGAGCCCAACCCACAACTTCATCTACATTCATCAGCAGGGGACAGAGGATTTGAGATTATACCGTGTGACAGATGCTTGATAGAAACACCAAACTGTTTGACAAAATGTCAACAGTTTTCACTAAAGAACTATCACTGAAACTTCCAACGGTGAAGAGCTAGAGAAGGCAAATGAGAGATGATGAAAAGCTGAAAACAAGAGTTTCTGGAAATTTCTTCACAAACTGATTTCAACAATTACAAGCACTATTTATATTAAATACAACAAATGATGGACAAAGCTACACATCTAGCAAAACTGGAGTTTTAACAGAAACTGAAATTAACAACCCTCCGCCACTATTTGTTAACTTTTTATGTTCGTTTAAGAAATCTGAGGATTTGGATTAAAAAAATTACAGAAATGATAGCTTGGCATTGTTGCAGACCCTCATGCTTTGTATACAATGACTAAAATTGAATTACATGATATTGAATGAACAAGACAGTAGAGCATTATCAATTACTTTACATTCTCCACTTCAGTTGGTCCAGATTTGGGCTTGGGAGAAGTTTCTAGAATTGAGGCCAAAGCCTAACTTGATCCAACTTGGTGAGCTGAGATTCGCTCAATGGCACAAGACAATGTTTAGAGTTGAGAATGTGAGGACAGTTTTAGACTCAACCGAAGAGAGTTCTGATTGGCGTCTGTATGCTAAAACTTTGAAAAATTGAAAAATTGGCAGCTGAGATGCAAGAATTGTTGCAGAGTTAAAAGCAAATAGATGTGGCTGCAAATGACTCCAATTCTTCACAACGATTGGGATCAACTGATACCCACATTTCCTTTTCTGCATAAAACTTAGGGAAATTCCAATTTTTCGAAGTTTTAACATACAGACGCCAATCAAAACTCTCTTTGGCCGAGTCTAAAACTGTCCTCGCATTCTCAACTCTAAGCATTATCTTGTGCCATTTAGCGAATCTCGGCTCACCAAGTTGGATCAAGTTAGGGTTTGGCCTCAACTTTAGAAACCTCTCCCAAGCCCAAATCTGAACCAAGTGGTGACTGTAAAGTAATTGCTAATACACTACTGTCTTGTTTATTCTCAAAATGGTCTAACTAAGTTAAAGAAACAATCTTTTCTTTCAACAAACTAAAATCTCTATAAATGTGAGCAAGTACAGCTGGTGCAAGTGCAATTCTAGTCCCTCTAGCTAAATGTATTGCAGTAGGAAATATAGCTTTGACAATTACAGAGGAGACTGGTAAAACAAACCTTGACAACCAAAGGGCAAGAAATGCTTCGTGTTCGATTTCACTTCCACTATCCATGAATGTCTTCTTCCACAAACTAAAATGTGCTTTGTTCCATGCAGTTCTATGGAGTTCCCTTATTATCTGGCTTAATTTCTCTTCTGTCCTTTTAAGTTCATCTGTTTCAAGTGGGCTTAAAACAGAGGACCCGAACACTGAGTATCCAGAAATTATTTTATCCTTCAGTGTAATAGTAGCTTCACCCCAAGAAAAAAATGTAACTTTTGGTCTCAGAACACCATTTTTCTGCAAGACCAAGAACCAAATCAGTGTTTCTTCTGATTTCATAGGTGGAATTCAGGATTGCTTCATATATACCAGCTTTTTTCCAAGTAGATTCATGCAAAGAAGCCATTTTTCCTACCCAAATTTTCCAGTCTTCTTGAGGTGATGAGCATCCATAGAATACTAGCTTCAAAGGCCAATTATTTGGCTAAAAAGTATGCGGTAAGGAGGAGAAACAGCTTGAAGGAAGTTGAAAAACTGGCCCTTCAATGGAGGTAACTGTAGGTTGCAGAAAATGGGCTACTCTCATGGTAGGTTCTCCATCACCACTTGGAGAAACCATCAGCTCTTCTCTCTCTACAATACCCACATCAGATTCTGACAAGCCCTCCATGAAAAAATGGGTTGTGTTGTGTGCGCTTCTAGCTTACAGAGTAAAGAGACACTGTTGAGAGTACTGTTGAGGCTTTTGCTTGAAGTGAGAGTTTAGAGAGAGATGTTGTAGTGAGACGGTGTCTCTGGACTCGGGCACTTCTTTTATTTAGGGGGCATGTCAAAATCATCCCTTTTACAAAATACACTTTTTTTTATTTATTTATTTATTATTATTATTTTATTTGTTTTTAATGTTTACAAATTAACCAAAATTATCAATATATTAAGTGCATACCAATTTAGTCCCTTAGTTTCCAAAAACAACCAAAAAGTTTTATTCTATTACAATCTATTATCAAACCGTTAATTTTACTTCATTTAACATTTAACTAGAACTATTTATCATGATTTTGTAAAATTTGAAGGAATCAAAAAAATGGGTGAATTATAGAAAAATTCAAGAAAAATAGTTCTAGTGCGAGAAAAATTCAAGAATTTTATTCATTAATAGATTTTAATGAACTTATCAACCATATAAAAATTCAGATCAAAATTTATAAAAATCGATATGATTTCATCAAAATCTTTATATAAATTAAAATAAGATATCTCGCATGATTTATTTTCAGACATAAGGAATTGTTTAGTGTTTTATGAAATCATAAAACGATTTTAAAATTTCCCCCCACTAAGTAATTTGACGCTAATAGATGTCCACTTAAAGGATATTTTTGATAATTCATAAAAGGATATAGAGCATCTCCAACCATGAGCTCTATATTTTAGCTAGTAACTTACTTCAACCATCCTCTCTCTTATAGCTAGTCATTAATATTTTAATATTTTTTGAATTTAAAATATAAATAAATTTATTTTGTTTTAAATTGTAAAAATAAGAGAGAAGATCAATCAATTTAAAATATTAAAAAAAAAAATAAGAGAGATAAATTAGGGAGCTTGAAATGGCTCCCTACATTTGGAGAGCCTCTTGGTGGTTCTTTAAAATTGGGAGTCATTTAGGGAGCCCCTTGAAGTGCTCTAAAATAATCTCCACTAGCTATTTTAGCTAAGGATGGGGTTCATAAACCATGTCCTTAGCTAAAATATGGAGTGAATTTGGTTTTAGAGCACTCCAAGGGGCTCTCTAAATGGCTTCCTATTTTAGAGAGCCACCAAGAGACTCTCTAAATGTAGGGAGCCATTTCAAACTCCCTATCTTCTCTCCTTTTTTTTTTTTTTTTTTTTTTTATTATTTCTAAGTTGATTGATCTTCTCTCTTATTTTTACATTTTAAAACAAAATAAATTTATTTATATTTTAAATTTAAAAAATATCAAAATGCGAATGACTCCCTATAATAAGGAGGATGGTTGGAATGATCTCATGAAAAATTGCTAGCTAAAATAGCTTTTTAACTAAAATTTAGAGAGTATGGTTGGAGATACTCTTAGGGTGCGTTTGGCATGGACATGGGACAGGACAAGGTGGGACGGGACAGGACAAGTTGTTCTGTATTGTGTTTGGAAGGCCTGTGACAGAACTGTGGACTGTACTATTATGCGTTTGGTATGGCTAGGACAGAACAGGACAAGAGGTTCAAATGACCAGAGTACCCCTCTTATATATATAACAACATATATTATAATATTATATATTAATATATAATAATATCAAATAATAAAATATTTAAATATATAATAATATTAAATAATAAAATATATAATATATAATAATATATAACATATTATTATATTATATATATTATTATTATTTGATATTATTATATATTAATATAGAATATTACTGTATTATATATATAACAATATGATATATTATATTATTATATATAATAATATATAATAATATTAAATATTAGTACATATAGAAAATATAATATATATAATAATAATATATATATTATATAATGTATATAATATATATATATATGTTACAATATATATAATAATTAATATATATTATATTATATATATATCCTATTTATAAATAATAATATTATATATATATAAGATTATATATATAATATATTAAATATTATTACATGTACAATAATATATATATATATATATATTGTTGTATAGGTAATAATATTTAATATATTATATATTATTATAATATATATATATATATTTTATATTTATATTACAAATATATTTTATATATATAATATGTGTAGGGTCATGGGACAAGTTGTCCTAGGGTCTTGGGTGGGACAATTTTTTGTGATTTTTGTCCCACCTTGTCCCGTTCTATCCCATGCTAAGGACGCGCCAAACGTGGGATAAGAACAAGTTGTCCCACGTTGTCATGTCCTGTCCTACATACCAAACGCACCCTTAAGGACCATTTTAATAAATTTGCAAACAGCGGAGAGTATTTCATGAAACTATAGATACCTTTTTGGAGTTTTCTCCTTTCATGAAAGGATGAACTGTAAGTTTGAGTAAACATTACAATCTTCCATCAAAAAAAAAAAAAAAAAAAAAAAGTAAACATTACAATCAAAGCTTTACTTTCCCCGATGAAAATTTAATAGATAGATTTTTAAATATCTTTTCTTACACTTTCTTCTCAAATGTCAAATCACTCTATTGTCTTATAGATTATATATTGTCTCGAGGGTTTTGCAAATTTTGAAACAAATTTAATAGATTAAATTAACAGTGTAATCAGTTTTAATGCGCACTGTTGATCATTTAATACTATAATATAATTGGGTTGACAAAATTAAAGTGAACAAATTGTAATTAATTAGATACTAGATAACACAAATTGCATCCATCAAATCAGTTCTTCATCATTTTTTTTGTGACATGACAAGCACATGCTAGTTAAGTTAATAGAGTAAACCGTAAAGATACTATCGATCCATATCAAACTTAATTGGTTCTGTTGTAACTATATATTCAATTGGTTTCTGCAAACTTATCCATTTTAACTAGATATGCCTACTTCCGTTTTATGAAGTACTTGTTGCCCGATGGCAAAAACCTGGGCCGGGTCAGGCCGGGTACCCGGTTTTATACAGTCCATTGAGGTGTTGTGCACCCATTGAATTCTAGCTTCAAAGGCCAATTTGTTGGCTCAAATTTATGTGGTAAGGAGGAGAAACAGCTTGAAGGATGCTCAAACACTGGCCCTTCAATGGAGGTCACTGTAGGTTGTAGAAAATGGGCTACTCTCATGGTAGGTTCTCCATCACCACTTGGAGAATCCATTAGCTCTTCTCTCTCTACAATACCCACATCAGGTTCTAACAAGCCCTCCACGAAAAAAAATGGGTTTGTGGGTTGTGTTGTGTTGTGTGTTTGTAGCGCTTACAGACTAAAGAGACACTGTTGAGGCTTTTGCTTGCTGGGTAAGTTTAGAGAGAGTTGTTGAAATGAGATAGTATTCGGAATGTCTCTGGCACTGCTCTTCTTTTTATTTAGGTGGCATTTCAAAATCATCCCTATTGTTTTACAAAATACCACTTTGTTTTTAATGTTTACAAAATCATCCCTATTGTTTTTAATGATCTATATATTAAGTGCATATCAATTTAGTCCCCTGTATATATATAATAAGTTTGGTGCAATTTATTACTAAATGGTGAAGTTTGGTGCAATTTATTGATCTAACGATAAAGGGAATAGATAAAGGGAATAGTACTAAACGGGGAAAATGGTCATTAATAGAATTAGAATGGAGAGTTTGACCAATATGCCAAACGTCATCGTATCCCTAAAATTAATTTCACTTTCAAATGAAAATATATAAAATAGAATACAAAAAATGAAAACATTACGGAACAGATCCTTAGAGCATCTCCAAAAGGTTCTTCAAATGAAATATTTATTAAAGTCAAAAGAGCCACATCAGCATATTTTGCTCCAACAGACTCTTCAAATGAGATTCTTCAAATAAGATTTTGCTTCTCTCTCTTCAATATTGAAGAGTAACTTCTCCCTCTTCAATTATTATTATATTATTTTTTATATTATATCATCATTAATATTTGACATCTATATCTTTTTATCTTTTTAATTAAATTCAATTAATATATAATAAGTTTTAATTTATAAATTTTATCTATCATAAAAATTATACCATTATAAAGATTTCATTTAGATCTTTAAAATGATACTAATATTGAATATTTAATAATAACATATTATTATATCTAACTTGAAAAAAAATGAAGGGTAATTAGATTTGTTGGGAGAGGAATTTGAGTGCTTTCATTTTTATTTTTTTTGAAATACAACTACTGCCAGGACCCGGTGAGATTAATTAAATTCTATAAGCACGGCCTGGAATACTGCTCCCACTATCGGGGAGAGGTTACATAAGGACTACAACTCTCACAGCCGGAGAGAGGGCTGCTCCCACAAACCGGGAGAAAACTCCCCACACATGCTTGTAAAATGTGCATGGTGGGACTTGAACCCCTGACCACTAGGTGTGAAAGGGAGGTGCACAACCATCTCTACTAGGAGGTGATGTGCAATTTGAGTGCTTTCATTAAAATAATATAAACCTATTTCTAATTGAATAGTCTTTTGGAAGGGCTTCTTTTTTTTCACTCTTCAAATTGCCACATAGGTAAGCAAATAAACATTTAAAGAGTGAAAATAGAAGAGTCTTTTGACGATGCTCTTAGATCTCCAATGGAAAAGAGAATAAAGTATTTGACAAAATAGCATACTATTGTTTGGTTTCTACATACATGTTGCAAGAAATTTCCTCAATCAAGACTTTGCACCAAAATTTGCACGACTTTTTAGAGCTATGGTATGGTAATCCTAAACTCCCTATGTATGTAAGATCGAAAACAAATGGATGAAGGGTTGGATTCAAATCACCAAATATCTCTTTCATTTGGGTCATGATAGATTAGATTCCTGCAGCCACATAATTTTCTAGAGAGTAATTGATACTTTCGAAGTTAAGAGAAGACTAATGTTGAGGTAAATGTAGATGCTAACTCCAATAACATCACATCCTCCATTTTTCTTACTAGCGGGATACGCTGGAAGATAAATGTTTTAATTAGTTTGAGGCCACCAATTCTCTACAAGAAGAAGAATTAAACCAGCTTCCATAGTATTAATGAAGAGTATCAAGATTGTGATAAGGAAGTTGTAGGAATTTTTCTTGATAATGATTTCGCTCTAAAATTTCGAAGACTTTATATTGCTCAAATAGGTCCCACAATAGACCACATTTTCTGCAACTAGCAATGACTAGTATCAATTGATACGTTATAAGTCTAAGGGAAATCGAACTAATATGATATCATTAATAGATGTCAATTGCAAAGGTCAGTTGGTGTAAATTTGTCTAATTATTTGTGTCAATATTGATATTGAGGTGAAATTGTGTGATAAATTACAAAGCTGAACATGACAATAGACATCTGACCATATTTATTAGATTTGGTCTCCACTCTTGTTAGAGGTGAAAATTATGACTATAGATTTTGGTATTTGTATTTGGAGAATTCTATGAGAGTTGGAGATGCATATGAATTATATATTTATGAAAGCTTTAGATAAGTTTTAATAGTTTTTAATCTAATTAAGTAATTAATTGTAGAAGGGTGATTATACGTAACCTTATAATAAAAAACAAAAATAAAAAGTGATATACAAGTATACAACCGTGTTTTAGAGTTTAGATCATGCTAAACCAACTTCAACATTCAATCATTAATGTATTAAACAATTAAAAAAATTGTCTCAACCATTATATTAAGAGCACATGAGTTGTAGAGATGTTGAACTTAAAAAATTATGTTACAAAAAATTTAGCCTAACCCAAGTTTGGCTCATTTGTAATTATATTTATATGCTTTTATTATTATTTTTTAATTTTATTTTTGAAACTATGAATTTATAAATTTTTTTGAAACCAATAGATCTATATAAAAGGCACAAACGGCCACCAAAAACAACGCAAAACCCCTGCAGGGGCGCTAGAAAAACAGGGGAAAACCCCGAGGCCACAAAACGCAACCGGCAAAAGAAACAAAGAGACGGAACAGCAGAAACTACCCAAAATCCCATAACAACACTTCCTCCTGAGCCCCAGACCCCATCTTGGCTAAGGAATCAGCCACGAAATTTCTGATTCTAGGGAGAAACACCACCCTAACTCTGAACAGCAAAACCAAAAGACTCCGAATCTCATTAATAATAGACGCAACCGTAGGCTCAGCATCCCCATCCCCGTTCACCCAAGAAACCGAATCTTTAGAATCACTGAAAATAAAGATAGACTTCCTTCTTAACCCCACCGAACGAAAGCACAAATGACAAGCTTTGAGGATAGCGGTGGCTTCCGCAACCAAAGCGTTAGCAAAGCCAATACTACTAGAGAACAAACCCAAGACCTTCCCGGAATCACCTCTCAAAATACCCCCAATACCAGCTGAACCGGGATTCCCTCTCGAGGAACCATCCACAAAAAAATTAAGGCCATCAAAAAAGAGAGGAGTGCCGGGCTGAGAAGAGGCAAACTTAAGCAGGGAACTGGAAGAAACACTGTCAGGAAAATTATAAATTGATAATACATCGTAGCTTAAAATTGAAATATTTTATATATATATATATATTGGCATTTGTTGTTCAATATTTAAAAAGGGTTATCTTTTCTTTCATATTATTTTAATTCTGATAAATTAAAAGGAGAAAAAAAAAACAAAAAAAAAAAAAAAACAAAAAAATAAAAGCTTAAAACATAAAACTGATGTTAAAAGGAATGGATTTGTGAGTGTCCTTGAAAAACATGGAGTATCTTTCCTGTTTGTTGGTGACAACAGCCACTCGAGATAAAAAGGGTTTTATTTATTTATTTATAATTTTTTACTCTTTTTTTTTTTAACTTAGTTTTTTTTAATAAAAAAAATAGATGTGTTAAAATTTTTATTTCAATAGATGTATTGATTTCAATTTGGATTCAATATGGGATTTTTTTTTTCAAATTAAAAAAATTACAATATATTATTGTATTATTTTTAATATTATTTTATTATTTGTTAAACCATTTTAATTCCAATTTCTGTCAATTATCTTATTAACCTTAAATGTTTAAAATAGTTAACGGTAGAAGGTATTTTGGGTATTTTTTAACGATAAGGGGGATTTTGGGAATAGTACTAGATAGGGGAAAATGGTCATTAATAGAATTAGAGCAGAGAGTTTGACCAATATGTCAAACGTCATTATATCCCTAAAATTAATTTCTTGTTTTTAAATGAAAATATATAAAATAGAATACCAAAAATAACGAAAACATTACAGAACAGATCCTTAAATCTCCAATGGAAAAGAGAATAATGTATTTGAGAAAACAACATGACTATTGTTTGGTTTCAACATACAAGTTGCAAGAAATTTCCTCAGTCAAGACTTTGACCAAAATTTGCAAGACTTTTCATTATGGTATGGTAATCCGAAACTCCTTATGCATGTAAGATCGAAAACAAATGGATGAAGGGGTAGATTCATATCACCAAATCTCTTTCATATGGATCATGATAGGTTAGATTCCTGTAGCCACATAATTTTCTAGAGAGTAGTTGATACTTGTAAAGTCAAGAGAAGACTGACGTTATCACTAATATGTGTAGATGCTAACTCCAAGAACATCACATCCTCCATTTTTCTTGCCTACTGAATACGTTGGAAGATAAATGTTTTAATTTTTCTACAAAAAGAAGAATCAAACCTTTTCTTTCTCAAAAAAAATAAAAAAAATAAAAATAAAAATCCAACCTTTCACAATATTAATCAAGAGCATCAAAATTGTGATAAAGAGGATGTTTATAACAAATTACCTCTCACCAGCTCCTAAAAATCACTTGACATACTCTTCATTAACATTATTAGTTGCCTGAAAAAGTAACCTGCTAATCAATTAAATTGTAATCAATAAATAATAAAAAAAGGTGCATATATCATGGTTTTATGACCAAAATAACATCTCCATAGATAAATAAATAATAAAAAAGGTGCATATATCATGGTTTAATGACCAAAATAACATCTCCGTAGATAAATGAAGTAGTATTACGTTACTTTTTTAAGTAGAAAAAAAAAAGTAGAGAACAAATAATGAACTGTACAAGTAAATGAAAATAGTATTGGCTAAAATTTACAGGTAAATTTTAGTTATTGTTAAAATCTAAATGGAGCATCCCTAATAAAATAAATAAATAAATAAACCTTTGTTTAAACGGAAATTTCTGCTTAAAATTATTAGGATCCGAAAATACCACCTAAAAGAGAAAACTCAAAAATGAAAGTAAAAATTGTCAATTTTGGAAAAAATACAGATGATGACCTTTGGTTTGTACATAGAAGTTGCAGAAAAATTCCTTGATAATGATTTCACTCCAAAATTTCGAAGACTTTATATTGCAAAAATAGGTCCCACAATATACCCCATTTTCCGTAACTAACAGTCTGACAATGACTTGTATCAATTGATATGTCTTGAGTTAATGGATTCAAACTAATATGATATCATTAATGACATGGGAATACTTACAGTTTACAAAGGTCTACATAATAAGAGCACATGAATCGTAGATATGTTGAACTTATAAAATTAAGTTACAAATTTTGGTTTAGCCTAACGGAGTTTGGCTCATTTGTAATTATATTTATATGCTTTTATTATTATTTTTTAATTTTCTTTTTGAAACTATGAATTTAGATAATACGTCATAGCTTAAAACTGAAATATTATATATATAAATTTGGTATTTGATATTTAAAAAAGGGTTATCTTTTCTTTCATATTATTTTAATTCTAATAGATTCAAAGGACAAAAAATACATAAAACATAAAAATGATTTAACAAATTTCAAAACTTATAATCATTAATCTCGTCAGGATGGACCATTGATCCAATTTGTGTCAAATTAAAAAAAAAAAAAAAAAAAAAAGAAAAAAAGATATATATTGTACCAGAAGGACCCAAACATTGTTGTGAAACACATGGTGTATTTGTCCCACAAAACAAAACAACCTGTTTACACTAGGTCGCCATTTTAAGCATCTACATATGATGTGAACAAATCAATGTAATGAAATGTATTTCTTCCACTACTGTGTATAGATTCTGTATAATATCATGAGCATATGAGAAAGAGTATGGGAACAAAAATTACTATTCTGGAGAAAATGGAGATCAAAACACGCCATAGTCCCTCCCCTATTTTTAGTTCTTTTGGACCTATATGGGTCGGTCTTTAAGTGAGACCAATATCGACCCATAATGTATGCAAAAACATTTGGGCTTTGATTTTTCATTTATGTTACTAAATAAAGCCCACCATCTTTACGATCATGACCCATATTTAATTTCTTGTTGACCAGGCTTATTTATAGGGAATATAATAGAATTGGGATTACTATCGAGTAACGATATTTGCACTCTTCAAAATCTGTATGTACACTTCAAATCAACATATTTTTAAAATTCCAATATTACCCTCAAAATGATTAATATAAATATAACTTTCTCATCATATTAATAAAATATTTAATATTTAGAATATTTTAACAAATATTATAATTAGTTACACAAATAAAAAAAAATTACCTTTTTTTTTACTATCTGTTTTTTTTATTAATAAGATTTTAATAGTGATTATTTTAAATTATAAATATCAACTAACTGTTATAAAAAAAATTAAGATGAGAAAATAATTAAAGTTAATTAATAAACTAAACTAATATAAAAAAATGACTAGCAATTACAAACTTATTCAATTAATGTTATTGATGGATTAATTCACAAAAAACAAAAATTGTAGAACAGAACTTCTAAAGAGGAAATAAAAATAAAATATAAGGAAAAAAATAAAATGAAAAAGCTTCATCTCCAGGTTTTTGATTCTAGAAGGAGGCTTCAGGCGTGGCTCCTCGTATCTCCATACGAGTATTAATTTATTTTTTCAATTTTTATTTAACTATTTTATAATGCATTAATTTATAATATTTCTCAAAAACGAAGAAAAAGGGCATATATGGTAATATGTGGGGTGTGCTTACAAGTTAAAACATTTTAAAAATTTTAATGGGGTGTGTGTACATACAGTTTTTCAGGGGTGTAAATATCGACACTCATTATTATTCTCCTCAATTAAATTCCATACCAAACATGTTAGAGGTTTGTTTGGACCTTTTATGATTGTAGATCCATCAATACCAGAAAGTATATTCATCGCATGTCCTAGTAAAATGTATATAGTGAGGCACCAAATATGAAAAGAGAGTTACACCACCTAACTTAATCTAAAAGTGACATCTGTTTAATTTGCAATTCCTTTATGGTAACAAAATAATAAACCAAAGATTCTTCATTCAAATTCAAGAAATTAACATTAATCTTTTGAACAGATTGGAGAGCATAAATCTCATATTACTATAATTAAAAACCTTAAACAATGATAAAACATGACCAGACAAACAAAAACGCATTGGTATACCCCAGAGGCAGTGGCAAATGTAAGGGGGGGCCCATAGGGGCCATGGCCCCCCCAACCAATAAAAAATATATATATATATATATTATAAATCAAATTAAATTATGAACCAATAAAAAAAAAAGGAAACTATTATAAATAAAATGTGATATATATATATATAGTAGGTGATAATACTCTCTTGTCCTTTTATTATTTTAATAATATAAATTAACTTATAATTTTTGTTTTCATAGTTCTAATGATCATGAAAATATGAGATAAAATCAATCCAATTTAATATTTTAATTTCCTATTATTTCATACATTATTATCTAATCTAGTGTGTATTATATATGAGTAATGCTAGGCTTCCCAATTTTTTTTCACAAATTCTTTCCCAAATGTATGTAACGCGTGAGATATCAACATCTTATAAATTATGAGATTATGTGGTTAATGATGTGATGTTGACACCTCACGTTCTACAAACATTTGGGAAAGAATTTGGAAAAAAAAAATTTGGGAAGCCTAGCATTACTCATTATATATATAATATTTTTTTTATATAAATTTTACTAGAACAAACTAAGTGAATATTGAACTCTTATAGCGACTACCTTTGTTATTTATTTTGTTAGGTTAAATATTAATTTGATTTTGATAAATTTACTTTATTAGTTTATTATTTAAATTTTCTTCAAAATTATTATAAGTAAATTTGGTTTGACATGAATATTATAAAATTAAGTTTCAAGTATGTAAATAATTGTGATTTAAATATATCAATGGTATAGTGATATTTTAATTAAACTATTGAAATTTATATTTTATAAGCTGGGAACTATTAAAATATTTTTTTTTCCAGTTATGCATACCATTAAGAATATGCATAAATTTTACAACAAAATAAAAGATGTTTTCTCATACACTCTTTGATTATGAAATTGAAATGAAAATTACGAAGAAAATTAGATTGATTTGGTTATAAATAATTTTCTAGATATAAAATAGACATGTTATATTTTTATTAGTTAATGTCCATTTTATTTATTTATTTGTATCATTACTTTTAACACTTAACAGTATCACATTTTATTGAAAAGTATCAAGTGCGGGATCAGCACTTTTTCTTGTACAAGATTCCTACTGAACTATAATATTTATCTTGGCCCCCCCAAAGCCAAAATCCTGGCTTCGCCCCTGCCCAGAGGATGAAAGTTTTCAAATTAAACATTGTTATCTTTAATGCAAACATACATTAATTATATTTAATTTAAAATTTATTTTCTTCTTTGTTATACTATTACATTGAGACTTTATAAATCTTGCAATCAATATCATAAATTTAATGGTCTTTGTCTTCAGCTTCACAAATTTAATATGAATACCAGAACAAACTTATAACGTAATTCGAAAAACTCAAAGAGTTAGCTTGTTAATATTAACTAATTCATTTGACAATATCTTTTATATTTGTTAAGAAAAATAGTATCAGCAAATTTACTCATAACTGAAGTGCTTGTGCACTTCCTCTAAACATCCCTGATTAAGGTCATTACATTAAAATAAAATATTTAGAGAGGACTAAAGTCAAAAGGTGATAAAATTTAGCGGTACTAAATTGATAATTTTTTAACACTTTTTTGAATTCCAATTTTATCAATAAAATCATAAAGTGTGGAGAAACCCTCCATCAAAAGCTACCAAAAAAAAAAAATATTGTTCTGATTTTTTCAATTTTTTAAGTAAATATTTTTTAATATTTTTAAATAAAAAAAGAAAAGATAAATAAGTTTTCAAGGGTAGTTTAGTCATTTCGAGATACAAATGTGGTTAAAGGTTAAAGTTAACAAAAGTCAAATGACGGTAGGATATATTTATGTAATTATTAGAAAAAAGTGAATATTTATACAATTACACCTAAATTCAGGGTTGTTTGTGAAATTTACCCACCAAAATAATCTTTCCCTTTTACCTGAGGGCACTATTGACTTTCTATACCCCAAACACATTCCAATTAGGATGTTTGTGTCTAAATAGGGCATTTGTTTGAAAATTTTCTTTATTAGACAAATAAAGTTTATGTTTGTGCAATTAACCCATATTTAAATAAAAAAGATAATTTAAATAATTGTTAAATAAATTTAATTTTTTCATTTCTCTATTTATTTATTTTTCTTAATCAAAAAGTTCAGAATTTTTTATTATTATTTAACTATCATTTCAATTTTAAATTTTAAATTTTCATTTTTAAAATTTGGTCAGAGAGGTATTTATGTCATATTATTATATTTTTCCTGTTTGATGCAATTATGTATATAATAAAGGAAACATAATGTAATTTGCCGTGACAGAAAAATGGACGGTGTTGCTAATCCGTTAGCTATTGCCAATTTATTCAAGTTCAGGGGGTTTAATGGTGAAAAAAAAACATGTATAGTTTAGAGAACATTAGTGCCAATTAACCTTGTTTTTTTTTAAACAATTACTATATATAGGATTCAAATTTGGGCCTCCTCATTAGCCCATTCATGCTTTCTTAGTTTTAGTGATGTTTAGGCCCAGTCCAAGCTCAATTGTTTTGAGCTTTTCTAGAGTGTCAAGTGCTTTTTTAATACATAAACTATTTAGAAATAAATACATCAAATTAACCTTAAATTGGTGTATATCTGATCAATGTCTAGCAACAACCTTTATTTGCGCATTCTCTTTAACACATTGACATTGAAAAGTTGTAGCTATAAATTAACCTTAAATTGGTGTTGGATAACGGAGGAAAATGATGGAGTCACAAACAACACCAAGCACAACAATCTCCATGATCAATAAAATCAAGTTAAAAGCTCGAATGCTCGATCCACTAATATTATGTCAGATTGTGTAAGTGACCGAAGTGTGTGAATATCTTGTCTGCAAGTCAATCATTTACCTGGTTTTAAGGATACGGGAACACTTCAATACTTCCTTGGCATGGAGGTTTTTTGAAATACATTACAGATATGTTATTTTAGGCAGGACATGTCTTGTTCCTCACAACCTTATGCTTTCCATTCCTCAAAAATTTATCAACAACATCTACACAGAAGCATTGTTGATTATCTTCAATATGCTACTCTTACCGGACTTGAGATTGCATTTGCAGTAAACAAGGTTAGTCAATTAATGCAAGACACTCTGGAACATCGATATTCAATCACTGCCAAAAGAATATTGAAGTTCTTGAGAGATTAACTTGATAGTATTTACCTAGTCATTTAACTGATTAATGGAAAATGACTACTTTGAAACTTCATAAAAGATTATTTGAATTCACTATTTAATTATTTTACTTGTTCACATTCATCAAGATTCAGATATGTGAAAATTAATAGTAATTCCTGTACTTCCAAACTATTCATAAACTTTGTGAACATTGATCCTGACAATTCTAAACATTGATCCTGCATATGATCAAGAATAAACTAAAACTTACTTTTTTTTTTTTTTTTTTTTTTTTTTTGAAGAACACATAATTAACTTTCATTCAAAAAAACTCCCAAAAAACACATCAACATCCATCAGCTTAGAAAGCCAAGGAGGGAAAGAAGACTCCCAGAAAACACAAGCTATACAGCTAACAGCCCACCTAGCAATCTCATGAGCAACCTTGTTACCATTTCACGGAAAGAAAGAAATAGATCTAACATCAGCAACACTAAGCGAAGCTTTAATAACCTAGAAAATGAGGACCCCTGACAAAATTTGCCAACACTAAGAGAATCTGATTCAACAAAGAGAACAAAATAATAAATTCCTGTCAACAGCAAGCTTCAAACCTTTATAGTTAGCAGTTACTTCAACAATCTCAACATCAGCCCCACCAATCAAGCACACACCTGCAGCAAAGATAGGAACACCCCAACTCTGCCTCCACCAACATCCAAAGCAGCAACCACATTTGTGATTACATACATAACATTTGTGTCACACATCTAGAAATCGTCTATCTTCTAATATGATTAGTTCTTGTATCTCAGATTCATGTTCATTGCCATCTCCTTCAACACCCTGGCTCCTCTCCGTATCATGACTTGTACCACCTGTTTCGCTCCCAATTGCATCTTCCAAAGCAGTCTCCAATCTACATTCCACAAGTTCATTTTGCTTTGCAATCAATTCTGTCGAGGGCACAACTATTTTATCAGCCTCGTTAACTACCTTTGAAGAGGATAACTTTTGACAATGACCCGATAAATATTCACCATCACCAAGCTGTCCATTCCCAACATCATCATGTTTCTTGCTAGATAGACAGTCCTTTAGTGGTCAGATTATCTTCCTTAGTTGTATCCCTTGCAACCACCAGATTAGATTTGGGAGGAACACCAGGAGGAAATTGTTTATTTCCAACATCACTCAACAATTTTTCAACGGTCAGATTGTCTTCGTTAGTTGTATCCATTGCTTCCAGTAGATTAGTTTTGGGAGGAAAACCGGGAGGAAAAGGGGATTCATTAAGTTCCTTCTTTATTATCTGGTTAAGTGGTAACATTTTCGAAGGTAATAATCCAGCAGAATCAGATGCATCACTATCATCCTCCTTCTTTTCTGTTGAAGTCTCCTCTGATTTTCTTTTTCTCATCTTAGAAGTTGAGAAACCAGCACCTTCTGTAAAATGGTTAACTCTCTTTGCTGTTTTTGATCTCTTCTTCTGAGTTATCTTAGAACTCCTGAAAATCCTTTCTTGTGGCAGAACACCTTCTTTTGCAGCTTGTAGATGGTGAAGTGAATCCTTCCACCACTCCAGGTATCGGGTTGTAACATCAGCCTTATAAAGCCGCGGTGGAACATACAATGTGCATAACTGATAGGCTTATTGTAATCACTGACTTGTGCAACACTAGCTGGAAGGTCTTGGTCTAACCCAAACTGCATAGCTACTCGATTCGGAAAGTAATGCTCAACACAGCCACGACCAATGAGCTCAGAAATCCTCAAGCATCGAGCAAATGACTCCAATTCTTCACAACTATTAGGATCAACCAATACCCACATTTCCTTTTCTGCATAAAACTTAGGGAAATTCCAATATTTCAAAGTTTTAGTATACGGACGCCAATCGAAACCCTATTCTGCTGAGTCTAAAACTGTCCTCAAATTCTCAACTCTAAGCATTGTTTTGTGCCATTGAGCAAATCTTGACTCATCAAGTTGGATCAAGTTAGGCTTTGGCCTCAATTCTAGAAACCTCTCACATGCCGAAATCTGGACTAATAACTGAAGTTGTGAATGTAAAGTAATTGCTAATGCACTACTGTCTTGTTCAATCTCAAAATGATCTAACTGAGCTAAAGTAACAATCTTTTCTTTCAACAAACTCAAATCTCTATAAATGTGAGCAAGTACAGCTGGTGCAAGTGCAATTCTAGTCCCTCTAGCTAAATGTATTGCAATAGGAAAGATAGTTTTGACAATTGCTTTGGAGACTGGAAAAACAAACCTTGACAACCAAAAGACAAGAAATGCTTCGTGTTCAATTTGGCTTCCACTATCCATGAATTTCTTCTTCCAAAAATTATAATCTACTCTCCTCCCTGCAGTTCTTCCGATTTCAATTCTTGTAAGTTCCATTTTTTCTTCTGTCTTTGTCAGTTCACCTGTTTCAAGTGGGCTTAAAACAGAGGACCCTAACACTGAGTATCCAAAAATTATCATATCCTCCAGAGTAATAGTAGCTTCACCCCAAGAAAAAATGAAACTTTTGGTCTCCGGACACCATTTCTCTGCAAGACCAAGAACCAAATCATCTTGTCTTTGGATTGAATATGTGGAATTCAAGATTGCTTCATAAATACCTGCTTTTTTCCAAGTAAATTCATGCAAAGAAGCCATTTTTCCCACCCAAAATTTCCAGTCTTCTTTAGGTGCCATGCATCCATAAAATGTCAGCTTCAAAGGCAAAGTTTTTGGCTCAAATTTATGTGGTAAGGAGGAGAGGCAGTTTGCTGGAAGCTCAAACACTGGCCCTTCAATGGAGGTCACTGTAGGTTGCAGGAAATGGGCTACTCTCATGGTAGGTTCTCCATCACCACTTGGTGGAACCATCAGCTCTTCTCTCTCTACAATACCCACATCCGATTCTGACAAGCCTTCCATGAAAAAAAAATGGGTTTGTCGGTTGTGTTGTGTGTGT
This sequence comes from Acer campestre, assembly GCA_954870605.1. NCBI lineage: Eukaryota > Viridiplantae > Streptophyta > Magnoliopsida > Sapindales > Sapindaceae > Acer > Acer campestre. The sequence continues at coordinate 47,225,096 of OX940801.1, read as the reverse complement.
TTCTAGCTTACAGAGACTGTGTTGAAGATCAAAAAGGAGCTTCCTTTATGCCAAAATCTGGGCTTCAAAAAACAGAGTGTGGAGAGAAAACCAAAAATTTCTTCTTTTTTTAGTGTATAAAGCAGAAAAATGTTGAGATTAAATGACAATGGTGTCCTGAGGCTTGCTTGCAGGGAAAGTTTAGAGAGAGAGAAGTGTGACAGACTGACAGTATATGCAATGTCCTTGGCTCCTCTTCTTTTTATTCAGGGGAAATTTCAAAATTATCCCTACGGTTTCACAAAATACTACTTTGGTTTTTTGTTTATAGATTGATACAAATGGTCCCTAATGTATTAAGTGTGTACCACTTTAGTCCCTAAATTTTGAAAAACTAACTAAAAGTTTGCCAATACCATCCATTATTTTTTTTATTTTAGGACTAAACACTTATCAAGGGATGTTTTTAGTATTTCATAAAATTTTGGTTTGTTCACGACTTTGAGTTGGATTTTGAATGAACAAATTGGGATTATTGTATTAATATGCTTTTTATAATGAAGTTGTTTTCACAAACCTCACAATTCGCCAGATTGATTTCAAATGGGAAAACAACTTTATTTCATGATTAAAGAAAAAATCTACCAACAGTTTCTTACAATTAACAAAATAAAATAAGTCTCCAAGATGATCCAAGAAACAACTATATGCATACCTACACCTTCTATTGATAAGTCAAGGACCTATGAAACTCTTGAAACCCACCATAAATCCGAATGCCATGCTCATATAGAACCAATCCACCTCGTGTTCTTTACCATCTTTTTCTTCTCCATTTTTTGTGTTAGGTGTTGAAACACTTACACTACAATTCTCAAGAAGAGGAGATCCACAAAGCTATTTACTGATCAAACATGAAGCATCCAAAGTTTGTATTTGAGTGCTTGAAGAAATCTTCCCAATCAAGCTTTTGTATGATAAATTCAAGCTACTCAAAAATGACAAATTTGAAATACTTTGCGGGGTTTTATTTGAAAGCTTGTTTGCAGAAAAATCCATGGACTCCAATTCAACTTATTGAACATTTAAGACATGCTTCATGAATTTCATATACGGCAGTAAAAGTATTCAAAGTACACTAGCTTCATTCACAGCTTTAACATGGGCATGAAGTTTACATATAATTATTAGATATGAAGTCATGTTAAAGTGCTTGTGATAGAGTAAATCCAACCAGCAATGAGATTTAGTGGATTTCTAGAAAGATCAAGAGTGACAAGAGATGACATATTTACAAAGGGAAGCTGAGGCTGGTGATAAAGTTTGCATTCTGATAATTTTAGTACTTGTAAAGAAGATAGTGTATTTACCATCTGCAGCCAGTTAGAGGATTTGTTGAGCAACACATGACTCAAATCAAGGTACTTCAACAAAGAAAGACTAAGTAGCCAAGAAAAATTCTCAATTTGTAATGTTGACCTGTTTGAACCAAGGTCAAGATATTGCAGGTTGGAAAGATTTCCAAGTTGGTGTGGAATCATTCCCACAAATCCAAAAGAAAGATTTATATATCTCAGATTTTATATATCTCAGATTTTCCTTAGAACCAATAAATCTTGGAATCTCAACTCCAAAATTATTCCAGGCTAAATCCAAGTAAATTAAATGCTAAAGATCAAGCAAAGAAGGATTTATCTTACCACCCAAATATGACTTGGTAGTAGCTTCAATTGCAGCTTGACAGATCTTCCATGATCAAATAAAGAAAATAAAAAATCGATATAAGGATTTCCAAGGCGGAGCACAAAGACATGACCTGTGAAGTTGCTGCAGACGACACTTGCCCATGTACAACAATCTCTATGATCATTCTAAGAGGCAAGACGGTTCGAAGGATTAGTGAGATCTTCCTTGAACCTTAAAAGTGCTTGTTTCTCATTTTCGATACAATCCACAGAAGCGCTTCCATTGCAGAAGCCAATAATATTGATGGTTGCAATGGAAAGTAGCTGAAGTAAAACAAGGCCAACAAAAACACTCATGTCAGCTGGTTTCATATCACTAGTATGTAGATAGAAATTTTAGAAAGAGGAAATGTGCATCAGAACATTATCACTAGCATGCTATTTATATTATCTACTAGTCCCAGAAGCAGATTATTAATAGTTGTGGAAGATTTCATTATTCATTGCTTTGCATCTAAATTTCAAAGACATTTCATTGCTCTAGGTTCCTATAGTAATAACGGCACAAGAAATTTGGCTTAAAAAATCATTTCTTTTCCTAATTATTTTTTTTTTTTCAAAACAAGAAAAAGAAAACTATAGCATACATTTACCAATAAAGTGTCAGTCCTCAGAACAATATGATGTGGAAAACAATGAACAAAATAAGTGGTTAATTAAAGTGGCAAACAAAGTAGCTTACAAGCTTTATTAATGATTGGAGAATCAATAAGAAATGATTTTAAGTGCTTTAAAAAGTCCTTTGGCTTTTCTAAGTTAACAGCATGCCCTGCACAGCACTTTCTCCAATACGCCTTTTCAATCTATGTCCTAGTTCAAGAGGGAATATCCGACTAATGCACAACAAAACGAAAGAAGAAAGAAAAGATAATGTAATCATTCCCTTGATTTAATTTATGCGGTGTCTTATTTGAACATATGTGAGATTTTTTTTTTTTTTTTCCCTGCACATATGTTATGAATTACCTAACTAAAGTACATTTCCAATTGAAATGCTACTCATATCAATAAATTCTCTTGTTCCATTTTGGATGAAAAAGTCTATGAATAGAGGAAGCATATTTGAGTACAGAAATGAAACAATTCTAATTGTCTGTGATTTTCAAGGATTGTTTTGTTAGAATGAACTTCATCCAAGTATATATAGACTTCTAATTGGATACACAACAAAATTCTGGACCATCCTCTTTTAGAATCCAATTAATATCATAGATTATCTGCATAAAAGTTGAGATCCCACTTTGGTCTCCTGCTATACTTTTTTTGGTTCGTATTCTATCTAACTTTTTTTGAGAATACTGATCTGTCACCATGGCATTGAAGTTACTGACACATCTTGGTATGGTTCTTGAGATATTATTATAAGCAATGTCTAGGATTTGTAATGTAGAAAGAAGACAAAGTTTTAATGGTAATGGACCAAGAAATTTATTTGAGCGAAGGTTGAGAATCATTATACTTGTAAACCAATGTATCCAAGTTGGAATATTTCCAGCTAACTCATTATTACTAATTTCAAGTGTCCTCAACTTTATACAATTTCTTAGTGACACCGGTATTGTTCCAGAAAATCGTTTTTTTCTGAAGGTGCAGTGACTGAAGGGACCTTAAATGTATTATTAGCTAAGTCTAGCACCAACAAGTAATGCCAATTAAGCCAACAATCAGGCAACTGTCCAGACAAAAAATTATCTTTCAGATTGAGAATTTTCTTTGACTTGTTCACCTCATAACACAAGAAATGGGACAGGGATCCTGACAAAGCATTGCTAGAAAGATCTAGTAGAGTCACATTGGAGGATGTAAGAGGTATTGGACCCCGTTAATTGTTTGAACTCAAGTCAAGTAATTCGATACTAGTAGCCTCAGTTAAGTTTGGAATCTTTCCATGGATTAGATTGCAATACAGATTCGAAAAAACAAACTGGAAAGAAGATTCCCCAAACCAGTTGGGAATGCTATCATTAATTCTTGAGTTGGATATATCTACATATGATAAATGCTTTTGCGATTGAAACCATGATGGGAAATGAGGTCCTAAATGGCAAGATCTTAAATGTAATTCTTCAAGTTGAAAAGGAGGAATCCAATTAGAATTGAATTTCAACATTAACGAGTTCTCAGATGCAGAAAAGAACTGGAGATTTGTGAGATTGGCAAAATGAATTTCAGAATGTGTTCCATTCAATGTGTTATTGGAAAGATGGAGGTATCTTAAAGAAGAGACTCCTCCTAAAGACTCCTAAATACAGTTGTCACTTAGATCAAGCTGGAGTAGATCCTTAAATTGCAAAAGTTGGTTGGACCTCAACTGACCAGAAAGTTGGCAATTACTCAAATCCAATGACTCCAAAGGTTTGAAAACACATCCCAATGAAAAAACATCTAAGACTTCGGATATGTCTTGATTCATTTTGACTCGGGAGAAAGAGATTGATTTCAAGTTACAAAATTTTCCCAATGTTCTTGAAAGTTTCCCATCAAGTCTATGATTGAACGAGAGATCAATTGTTTTGATAGAAGTCAAGTTTCTTAGAGCATCTGAAATCGTGCCTTGCAAGTCATTCCCAGATAAAGAAAGGTACTCAAGATTGCTAAATCTATACAACCAATGTGGTATTGAAGAAATGAAACAGTTAAGATAAATCTTGGAATCTCAACTCCAAAATTATTCCAGGACTGTTCTGTTAGAATGAACTTCATCCAAGCATATACAACAAAATTCTAGAAGCTGAAACGAGCTGTAATCAATAAAATATCCACATTCAATTATATTATTAATTAACCAAGAAATATGCTCAACCCTTAGTAGATATATAATCTCAATTTATGGCAGCAACAATTTTTTCTTTCAACAAGCTCAAATCTCTGTAAATTGTAGCAAGAATAGCCGGTCCAAGTGCAATTTTGGTCCCTCTAGCCAAATGTAATGTAATAGGAAAAACACGCTGTGTAACTATATAATTAGAGATTGAAAAAACAAACCTTGACAACAACAAGGCCAGAAATGCTCCCACTGTTGATGAATTTATTCATCCACAAGTACTGTTGTGCATTCCTAGTTGAGATTCTGGTGAGTTCATGGTGAAACCGTGTCCTCTTCTCTCTCTACTACAATACCAGCCTCTGAAAAGTCCTCCATTGTTGGAAAAATCACCAATGAACAAGTGGGTTTTGGTTTTGGGTATTTACACACAAGTTCTATGGAGGTCGAGAGTGTATACCGGTGTTTATATATATTTGTTTTTTAAACAATTATTATAAATATATTTAGACTGGCTTTGGGTTTGGGTTTGGGCCGCCCCATTAGGCCATTCATGCTTGCCCAATTGTTTTAGTGCTCTTTTGCCCAGTCCAAGCCCAATTGTTTTAGTGCTCTTTATGCCCAGTCCAAGCCCAATTGTTTTGAGCTTTTCTGGAGTCCAAGCCCAAGTGCTTTTGTAATACATAAACTAATTAGAGAGAAATACATCAAATGTGGTTTTATTATGATCTGATCACATGTTTAACTACAACCTTTATTTGTTTTGCATTCTCTTTAACACATTGACACAGAATTTTATCAACCTTCTGCTTTCCATTCATCAAAATTTTATCAACTCACATCTTTAAAGAAGCTTTGTTGATTATCTTCAATTTGTTACTCTACCAGACTTGAGACTGCATTTGCAATAAACAAGTTTAGTCAATTAATGCAAGACACTCTGGAACATCGATATTCGATCACTGTCAAGCTGTAAAAAGAATACTGAAGTTCTTAAGAGATTAACTTAATGGCATTTGCCTGGTCATTTAAATGATTAATAGAAAATGATTACATTGAAACCTGATAAAAGATTATTTGAATTCATTATTTAATTATTCTACTTCATGAAGGGACTAAAATATGCATCAGATTTAGATATGTGAAAATTAACAGTAATTCATGTACTTCCAAGCTATTCATACACTTTGTAAGCATTGATCCCGACAATTCTGAACATTGATCCTGCATATGATCAAGAATAAACTAAAATTTTACTTTTTTTTAAAAAAACACATAATTAACTTACATTCAAAAAACTCACAGAAAACACATCAACATCCATCAGCTAAGAAGCCAAGGAGGGAAAGAAGACTCCCAGAAAACATAACAGCTAAGCTAACAGCCCACCTAGCAATCCCATGGTCAGCAACCTTGTTACAATTTCGTGGAATGAAAGAAATAGATCTAACATCAGCTACACTAAGCAAAGCTTTAATATCCTGGATCACATTACAAATTTCACTCCTAGAAAATAAGGAACCCCTGACATAATTTGACAACAATGAGAGAATCTGATTCAACAAAGAGAACAAAATAACAAATGCCTGTCGACAGCAAACTTCAAAACTTTGTAGATAGCAGCAAACTTCAACACTCTCAACATCAGCCCCACCAATCAAACACACACCTGCAGCAAAGTTTCATTCTAACCCCTGTCATTCTAACCACAACAAAGCAAACATTCTCAGGTTTCATTTAAGTGAAAGTAGGTATTGAATCAAACATAATAACTTATTAACATGAGTGAATTCATTGTCATTCTGATGGAGTGGTGGGCTATTTATGACCAAATCTTGCTGCTTTAAGTTCTACAACGATCCTCTCAAGCCTATTAACCCAATCTTCGATCTGCAGTTCTTGTATCTCAGATTCATGCTCATTGCCATTTCCTTCAACACCCTGGCTCCTCTCCGTATCATGACTTGTACCACCTGTTTCGCTCCCAATTGCATCTTCCAAAGCAGTCTCCAATCTACATTCCACAAGTTCATTTTGCTTTGCAATCAATTCTGTCGAGGGCACAACTATTTTATCAGCCTCGTTAACTACCTTTGAAGAGGATAACTTTTGACAATGACCCGATAAATATTCACCATCACCAAGCTGTCCATTCCCAACATCATCATGTTTCTTGCTAGATATCGACAGTCCTTTAGTGGTCAGATTATCTTCCTTAGTTGTATCAGCCAGATTAGATTTGGGAGGAAAACCAGGAGGAAAAGGGGAATCACTAAGTTGTTTATTTCCAAAATCACTCTGTCTCCTGTTAGATATCAACAATTTTTCAATGGTCAGATTGTCTTTGTTAGTTGTATGCTTTGCTTCCAGTAGATTAGTTTTGGGAGGAAAACCGGGAGGAAAAGGGGATTCATTAAGTTCCTTCTTTATTATCAGACTAAGTGGTAACGTTTTCAAAAGTAATAATCCAGCAGAACCAGACGCATCACTATCATCCTCCTTCTTTTCTGTTGAAGTCTCCTCTGATTTTCTTTTTCTGATCTTAGAAGTTGAGAAACCAACACCTTCTATAAAATGGTTTACTCTCTTCACTCCTTTTGATCTTTTTTTCCGGGTTATCTTGGAACTCCTGAAAATCCTTTCTCGTAGCAGAACACCTTCTTTTGCAGCTTGTAGTTGGTGAAGTGATTCCTTCCACCACTCCAAATATCGGGTTGTAACATCAGCCTCATAAAGCCGCTGTGGAACATACAAATTTGCATAACTGATAGTCTTATTGTACTCATTAACTTGAGGAACACAAGCTGGAAGGTCTTGGTCTAACCCAAACTGCATTGCTACTCGATGTGGAAAGTAATGCTCAACACAGCCGCGACCAACAAGCTCAGAAATCATCAAGCATCGAGCAAATGACTCCACTTCTTCACAACGACTAGGATCAACAGATACCCACATTTCCTTTGCTGCAAAAAACTTAGGGAAAATCCAATTTTTCAAAGTTTTAGCATACGGACGCCAATCAAAACTCTCTTCTGCTGAGTCTAAAACTGTCCTCACATTCTCAACTCTAAGCATTGTCTTGTGCCATTGAGCGAATCTCGGCTCACCAAGTTGGATCAAGTTAGGCTTTGGCCTCAACTCTAGAAACCTCTCCCAAGCCCAAATCTGGACCAACTGAAGTGGTGAATGTAAAGTAATTACTAATGCACTATTGTCTTGTTCATTCTCAAAATGATCTAATTGAGCTGAAGCAACAATCTTTTCTTTCAACAAACTAAAATCTCTATAAATGTGAGCAAGTACAGCTGGTGCAAGTGCAATTCTAGTCCCTCTTGCTAAATGTATTGCAATAGGAAAGATAGTTTTGACAATTTTATTGCAGACTGGAAAAACAAACCTTGACAACCAAAAGACAAGAAATGCTTCATGTTCGATCTCGCTTCCACTATCCATGAATGTCTTCTTCCACAAACTATAATCTGCTTTGTTCCATGCATTTCTACGGAGTTCTGTTCCTGTTCGGTTCAGCTTCTCTGCTGTACTTTTCAGTTCATCCGTTTCAAGTGGGCTGAAAACTGATGACCCCAACACCGAGTATCCAAAAATTATCATATCCTCCAGAGTAATAGTAGCTTCACCCCAAGAAAAAATGAAACTTTTGGTCTCAGGACACCATTTCTCTGCAAGACCAAGAACCAAATCATCTTGTCTTTGGATTGAATATGTGGAATTCAAGATTGCTTCATAAATACCTGCTTTTTTCCAAGTAGATTCATGCAAAGAAGCCATTTTTCCCACCCAAATTTTCCAGTCTTTCATAGGTGCCATGCATCCATAAAATGTCATCTTCAAAGGCCAATTTTTTGGCTCAAATTTATGTGGTAAGGAGGAGAGGCAGTTTGCTGGAAGCTCAAACACTGGCCCTTCAATGGAGGTCACTGTAGGTTGCAGAAAATGGGCTACTCTCATGGTAGGTTCTCCATCGCCACTTGGTGGAACCATCAACTCTTCTCTCTCTACAATACCCACATCAGATTCTGACAAGCCCTCCATGAAAAAAAAAAATGGGTTTGTGGATTGTGTTGTGTGTGTTCTAGCTTACAGAGACTGTGTTGAAGATCAAAAAGGAGCTTCCTTTATGCCAAAATCTGGGCTTCAAACAACAGAGTGTGGAGAGAAAACCAAAAATTTCTTCTTTTTTTCAGTGTATAAAGCAGAAAAATGTTGAGATTAAATGACAACGGTGCCCTGAGGCTTGCTTGCAGGGAAAGTTTGGAGAGAGAGAGATGAAGTGTGACAGACTGACAGTATATGCAATCTCCCTGGCTCAGTGTGGCTCCTCTTCTTTTTATTCGGGGGAAATTTCAAAATCATCCCTGTGGTTTCACAAAATACCCCTTTTGTTATTTGTTTATAGATTGATACAAATGGTCCCTAATGTTTTAAGTGCGTACCACTTTAGTCCCTAAATTTTGAAAAACAACCTAAAAGTTATGCCAATACCATCCATTTTTTATTATTTTTTTTAAGGATTAAGCATTTACCGTTATGTTAAAAGCTATAGCAGATAGCAAAGACGTAACTTTATTTCCTTATTATATGGCAACGTAGAAGCCCGTTTTTATACGTTTTGTAGGTGAGCATTTATTGTTTAATTTGACTAAAAATAAATAAATCATTAAAATTATATATTTTCAAAAATAAGGATTTGTAAAAATAGAAAATTAAAACATGAAATTTTGGTCGGTATATAGATGGAGGCCACTAGACATCTACTCAAGAGATGTTCTTAGTATTTCATAAAATTTTAGTCATATATCATGTTCATGACTTTGAGTTGGATTTTGAATGAACAAATTGGGATTACTGTATTAATACGCTTCTTATAATGAAGTTGTTTTCACAAACCTCACCATTCGCTAGATTGATTTCAAATGGAAAACAACTTTATTTCATGATTGAAGTACATAAAACAACACAGCATAAATTAAAGAAAAAAATCTACCAACAGTTTCTTACATAGAATCAATCCACCTTCTATTGATAAGTCAAGGACCTATGAAACTCCTGAAACCCACCACAAATCTGAGTGGAGAACCAATCCACCTTGTGTTCTTTACCGTCTTTTCTTCTCCATTTTTTTTTTGTCAGGTGTTGAAATACTCACACTACAATTCTCAAGAAGAGGAGATCCACAAAGCTATTTACCGATCAAACATGAAGCATCCAAAGTTTGTATTTGAGTGCTTGAAGAAATCTTCCCAATCAAGCTTTTGTATGATAAATTCAAGCTACTCAAAAATGACAAATTTGAAATACTTCGCGGGGTTTCATCTAAAAGCTTGTTTGCAGAAAAATCCATGGACTCCGATTCAACTTATTGAACATTTAAGACATGCTTCATGAATTTCATATATATTGAAGGAAAGTAATTATTCTGCAGATTATGTAGTTATGTTGGAGAGATTATAGGCTTGACTTCATTGCTTGGAGCAATTGTGGGGATTCTTGTTTTAATAGCAAATAATCAAATATTACTTTCCCAGTATAGATTTCCTTAGTGTATAAAGCCATGTATCGTTGATTGTAAATTATTCATTGAATATATTGAATATACAGAGATTTCCTCTGCTTTCTTTTTCTCCTTTCTGCCATTTTAACATGGTATCAGAGCATCCTTCCTGGTGACTCTTGAAACTTCGATATCTTCCGCTACAAACATAACATCATGACTGAAACAAAAACCACAGAAGCAACGATTGATGTTTCATATCCACCTGTCCTACCCAATACAAATCACCTAGAAATTGTTTCAGATCCGCATGTTTTACACCACTCGGATCACCCGGGAATTGTCCTAGTTTCTAAACTCCTTGAAGGGTATAACTATGGACAATGGAGTCGGGCAATGCGCATTGCTCTAAGTGCGAAAAATAAAATTGGATTCGTTAATGGATCCATTAAAGCACCAACATCAACAGATCCGAAATTTAATATTTGGCAGAGATGCAACGACATGGTATTGTCATGGATCCTAAACTCGGTTCATCCTGATATTGCAGGAAGCGTCATCTATGCAGAGACGGCAGCCGAAGTCTGGAATGATCTCAAGGAAAGGTTCTCTCAGGGAAACGACTCCAGAATCTACCAAATTCGACAGGAGATTGTCGAATACAGACAAGGACAAGAATCTGTTTCTGTCTATTATACCAAATTGAAGGCACTTTGGGATGAATTAGCTTCATATAATAATCCCATACCCTGCACTTGTGGAGGATTGAAGAGCGTTGCGGAGAGAGAAGAAAAAGAGAGGGTTATGCAGTTTCTCATGGGACTGAATGAATCATATGCAACTGTCCGTGGATCAATCTTAATGATGAGCCCTCTTCCGGATACTCGAAAAGCACATGCTCTAGTACTTCAACAAGAAAGACAGGTTGATGTTGCTTCCAGACGAGAGACCAATTTAAGTCATCATGCGATGCAAGCCGCTCATTCACAACAGACAACACAAGCTTCCCCAACGACTCGATCTTTCACAACACAAGAAAATTGGACTTCAAGGAAAACACTCAAATGCAGTCATTGTGACCGTGATGGACACTCAATTGATCGTTGTTTTTATTTACATGGATTTCCTATAGGTCACAAGTTGCATGGGAAAAATGTAAAGCCAAAAGGGAAGAAGACCATGGCTCACAACACTCAAGCAAATGCCATCGGACCAACCAAAGGATCGAACCCAGAAGGAGCTATATTCACCACTGATGAGTATAACCAACTCATGGCACTGCTTCGAAAACAAAATGGTAATGATCAGGCATTTGCCAACGCTACAGGTACAATCACTTGCAACACTACTCAGTAAAATTCACATTCCACTTTATATTGGATTGTTGATAGTGGAGCCACAGATCATATATCCAAATTCTCACCAACACACAACAAGGCTAACACCCCTTGTGATTTTGTGGAGTTACCAAACGGCAATAAAGTGGATATTAAATCCACAGGTTCTATGAAATTATCATCTGATTTGGTTCTTGATGGGGTGTTATATGTTCCGAAATTTCGAGTCAATTTGTTATCAATTAGCAAGCTTACTCAAGCATTAAAATGTAAAGTAATTTTTTATCCTGATTTTTGTGTCGTACAGGACGTGGTTACGAAGAAGACGATTGGCCTGGGCAAGCAATATAATGGGTTGTACTACCTCACTTCTCACCAGAATCCACACCTAGCACACAATGTAACCTACAGCCAAAGTCTTTGGCATCGACGACTAGGGCACCCTTCATCTGCACCTCTTCAGGCATTATCTAAGACTATTCCAGAAATATTTTTTGATTCTCAAGATGTTTGTGAGATTTGTCATTTAGCAAAACAAACACGTTTATCTTTTTCTCATAGTTTAATTTCATCAATTGCGCCCTTTGATTTAATTCACTGTGATATTTGGGGACCTCACAAAGTTAATTCCAACTCTGGAGCAAGATATTTTTTGACTATTGTTGACGATTTTTCTCGTTTCACATGGATTCATCTAATGAATTTTAAATCAGAAACACAATCGATTTTGAAATCTTTTTTTTCTTGGGTTAAGACTCAATTTCATTATGAAATTAAAGCTATTCGTACAGATAATGGAAGTGAGTTCATGTCCATGCGAAAATTTTTTACTGATCATGGCACATTTTTTCAGCATTCTTGCCCGTACACACCTCAACAAAATGGGGTTGTGGAGCGCAAACATCGTCATCTTTTGAATGTAGGTCGTGCTCTTCGTTTTCAAGCAAATTTGCCATTACATTTTTGGGGAGAGAGTGTACAAACAGCTTGTTACCTTATAAATCGTCTACCTACACCCCTTTTATCTCACAAATCACCTTACGAAATTTTACATGCCAAGCCTCCCAATTATTCTCACATTCGAATATTTGGGTGTTTGTGTTATGCAACTAATCTCACGCCTTCACACAAATTTGATGTGCGTGCTCGACGTTGTGTATTTGTTGGCTATCCTCTTGGTCAAAAAGGGTATCGTGTTTTTGAATTAACCACCAAGAAATTTTATATTTTTCGAGATGTTGTTTTCCATGAAAATATTTTTCCTTTTTCTACTTCTCCACCGGAAATTCAATCAGACTACCCAGTTTTACCATTGCCTCTAGATGGCATTACTTCCTCCACTCCTCACATCCAAGACACACAAGTCAATTTGCCCAACCTAACAAGACATCTTTCAACACAAAATGAGACACCCACGTCACCAAATTCCTTTACAAATATCCCACCAAATCTGCCTAATTCCATACCACTCGCTCAAACTGAATCTTCAACCCCTACCAACATTCCCATTCAAACTGATATTATACCAGATTTGCCTCCTAACCCAATTCCACTTCGCCGATCTAGCCGGACCATCAAGGCTCCACCTCACCTCCAAGATTACCAAGTCAACCATGCGAAATTGCTTGCTCCGGGATCAGTTTCTTCTTCCACGCTACGTACCAGGTATCCTTTAAATCGGTATATAAATTACTCTAATTTATCTTCTGCTCACCGCACTTTTGTTCACAATATTTCTCACTTGGTTGAGCCAGTCTCTTATGACCAAGCCAGTAAAGATAATAGGTGGGTTGAAGCTATGCAGATGGAACTTCATGCCCTTGAGGAAAATCATACATGGACTATGGTCAAACTTCCCCCTGGTCATCACCCCATCGGCTGCAAATGGGTTTACAGGATCAAATATCAATCAGATGGCACCGTGGAGCGTTATAAGGCTCGGTTAGTTGCAAAAGGATTCACACAACGAGCAGGTATCGATTACACTGAGACCTTTGCGCCAGTTGCTAAACTCATCACTATCCGTTGCCTCTTAGCCGTGTCTGCTGTTCGTAATTGGCCCCTTTATCAGATGGATGTCCAGAATGCATTTCTTCATGGTGAACTTTCTGAAGAGGTGTACATGCATCCGCCACCTGGTTATAGTCGACAGGGGGAGCAACTTGTATGTCGACTAAATAAATCCTTATATGGGCTTAAGCAAGCCTCTCGGAGTTGGTTCCATAAATTCTCTTCTGCAATCCATGATGTTGGCTTTGTGCAATCAAGAGCAGATTATTCTCTATTTACCAAGGTTCGAGGTAATTCTTTCATTGCTATTTTGCTCTATGTTGATGACATGATCCTTACAGGGAATGATGAGCAAATGATCAGTGATCTTAAAAAGTTTCTAAGCAGCCGTTTTCGGTTTAAGGATCTAGGACATTTGAAGTTCTTTCTTGGGATCGAAGTTGCACGTTCAAAAGCTGGTATTTCGATTTGTCAACGCAAATACACTCTTGACATGTTGGAAGAGGCTGGCTTACTTGGTGCAAGACCAGCAAAATTTCCCATGGAACAACATTTAAAGTTAACACCAACTACTGGGGATCTTCTAAAGGATCCAACTTACTATCGTAGATTAGTTGGGAAGTTAATCTACCTTACTATCACAAGACCGGAAATCAGTTATTCAGTCTCTACACTCAGTCAATTCATGCAGCAACCAAGAAAGCCACACCTTGATGCAGCACATCGCCTTCTCCGATACTTGAAAGAAGCTCCAGGCCAAGGGTTGTTTTTTATGGCACAAAGTCAATTGAATTTAGTTGGCTATTGTGATGCCGATTGGGCCGGATGCCCAACTACTCGGCGATCAGTTACAGGTTACTGCATTTTCCTTGGCAAAGCTCTTGTGTCTTGGAAAAGTAAGAAGCAAACCACAATTTCAAGATCATCGGCAGAAGCTGAGTATAGGGCAATGGCAGCCATCACCTGTGAATTTACTTGGCTGAGATACCTTCTGAAAGATTTGCGTGTTGAGCATCAGGAACCAGCAAAGTTGTTTTGTATGGCTGCAATGCATATTGCTGCGAATCCAGTGTATCATGAACGAACTAAACATATAGAGTTAGACTGTCACACGATACGCGAACGAATTCAGAAAGGAGAGATCGAGACAGCTTATGTGCAAACGGGCAAACAAGTTGCTGATATGTTTACAAAACCGCTGGGGCAAGTTGTTTTTCAATCACACCTTGGCAAGTTGGGTGTTCTTGACATTCACACACCAACTTGAGGGGGAGTATTGAAGGAAAGTAATTATTCTGCAGATTATGTAGTTATGTTGGAGAGATTATAGGCTTGACTTCATTGCTTGGAGCAATTGTGGGGATTCTTGTTTTAATAGCAAATAATCAAATATTACTTTCCCAGTATAGATTTCCTTAGTGTATAAAGCCATGTATCGTTGATTGTAAATTATTCATTGAATATATTGAATATACAGAGATTTCCTCTGCTTTCTTTTTCTCCTTTCTGCCATTTTAACAATATACGGCAGTAAAAGTATTCAAAGTACACTAGCTTCATTCACAGCTTTAACATGGGCATGAAGTTTACATATAATTATTATATATTAAGTCATGCCAACTGCGAATATCATACAAGAAAAACACATAAATGTAGCCCGTTGAGGTTTTCTTCTATTTGTACTGCTATACTTCAGAGTCATTGAACAAAGTTTCTATAACTATCACCAGAGGCATGCAGTGAAAATTAAGTTGATGATAAAAGTTAGAATTTTCACTTCTCATTGAAACCTATCTAGTAATCAGTTTCTCTCGTTGACTAATATATCAAACGATTTACATGATGGTTTTGGATATTGTTTACCAAATTTACCCGTAAACAGTAAGTAGATATGAAATTAATATATAATTTATATAATAAAAAAAAAGTTTTATAATTATATATATATATATAATTTTCTTTCTTTTGAAAAAACAATTATAAATTTGTTAATGGACTGCCCCATTAGCCCATTCATGCTTGCTTAGTTTTAGTAGTCGTTAGGTGCCCAGTCCAAGCCCAATTGTTTTGAGTTTTTCTGGAAGACCAAGAACCAAATCAGTGTTTCTTCTGCTTCATACGTGGAATTCAAGATTGCTTCATGCATTCCAGCTTTCTTCCAAGTGGGTTCATGCAAAGATGCCATTTTTCAACCCATTTTCGCCAATCTTTCCGTGGCAACCTCCATCCATAAAAATTGACCTTCAAAGGCCTGTTTTTTGGCTGAAAAGTTGGTGGTATGGAGGAGAAATAAGCTGAAGGAAGCTCAAATACCTGCTCATCAATGGAGGTCACTGCAGGTTGGAGAAAATGAGCTGATCTCTTGGTGGGTTCTCCATCACCACTTGGTGTTGGTGAAACCATGAGCTCCTCTCTCCACAACAGAACCAGCTTCTGACAAGTCCTCCATTGTTGGAAAAATCACAAATGATGAAGTGGGTTTTTGGGGGTCACAGAGTGCAGAGAGTCAGAGAGAGAGAGTCAAAATAAGAAAAAAAAAATTATTGTATAAAAGAAGGTTTATGGTTTTTTTATGGAGCTGGAGATTTTGTACAGTGTTTATCATGTGGAGAGTGTGTATATTAGTGTGTACAATTTTTTTTTTTTTTTCTATTAATTCGGTGTCAAATATTTACTTTGAAAGCTTTTGCTATTGGTAGGATTCGAACCACTGACCTGAGAGTTATTTGTCCAAACACAAACTCGTTCATCTACCAGTTGAGCCAAGTTAGTTTTATTAGTTATTAATTAAGTAATTATTGTATAAAACAAGGTTTTATAATTATACATAATTATTATATTTTGTTTCGAAAAAGCAATTATAATTTTTTTAATGGGCTGCTCCATTAGCCCACTCATGTTTGCTTTGTGCTCTCTAGGCCCAGTCCAGGACTCATCCTAATTGACTCGTGACCCGGCATGTCTCTAGTAGACTCAACGAGTGATTCTGTACATTATTGGTGCGTTTGTTTGACGGGATAGGATAGGATTGGCTTATCCCATGTTTGGTGCACCAACGGCATGCATGGGATAAAAATAATCCCATTTATTTTTTCAGTCCACTGCTGTAGTGCTGTGGGATAAAATAACGAAGACAAGAAACACGGGATTTAAATGAATCCCGTCGTCTCCTTCTTCGCTTCTCTCTTCTGGAGCTAGAGAGTTTCTGCTTCTCTCAAATCTTTCTTTGATCTACATAATCGCGTGCGGTGCAGTTCAGGAGAATAGTAGAGGTGGAGCCGCCGAGTCCGTTTAGATACATAATCGGAGATTCGGAGCTGCGATCATGATGATTGAAGTCGTATTACTCGTCTGATACATGATGTTTAGTAACAAGCGGGTCTCTTCTACTTCCTCGTACTCTAAACAGATGAAGGTGTGCCTTAGCATCTTTAATTTTTTCGATTATATATCAATTCAATATTACTTGACCTAATTTATTTATCAGAACCAACTCATGGATTTGTATCTATATATTTGTTAATTTTCAATTGGTCGCATCAATTTATTGTTCGTTGAAAGTGAATGATTTTCGGAATACCAATGAACTAGATCTGTAGTTGTCGGAATTAGGCCCAATTGCCCAAATCAATGTAATTGTTAACATGTTCTGTTTGGTTACCTGGAAAATGTAGGGTGAAGATAGAAAATTGAAATTGTTTATCTTGATTAATGGGTATATAGGAGAAAAGTATTGAATCCTATTAATGGAGGCTAATGCAAAAAAAAAAAAAAAAAAAAAAAACCATTCGGGACATTTAGATGCTAGGTTATGATTTTTTTTCATGTTATCAGTTTTTTCAGGCAATTCAAATTCAAAATAGTTTATCTTTTTCTGTTTTTTTAAATTTTGTTCAGGTTGCTGGAATGTGAATATGTGGTGGCTAGATTTTTATTTTTATTTTTTTTTATATCACTGCTTGGTTGATTTGGTTTAGTAGAATAACAACTTATTGAATGTTGATTATCAGATTGTATTCTTCGTGTTCGAGCCGTCACTTATTGTTAGCAACCTTTCTGAAACAATTACCTTACAAAGTTTGGTTACTTTGTGAGTTCTCTTTTGGTCATCATTTTTGTTTGCTATAGCAATTTTCGCTAGTATGGTTTAACTCCAAGCTTCTCATGCCAGTCAATGTATTTCTGACATTCTTAATTGGGTCTGCACTTGCTTGGATTCTTATTAAGATCACTTGAACCCCTCCTCATCCTCAAGGCCTTATCATTGGTTGCTGCTCTGCTGGTAGTTTACTTGTTCACTTTTTTTCTCAATGTTATCTATATTAGCATTATATTAACATACCCATCTTCATAATTGTCTTTTAATTAATGTGCCCAGGCAGCTTAGAAAACTTGCCTCCGATAATTGTTCACTTTTTTTGTAGAATCATCACTTTGCTCCACATATGCTTCCCTTTCTATGGCTGTATGAAACTCTGCTTACCTCTAATTATTTGATGTTTTTGGTTTGAATCATTGATGAGCAATCTTTTTGCATAAGCTTTAGATGAACAATTCTGTCAACTGGTCACTTGGTCACTTGGTATTGAACAGGTGAACTTTTGGGAAACATGCTAGGGAATTTTTGGAGGAGTTTGGAGGGTCCCTTTTTGGTGTTAGGGCCTGAGGTGTGTAAGCCTGTTGTTAAAAGCTGGACTTTGCCCACTTCCGTTGGCTTTAAATTGAATGTGGATGCAGATCAATATGTTATATGTTGTTAAAGTATACTCTTCACAAAACAGTATTGCAAAATTAGGGGTTTATCAGAGCCTTTAGAGCTACAAATAAATACTTACACCATAAATTTAACAAAAAATGTTAATGGTCCAAGAATTTTTTTTAAACTGAAAAAAAAATGCAAAATAAAAAAAATGTTAATGGTCCAAGAATTGACCACCTAAAACAGTCTGAAAATCTTATATATATATATATATATATCTTATTTTGAAATTCGTTCAAAAGAATAAATATGCAAAATTGTTGAACTTTACATAATATATAGACACTTCAAGCAATGATTAATCAGGAGAGCTTTTCTTAAAAGTACCAAAAAATCGCTGAACAGGACATTAAATAACATGTATAATCTAATAAGACTTGGATCCTCTCATATTTCAGTTACAGTTTCACGTACTAAGAAATTCGATGGCGTCATAAAAGTGCAGAATGGTTGAACTTTCTGACAATGATTTCAATAGCAGAGCTTCTCTGAAAGTGATAAAATCTCAGAGCTCTACAGTTGCTAAATTCATCGCACAATCTTTTGACAGAATAAATTCTTGGGAGTTTTGGTAACATCTGTAACACTCCATTGACTTGATCTTTATTAATGCTTAAAATAACACAGCTGCTCCCAACATTACAACGGAAAAACAGAACAAAATACAAAGACTAGCATAATTTTCTTACACAAAAATAAAATTTGTCTCCTAGTCGTTCCAAAAAACAACAATACATATATCTCCACCTTCTGTTGATAAGTAAAGGACTAATCAAACTCCGAAAGTCCACCACAAATCCAAGCGCCATGCTTACGTAAAACCAATCCACTTCATGTTCACCATTTTCATGCCTAGATGTTGGAACGGTAGCAACAGTACAATTCTTCAATGGAGATCCACAAAGTTCATTCCCAGTGAAAGACGATGCATTAAAGCTTTGCAATTGAGTTCCTACAGGAATTTTCCCAATCAATTTGTTATTCGACAAATTCAATTGACCCAAAAACGTCAAACTTGTGATGCTTTGCGGGATTTCACTAGAGAGTCGGTTTGCAGATAAATCAAGGGACTCTATTTCTCTCATATCACCAATTGTCTCTGGAATTCTTCCGGTCAAAGAATTGTGTGATAAATTCAATGACTGTAGTGCACGAAGACTTGTCACTTCCATTGGAATTTCTCCTGAAAAATTATTTTTGGAAAGATCAATGCTTCTAACCAAATTAAGAATGGAGTTATATTCAGAGGTTAACCCTTTCATCACAACTAAAGCATCCTCAATGTTATTTCCATAACCTTCAACCATAAGTTGTATACTGTTGCCTTCGAAATAATTCATTGCCACCATGGCACTGAAGTTACTTTTTTTTTTTGAAAAGGCAATTTATTAACAAGGCCTAAAAGCCGGCCACACCAAAACCAACAGCCACGCCACAAAACAACGACAGCAGGACAGGGCACAAGCAGCCCAGAAAAGAGAAAAAAATGAAAGCAACAGCAGAAAAGAAACAGGAAAACAGCCCCAGCAAAATACGAGCAGCCCCAGAACACCGCCCAAAACCAGAAAAACACAGCCAGAAAGAAAAAAACTACACATCACTCCAATCAACAAAATCCCCCCTATCATTAGATCCCATCTTTGCCAAACTGTCCGCAAACGAATTGTATATTCTGGAACCAAAGACGACCTTCAGACCTCTGTGCTCCTCCATAGAACTCCTAATCTCATTGATGATGTTAACGTGATCAATATTCCCAAAATCTTTCGCATTAACCCAAGAGACAGCTACTTTGGAATCACTAACCACATTGATCTCTTTATCCCATAAATTCGGATTAGATATACACACCTCCACAACCTTCTTAATGGCCCATAACTCCGCAACATTTGAGTCTAAAATCCCCAAAAAAGCAGAGAACAAACACAGCACCTTGCCATTGTAATCCCTTAAAACCCCTCCCATCCCTGCAGGTCCTGGCTTTCCTTTTGAAGAACCATCCACATTAAACTTGTAAATACCCCTGCAAGGTGGAATCCAATCCATAATTCTGATACTTTTCTTCCTCTTCGTTTCCACACAAAGGTCTTGGATGTTACGAAACAAACTGTCCACCGTTTCATTAGAGCCTCTTCCGAGATGCTTAAACCACCAAACAATCTGGAATCTCACCAGATCAGCCGCTTGCTCTCTACTAGGCTCCTTTCCTTCAAAAATCAGGTTGTTTCTGCTCTCCCATATCGTCCAAACGGTCGCCATAAAAAGGGAACACCAGGCTCTTGAAGACTTAACATTCGGGCATAGGCCCATCCATCCATCGAACCAACTTTGAACATTGCCATTTGAACAAAAACTGACATTCCACCAAGACATTCCCCTAGACCACAAAAAATTCGACCAGCAGCAGTGCAAAAACAGATGGTCTATTGACTCCTCTCTTTCTTTGCACAAAGAGCAGCTCGTGTCATCACCCACCCTTACCCCATGTCTTTGTAACACCTCCTTAACTGGAACTTTTCCTTTCCACAGCTGCCAGGTAAAGATTTCAATCTTTCCAGGACTATATCCTTGTCACAACCCAATAGGATTAGACACTTTAGCCTCTGATAACTACTCCAGAATTCTCCTGAAAGATCCCACCGAAAACATACCTGAAGGGTTGTGGGACCACACAATCTGATTAAAAATGGAATTTCGAATTTTGAAGCATTCCAAACACGCCAACAAACATTTTTCCTGCTCTTTTTCCCAATCAAATAGAGGCCGTCTATAGTCAATTTTCCACTGCCATCTCCCATTTAACCAGAAACCATTCTCCTGGACCTGACCATCCTTCATCTTTGCAAGAGCGAAGCAGTGAGGAAAAGCCAATTTCAGCGAAGTACCCTCCACACCTAAATCCTTCCAGAATTCTGCTCTGTTTCCTCTGCCCAAAACCACTCTAAAATTCTCTTTAATAATCTTTTCAGTAGCCGATCCTGATTTGAGCAGACCTCCTATCGACTTGACAAAGAAAGAGCGTTTCTCTTTCGAACTCCAATCCCAAAACAGCGAATTGTCTTTAATCTTGTAAATTGAGCAGATAACACGTCTCCATAAAGCATTCTCCTCGCGCCCAAATCTCCAAATCCACTTTGTGAGCAAAGCTCTATTTTTATCCAACATACTCCCAATGCCTAGACCACCGGCAGCCTTGCTTCTGCACACCTCCTTCCAATTAACAGCATGCATCTTCTTTTTGTTCAACCTACCCCCCCATAAAAAATTCCTTTGAAGCTTTTCAATCTTCTGGGACACTCCCACCGGCATTTTGAACACCGAAAGGAAGTAAGTGGGGATACTAGCAAGCACCGATTTGATAAGAATTAACCTTCCACCTTTAGACAAAAGCTTTCTCTTCCAATTTGCCAATCTTTTCTCAATTTTATCAATTAAAGGATTCCAAAAGCTCTTCAAACCCGGCCTACCCCTAAGTGGGAATCCTAGATACAAAATAGGAAGAGAAGCTTCCTTGCGTTTAAATAAATTTGCCCAGTAGGTTGACTCCCTCGCCCTCCCCTTACCCACTCTTGTCGCGCAAGACTTATGAAAGTTAACTTTGAGACCCGATGCAATTTCAAAACACCGGAGAACCCTCTTCGCATTAAGAATATACTCCTTCTTCGGTTTAAGAAATAAGATCGTATCATCCGCAAACTGTAAATGCGAAACTTGAACCCTATTCTCTCTAAAATTCTCACCTCCAATCAAATCCAAGTCCACCGCTTTATTAAATAGGCTATTCAATCCTTCCACTGCTATGTTAAATAAAAATGGCGACAGAGGATCACCTTGCCTCAAGCCCCTCCCCACCCCAAACTCCTCCGTTGGTTTCCCGTTAACCAAAACAGACAACATCGGAGTAGTTATGCATTCTTTAATCCATCCCCTCCAAGTCCTACCAAACCCCATATCCCCCAACATCGAATCCAGAAACCCATGGTCTAAACTATCATACGCTTTCTCGAAATCCAGCTTCACAAGCACACCCCCTTCTCTATTCTGTCTCCATCTGTTTATGATTTCATTTGCTATCACGAAACTATCACAAATTTGTCGGTTCCTAACGAACGCCATTTGCGGCTCTCCAATGATTGAGTCCATCACTCTTTTAAGCCTATTCGCTAAAACTTTGGCAAGGATCTTGTATAAAGAACCCACAAGACATATTGGTCTGAAATCCTTCAAATTCTCCGGTTTAACAATTTTGGGGATCAAGGCTATAAAAGTACGATTAATTTCCTTCACAACCCTCCCATCTTCATGAAACTCATTCATAAAATTCATGAAATCACCTTGAATTGTCTTCCAATGCTTTTTGATAAAGTTCAAGTTGAAGCCGTCCGGACCTGGAGCCTTATTGCCCTCGCAATTCCTTACTGCCTCCTCCACTTCCTCAATGCTGAATTTCGCTTCTAACGCCAAACACTCATCCACCGAAATCTTCCTCAAGCTTAACCCTGACATTCTTGGTCGCTGCCACGAACTCTGCTAAAAGTGATTCTTAAAAAAATTAAAAACCCCTCTCCTAATAAGATTAGGGTCCGAAACTGTGTTACCTTCCAAAGCTATTTCCACAATTCTGTTACTGCCTCTTCTACTGTTAGCAATGCCATGGAAGAATTTCGTATTCCTATCACCTTCCCTCAACCAATTAATTCTCGATTTTTGTTTCCACTCTTGCTCCTCTCTCCTCAATCCTTTCCACAACTCCTCTAACAACTTCACTCTTCTATCACGAAGATCATCTGTCCATCCCTCCCTCACTGCCCTTTCATCTATCTCCCCAAGTTTCTCCTCTAAAAATTTCGGCTGCTGCACATTTCTGTTATTGGATTGAATCCAATTTTTCAATGAAATTTTCGAGGCTTTTGATTTAGAGAAGAGGATAAAACCTTTCGAACCAGAGACTTTGCAATCTGTCCAGCTTTTCATGGCAGCCTTCATCATATCATTATCCTCCAGCCACCAGTTAACAAAACAAAAAGGGCTCGGACCCTATTCCAACCTCCTCTCACTCAACATCACCGGATTATGGTCTGAAAGTCCTCTATGGAGCCCCTTCTGAATCAGATTAGGTAGCCAACGAAGAACCTCTGGAGAAATTAGGAAGCGATCCAACCTTGCCCAAGCTTGACATTCTCTGTTATTAGTCCAGGTGAACTTCATACAATGGAGAGGCATGTCAACAATGTTTGCCTGAAAAACAAAGCTCCTAAAGCTCTAATGAAACCCATATTACTGCCCACACCCACCCTTTCCGATGGGTCCAAAATAGCATTGAAATCCCCTCCTATGACCCACGAATCTTTGAACTTGTCCATCTTCTGCAATAAAAAGTTCCATAAGTTCCTTCTCTCCGATTCTACAGAAGCCGCTTACACGTTACAAATCACCACGTTCTTCCCCAACTTAGGCATGACTCCCACTAAGATGATGCAGTTTTTATTCGAAATACACGCATTAACAATGAAGCTATCTTCTTTCCATAGCGAAATAATGCCTCTTGAAGCGCCTTCCGAATTAACACAAATCCCTCTAATGAGCCAAGAACCACCCAAAGACCTTAACACAAACCTGACAACCGATGACAGTTTGGTTTCTTGTATAAGGAAAATGTCTGGTTTCATTCGTTGAACAAGACCTCTGACCATTCTCTTTTTTTCACCTCTACCTAGACCACTTACATTCCAAGAGATAAAAATCATAAGGTTTAAGAAGCCCAACACGACAACAAGAGAGAATCAATTTCTCTTCTCCTTCCTCCAACGATCTTCATCCTCCCTCTCCCTTCTTGCTATTTGTTCTCCTATCTCATCTTCCTTGCTATTGAAATCGAACCCCAATGCCACCGCCACCTCTATGACCTTAATAACCTCTTCTTCTAAATTCCAATTAGGATTCTTTCCACTGCTCTGTTGCACTTGACCTGCCTCTTTTGACTTAGAAGTAACAATTTGGCCTAAAGCCACACCCTTCTCTATGACCTTAGTAATCTCCTCTTCTAGACTCCAATAACATCTAGTGAATTTCGGCTTCAGAGCGACTCCTCTACTGACATTCACCTGAGCTTTCTCAATTCCTTCAAACTCCACCGCCAGTGGCACCTCTAGAAAATCCTTTCCTCTAATCTGTCTTCCCTTCCCATCCTTCAACGGAAGTGGGATGGGTTCTTTTAGAGGCAAACTCATCAACCTCCCCTCATTGTCCGAAAGCGAAACTGTCCTCTGTTCTACGTTCCTTACCAGAATTTTCTTATGAGCATTCTCTGTTGAAGCAGCTCTCCTTCTTAGGGTAAAATTATCTAATTTTTTATGAGTAGACTCGCTGCTAAAACTAGATTGAATCCCTTCCTCTCTCAGCCCAAAGGAAAAATTCAGCCCATCACCACTACTTGAAAGAATTACCTCTTCCAGCTGCCTATTTTTTTTCCTCAGCCCATCAGACTTTGGCCCATTCCCCATGGACTTGAACCTTGAGCACTCCCCTTTCTCCATACCAAAATCTCTAAATTGCCCCTCTTCCGCTTCTGAGTCAGATGATGATGTCTCACTTTCTCTGATCCCACTTGCAATCTTTTGTTTTTCTAGAATGAGCTTACTGTTCATGCAAGTTGGCTGAGATATCCTTCTTTTTGATTTTCTGACAAATACCTGCTTCCCCTTGTCCACCGATGGCACTGAAGTTACTGATACAACTCGATGTAGATCCAGAAAGATTGTTAAAAGCAAGGTCCAAGATTTGAAGAGACGCAAGATGGCAAAACTCTCTTGGCAGAAGACCATGAAACTTATTTGATCGAAGGTTGAGAATTACCAATTCAGAAAATCTCTCTCCTATCCAAGTTGGAATATTTCCAAAAAACTCATTTTCACCTATGTCTAATGTTACTAACTCTGTACAATTTTTGAGTGACAGGGGTATTTCTCCAAAAAAACCATTGTTTCGAAGGTGCAAGGATTGAAGATACCTTAAATTTCCAATGGAAAAAGGAAGACTACCTGTGAAGTTATTGTCACTTAGTTCCAAAACAGACAAATCTTGCCAATTCATCCAACAATTAGGTAATTCTCCAGAAAAAGAATTTGACCCAAGTTTGAGAACTTGTGTTATCCTTGACTCATTTATCTTGTGACACAAAAATTGGGCAATGGATCCTGACAAGACATTATTGGATAGATCAAGTGTATATGCATAAGGAGATGTTATGAGAGGCAATGAACCTGAGAAATTATTTGAACTAAAGTCAAGAAACTCAAGTTGAGGAGAACTAGTTAAATTCGGAATCTCTCCTTCAATTTGGTTGTGAGAGAGATTTAAGAAATTGAATTGGGAAAGAGATCTCCAAAACCAAATTGGGACACTGTCAGCAATTCCTGAATTGGATATATCCAAATAATCTAAATTTTGTTGTTGTGAAAGAAGCCATGATGGAAATTGAGGCCCTATATGACAAGTTCTCAATGACAATGTTACAAGTTGAAAAGGAGGAACCCAATCATGATTGATTTTGAATGTTAATGAGTTCCCAGATGCATAAAAAGATGTCAGCCTTGTGAGATTAGCAAAATGAATTTCTGAAAGTGTTCCATTCAATTTGTTATAAGAAAAATCTAGCATTTGCAAAGAAGAAAGTTTTCCTAAAGAAGATGGAACACAACCAGAAATTAAATTGTCACCTATATAAAGAACTTCTAAATTTTTAGCTTGTCCAAGTTGATCATCGGGCAATTGACCAAAAAGCTGACAGCTAAACATTTCCAGATTTTTCAATCCATCTAAAACACATCCTGAGAAAATATGAAATATTTCAAATATATCTTGATTTAAAGTGGTATTCGAAAATGAAAATGACTTCAAGTTGCAAAGTCTTCCCAATGATCTTGGAATTGTACCTTGCAAGTTTGAATTGTAACTAAGATCAAGTGACTCAAGACTCCTAATTCTAGACAACCAGTTAGGAATTGAAGAATTAAAATAGTTATACGATAAATCCAGATGTTGAAGAGAAGTCAAATTCTGAAGTCCATCAGGGATTGGGCCTTTGAAGTTATTTCCACTTAGATCAAGAAATTCTAAATTATGAAGACTGAAAACCCAGGAAGGTATGGATGTGTTATCAAATTGGTTGGAGGAAAGATCGAGAGTGGTAAGTGATGATGTAAAATTTGAAAAGGGCAATGGAGGAATGTGTTGGAGTCCACAATCTGACAATAGTAAAACTTTCAAAGAAGAGAGTTTGTATATCTCTAGCAACCCAGGAGATGGGTTATCAAATTGGTTGTGGGAAAGATCAAGAGTGGTAAGGGATGAGGTAAAATTTGCAAAGGGCAATGGAGGAATGTGTTGGAGTTCACAATCTGACAATCGTAACATTGCCAAAGAGGAGAGTTTGTTTATCTCCAGCAGCCAATCAGAAGCCACACTAAAATTCACAAGGGTCAAGTCAAGGTGTTTCAATGAAGAAAGGCCAGATAGCCAACTCAAACTCTCAGCATATTTATCATAATTACGAGAAAGGTCAAGATATTACAGAGTAGAGAGATTTCCAAGTTGGTAAGGAATCATTCCCACAAATTGAGTTGAACTAAGATTAAGGTACCTTAAATTGCTCAGAGAACCAAGAAATCTGGGAATCTGTACTCCTTCAAAATCATTATGGCTCAAGTCCAAGTAAACCAAGTGTTTAAGATCAAGCAAAGAGGAATTGATCTTACTACGCAACTTTGACCTCTCATAAACTTCATATTCAGCATTGGATAATGAGTAATATTGATAGCTGAAAGGATTTCGAAGGTGCAGCTCAAGGACATGGCCTGTGAAGTTGCTGCAGACAACAGCATCCCATTTGCAACAATCTCCATCATCACCAACCCAAGAGGAAAGCCAGTTGGAAGAATCATTCAGATCATGCTTGAACCTCAAAAGTGCTTCTCTCTCACTTTGGATGCAACCCACATAAGTGCTTCCATTGCAGAAGCTGACAGTGATGGTGGCTACTACCAGTAACTCAAGGAAAAGAAGGGAAAGAAAAGAAATCATGGTTGGTTTCCTTGCCTAAACACGACTCTCAAGAAGAAATATATAATTGAAAAAGATTAATGCACATGAAAATGATTATCAGTAGCATATGCTATTTATAGTTTGGTCAAAGACATCCAACGATCACTGTGGTCTCATACTAACAGTGAAGAATCTATAGTCAATTACGAACGACTTCTGAAGTCAAGAGATGACTAACATTATCACAAATAATTGTATATGCAGAGAGGAAAACAGATCATAAAAATTCAAAACTGACCATGTTCCATTTCCCAATCACTTATCTTTTCCTGTATTGTAAACTGAAGGAAATTTCCTTGATCATGATTCGTTACTTTGTACCAAAATTTCCAAGACGTTTTATTGCTACACATATAGCGAAAACAGGGGTTTAACAATCCTCTGCCAGCATCTCAAATAAATATGACAATGGTTCACTTACGTGCTTATTGGGAATTTGATATGTCTTTTAGCTGATCGTTTTCTAATTTAGTAACACTTAAAGCACAAATATATATATAGTCTTTCTATTGTCAGCTCGTCTTAACAATAAATATATCATGACGAAGAATGTGGACCACAGATTATATCGAAGTTTTGTCCATATGTATTTTTGATATCACATGGTTAAATTTAATAAGTATAATAACTCATAATTATACTTATTAAATTTTACCTCTATTGATGAAAAAAATGATTCTACCCGTTAATTAGGAGAGTACTGGAGATCCACTTGCCGTAGATCCGTAGTGCTTAATTTATACAACCTCCATTGCATTTGTTTTTTTTAGACTTTTTTATACAAAGCTTTGTTGCATATCGGAGCAGATTCAGATGCCATCACCTCATTGGCTCATTGCCTATGATTAGAAAACATATTTATTAGATACAATTGATAATTACATAATGAAGTTGGCATTTTCATGATTCAAATCAAACTCATTCAAATCAAATCAGCCATTATAACACATTTTCTGATTAGGGACTGTCAATATTATTAACATTAAAGATGTCACATATTAGAAATTTTTTGCATATTTTGTAGTTATGCAAGGATGAAAGCGGTTCATAACCGACACCGTTAACTCTCTCCTTTGTATTTCTTGAGGATTGTTATTTATGTTACATACATATTTTATGTACATATTATTATAATTCAAAGGATGTTACATACATATTTGGTTGCTTAGCCGGGTTAACGATGATGGTTGTTGAAAATAATTCTCATGTTGCACAAAATGCCTAGTACAGTGCTCTCTTTTAGCCATGTCTTTGCTCATTGAGCAATGTTGACCACTTAATTGCTTCAATACAGAGTACCCAAGCAGTGTTGCAGGAAATTGATCGACAGTTATTTATTTATTTTTCTTTTGGGGTTTATTAGGCAACCAAAGGAATTTTGAAGCCAACAAATTAGGTCACTAATAATAAAAAACCATTAGTAGGAGGCCATGCTGGGACCGATTGCAATAAAATGCCTGTGAAAGCCACCGCGCAAATGCCTTCTTGCAATAAATTTAAATGCAGATCAATATTTAAAATATGGACGACCGAATAAATTAATTCAAGTGAATGATTGCATTGTGTAAAAGTAAGATATTAATACAAAAGGAGAAGGAAGAAAATGGAGGAAGACTCCATTGAAGAACAGAGGAGAGAAAAATATCTCACTGTATTTCTTTTTTTCAGTTTTCAGGAATGTATTTCGTGTTACAATTACAAGAGAGAGAAAGACAATTTATATCTTGATATGATTCCTGAAAATCCGGAATATCAGCCAATGGGAGAGCAGGAATAGTTTTGCTGATGAATTCTGTTTCTAACAGAATTCCCGCCAATAATAACAAAACTTTCTTCTAGAATCTCTCCAGCTCATCATCTGACTCTTTCCAGCTCATCATCTGACATTGGCCATTTCATTGGCTGGAAATGCTAACATAGTAGCATAACCAATGAATTCTGAATTGGAAATATCTTGAGCTGGAGTCAATGTAGTAGAAGCTGAAAGTGCTGATATATCCTTATCTCTAACATCCCCCCTCAAGCTGAACGAGGGAGAGACTGCCAAGTGCAGCTTGGAACGAAGAAACTCAAAACGGGAAGAGGGAAGCCCCTTCGTGAGAATATCAGCTCGTTGATATTCGGTAGGGACATATTGAACCTTGAAGATACCAGCTGCAATCTTTTCTCGAAGAAAATGAATATCCAATTCAATGTGTTTAGTCCTGGCATGGAAGACAGGATTTTGAGCAAGGGAGCCTGCCCCTTGATTATCACACCACAAAATTGGACAATGCTTAGAGAGAATACCAAGTTCTGTGAACAGAGAAGTGAGCCACATAACTTCAGTTGCAGCATGGGAGAGGGCACGATATTCGGTCTCACAACTCGATCGAGCCACAACATTCTGCTTCTTGGAGCCCCAGAAAATTAAGTTTTCACCCAAGAAAACACAACAACCACTGGTGCTCCTTCGATCATCAAGACAGGAGGCCCAATCAGCATCACTGTAAGCCTCAACTGAAAGAGAAGTTGCTGGTCTGAAACAAAGACCTAAGCCAGCAGAACCCTTCAAATATCGAAGCAAGCGCTTACAACATTGCCAGTGATCTTCAGTTGGAGAAGCCAAGTACTGGCTAAGCTTGTTAACTGAGAAAGCAATATCAGGCCTAGTGTATGTGAGGTACTGTAAAGCTCCAACTGTGCTTCGGTAAAGAAAGGCATCAGAGAATGATGTCCCTTCCTTTTTCAACTTGACACCAGCAGGCAAAGGAGTTGAGCATGGCTTACAGTTGGACATATTAGTTTTCTTCAAGAGATCAACAATATATTTGGTTTGTGTGAGATAGAGGCATGCAGCTGTTCTGGTTGCCTCAAAGCCAAGAAAGTAACTAACCGAACCAAGTGATTTGAGAGCAAAAGTGTCATTGAGAGACTTGATAGTAGAGTGTATCAGAATTGGATCATTCCCTGTCAAGAGAATGTCATCAACATATACAAGAAGATATAGAACCTTGGAGCCCACCCTCTTGATGAATAACGAAACATCAGCATTGGAGGAGATAAAACCCCAACCAAGAAGAGCTGTTTTCAGCTTGAGAAACCAAGCTCTAGGAGCTTGTTTGAGGCCATACAAGGCCTTGTTCAATTTACAAACATGATTAGGCTGATTGCTGCTGACAAAACCAGGTGGTTGAGTCATAAACACTTCCTCCTTGAGCTCTCCATTAAGAAAAGCATTGTTGACATCAACTTGCTGAATGTCCCAATCGTATGTAACAGCAAGAGAGAAGACAACCCTGATCGTTGAAGCCTTGATCACTGGACTGAATGTCTTTTCATAGTCAATACCAGGATTTTGGTGAAATCCCTTGGCAACCAACCTTGCCTTATGCTTCAAGACAGACCCATCAGGCTTGAACTTTGTCCTATAAACCCATTTGCATCCAACCAGATTCATGGAAGAAGTAGAGGGCACAAGTGTCCAAGTATTGTTTTTGAGCAAGGCAGCATACTCCTCAGCCATTGCATCACGCCAATGAGATAGGCTGAGAGCCTCTTTAACAGATGTTGGCACTGCATTTTCTGGAAGATCAGAGATAGATTGACAAATGGTGGAATATACTCGAGGCTTGACAATTCCAGATTGTGACCTCGTGACCATAGAATGACGAGGCAGAGCATTTGGAGGATTGGAGCTGAGATCAATACAAAATGGTTGAGCAGGAATGTCAACCAAAGATGGAGATGGAATCGGTGAAGCATAAATACCAACTGAGCTCATGGATGGCATCTGAAAAGCTGTAGTATCAGCTGCATTCTTAGAAACATTATTAGAAGAGTTTGTATTGTAATAATTTGCTGGTGAAGCAGCAGAGAGAACTGAGGTTGGAAGACTATGATTAGGGACAGATTGTGAAGAAGAATTTGAGCTAGGAAAAAAATCTTGAAAGGGATATTCAAACTCATTGAAAATGACATTTCTAGAAACATAGATACGACCGGAAGGATGCAAGCATTTGTATCCTTTTTGACTGAGACTATAACCAATAAAGATACATTTTGATGAATGAAAGTCAAGCTTTTGCTTGTTGTAGGGTCGGAGATAAGGAAAAACCGAGCAACCAAACACCTTGAAGAAGTTATAGTTAGGTGGCCTATGATAAAGCTTTTCATAGGGTGATTGGAGTTGTAAAACTGGTGTGGGAAGATTATTGATGAGTAGGGCTGCAGTTTGAAAAGCTTCAAGCCAAAAAGTTAAAGGCATATGAGCATGAGCAAGAAGGGTAAGGCCGGTTTCAACCACATGACGGTGTTTTCTCTCGGGGACACCATTTTGTTGGTGAGTGTAAGCACAAGAGGTCCTGAAATGAATCCCATTCTGTTTGAGATAAGGCAACAAAGGCTTATACTCAGTCCCTAAGTCAGCTTGGAGACATTTGATCCTTGCTCCAAGTTGCAATTCAACATGTTTTTGGTATTGTAGGAAAATGGAAGGAACCTCTGACTTTAATTTTAAAGGATAAAACCAGCTATATCTTGAGTAGGAATCAACAAATATGACATAGTACCTATAGCCATCTAGAGAGGGCAGCGGAGAGGGTCCCCAAACATCTGTGAAGATGAGTTCTAAGGGACTAGTTGCTTTGTAAGTTGAGGGCTGAAAGGGAAGCTGATGCAACTTGCCTAACTTACAGGCATCACAGAAATGTGAGGGTGTATTGTTGTATTTGAGGTGAAGAGTAGTCAATACTTTCCGAAGAATTAGAGGTGCTGGGTGACCAAGTTTAAGATGCCACATTTTTTCATTCAAAACATCTCTTTTACATGCAATATCAGACGTTAAAACATAGGTACAATGTGGATCAAAAGTGTGATTATTACAAGACTTATTTCTAACACTTTTGCTATCAGCAGAAGAAGAATGGAAATGACAACTTTTCTTCATATGTCTTGACTCTAATCCAGCCTGATTGACTCTCAGATCTAGCTTGTACAAGCCATTTTCAAGCTTGCCTTGAAGGAGAACTGCCTTGGAACTCTTGTCCTTGAAGACACAAGAATCATGACAGAATTCAGCATAGGCGTTATTATCATAAGTGAATTTAGACACACTCAACAGATTTTTAGCAATTTCAGGCACACACAAGATGTTTTTCAATGCTAATACTCTAGAGGTTGAGGGTATAAGTGTGTTACCAATGTGTGAAATTTGGAGCTGTTGACCATTGCCCACTGCTAGCCTATTTGAACCTTGATATTCTGATTGTAGAGACAAGTTTGAGAGATCAGATGTGACATGGTTGGTAGCACCTATGTCAGCATACCAAGCTGGATCACATACGGTTTCTGGAGTTGCATAATATGCAGTGTTCTGATGAAAGTTTGCCTGATGAGAAGCATTTGTTGATGCTGGAAGTTGATGATTTGCTGAGTGTTGAAAATGATTTTGATAGTTACTTGACTGATTTTGCTGTGAGTAGTTGTTGTGATTGCTTTGGAAATCTCTATTGAACCGATGATAGCAGTTTGCAGCAATGTGACCAAGCTTGCCACACATTTGACATTGAGGTCTATTGTTATTGTTCCATCGGCCATTGTTTCTTCCTCGACCTCCTCTGCCTCTATTTCCTCTAAACCTGCTTCCAGTGTTGCCATTAAAACCTCCTCTTTGACTTTTGTTGTCATGTTGATTTCCAGAAGCATAGTGAGCACTAGCAGCTGAGACATCTACTTGAGAAATTGAGTTCTGTTCAATCATCCTTTGCTCATGATTGAGTAACAGATACTGAGCCTCTTGAAAGGTCATTGTGCTTCTTTGAGAGATGATTACTGACACTACAGTGTCATACTCAGATCCAACACCATGAAGAATACTCAATATCAGATCATTCTCACTCACCGTTTGACCAGCAGCTTTCAGACTATCACCAATTGTTTTCACTTTTAAAACAAACTCATTGATTGTTCCTGCTCCTTTCTTAACATTTTGCAGCTGTTGTTTTAGTTGAAGAACTTTTGCCATTGATTGTTGTGCAAACAGACTATCAAGAGTGCTCCAGACCTCTTGCGATGTTTTACAATCAATAACTTGACCAATTAGACTTTGATTGATCGAAGAAAAAAGCCAGCTAAGGAGCAATTGATCTGACTTATTCCAATTAACATAAGTTTTGTTCAAAACTAATCGTTTTTCACCATTTGTTTGAACTTCAGTATACTTCGATGGAACTGATTTACCAGAAATAAAATCTTCTAATTCAAAAGCTCTAATCACTGGTAATACTTGTGCCTTCCAGTAAATATAGTTGTTGTTATCAAGTTTTACCTGTAGATTGAAGTGCATAGCCTTTGCAAGAGAAGTGAAATCACCAGCCATTGAATCTGTTGAAGACGATGAAGTTTGATGAACTTCTTCTTCTTGACCAGACAACGAACTCAGGATGGGAGCCATGGACGATTAGTCCTTGAGAGGCTCTGATACCATGTAAAAGTAAGATATTAATACAAAAGGAAAAGGAAGAAAATGGAGGAAGACTCCATTGAAGAACAGAGGAGAGAAAAATATCTCACTGTATTTCTTTTTTTCAGTTTTCAGAAATGTATTTCGTGTTACAATTACAAGAGAGAGAAAGACAATTTATATCTTGATATGATTCCTGAAAATCCGGAATATCAGCCAATGGGAGAGCAGGAATAGTTTTGCTGATGAATTCTGTTTCTAACAGAATTCCCGCCAATAATAACAAAACTTTCTTCTAGAATCTCTCCAGCTCATCATCTGACTCTTTCCAGCTCATCATCTGACATTGGCCATTTCATTGGCTGGAAATGCTAACATAGTTGCATAACCAATGAATTCTGAATTGGAAATATCTTGAGCTGGAGTCAATGTAGTAGAAGCTGAAAGTGCTGATATATCCTTATCTCTAACACATTGCTAATGCATTCACAATTATGTTAGCCGCCACGCTCACTTTTTCCTTGCTTCGTTTTCTTTTGGATCACAGTGCTTGTGCCATTACGAATTGAATATGAAAATCTCAACTTTTTGTTAGTGTGAGGATACCGTGTGGGGACCTATATAACAATAAAGAGTCTTTGAAATCATGATGCAAGAAATGAAAAAGTAAATCTCATACAACTTTTATGTAGAAAAATGAGATCCCACTAGTCTTTTAATATAGATATCGTCTTTTAATAGACGAGATGAGTGGTACGTCCCTTACACACAGACAATGAAGTTATAGGTTTTAGTAGTGTCCTATGCTAGAAATTTTGAATTTATTATACGAGAAATTGCACTAATTTATCCTGATAATAGGTGAAAATGCACTTGGCAAACGAAAATCTTATAATTACACAAAATTCTGTTCTGACTCATTGACCAGAATTAATTAATTCAAGATAATTGCACTACTAAACAGATGCACTTGCAATTACGTTAGCCACCGCACTCACTTTTTCCTTTCTTCTTCTTCTTTTGGATCGCATTAGGCAAACAAATAATTTTGAAATCAAGTGCTTGTTATGTACATTATTATAATTCATATGTGACAGGGGATTTGAGACTATACCGTGTGACATGTGTTTGATAGAAACACCAAACTCCAAACTGTTTGACAAAATGTCAAACAGTTTTCACCAAGAACAATCAGTGAAACTTCAAGGTATTTCAATGGTGAAGAACCATATAAGACAAATGAGAGATGATTAAAAGCTGAAAACAAGAGTTTTGGAAATTTCTTCACAAACTGATTTCAACAATTACAAGCACTATTTATATTAATTACATCAAATGATCTCTGCCACTGAAGGCTAACTAACTAGGCTAATGTAAATCTCTAATCTCTACCCGACTCCCAAGTCTACACAATCTGTTAATATCTTATTTCTTTTTAAAATTTGACTCCAATTGGGTCAGACTTCTATCAGAACATTTCGAAACCAAGTATATATTACTGAACTAATTTGACACCAATTGGTGCACTTTGAAATTCAACCCTTGCTATGATGGACAAAGCTACACATCTAGCAAAAACAGGGGCAGAAAATGAAATTAACATTGTAATGTTTCAACAAAAAAAAAAAGTATTTTGCAACAATGCATTAACAGCCATTTGATTAAAACATTATTCAACTGTGCATGAGTGAATGAATATCGTTATTGGATTTGTTCTATGTAGGATTCTGGAGTTTTATAGGTCCTTTACTTATCAATTGAAGGTGGAGATATATGTATTGTGTTTTCTGGATAGACTTGGAAACATGTTTTATTTTGGTGTAAGAAAATTGTGTTAGTCTTTGTATTTTGTTTTTCACCTTTTTCTTTTGTAATGTGTGGAGCTGTGTGTTTTTTTAAGCTTTAATTATCAAGTCAGAGGAGTTTTAGAAATTTCAGAAGAACATCATTTTTGCTGGTGGTTTTCAAAATACATTTTGGTGTCAGTAGATTTATAATCTTGCAATAACCCCTACAACAACATTAACCTTTAATTAAGGGGTTCGCCAAGGAATATCTTTGGAGATGCTCTTAAATAACATCCACAAGTATGGTGTATGTGATCTCACAGCACAACCCTTTTAGAAAATATTTTTCAAATCATTCATATAATGAACAAGAGAATAATTGCGAAGTTGTCATTTCAAGTAACACATTTTTACTTTAATCAATGGTTAACTTCAGAAAATGCTTTCTCATAAAGAAATTTATTGAAAATTTTTAATTTCTTGAAAAAGGGAAAGTGCTTCAATCTAATCATCAAAAGTATCATTCAGATCATGCTCGAACCTTAAATTTGCTACTCTCAGATTGGATGCAACCCAGATAAGTGCACATGCAAAAAGAAAGCGCGTTAGAAGGATTATCAGTTGCATGATCTCAGTTTCTGTGCATAAAAAATGTTGTAGGAAATTTCGTTGATCATTTGTTAGTATAACAATTTCAAAGTTGATAGCTTTGAATTACTATAGGTCCTACCACCACTTTTCATAAGTCAATAAAAATCTTTAATTTTTCAAAGTTTCATATTAATGAAACAGATTAAAGAAATTGTTAGGTTCCACTTATCACATCCTCCATTTTTTGGAGAAATGAAGCAGTTTGATCGGAGCTGTAAATCAAATGAGACCATTATTGTTTCATCTCTTGATGATATAATTAAAATGAAAACACACAAACACAGAATTATGACAAATGCCAAAATTAATAGAAGAAAACTGTTGGGATTATTGTGTGAAGACCTTCAAATAAGACAAAATATAATTAAGCATAAAAGTTATTTTTTGTCTCATATGATATTAATATGCAAAGGAAATTGCATTGATTAAGTTGGTGATATTGTGCAGCAAAAGTCAAACAAAGAAAAAAAAATGAAATTGAAGAAACGATGTTGCAATAGCAGCGTGTGTGCAGCGGTGTGTGCAGCGGCCAACCGCTGCGCATTTGACAGCGGCAAGGCAACGGTCAGGCGTCAGGGAAGAGCGCTGCTAGAGCGCTGTGATTTTTCGGCAGCGGTTTGAGAGTGGTATTTGTCACAGAGGAGCACGATGTGCGAAGCGCTACGAGAGCGCTGTGACACCGACAGCAGTCCTACACAAATCTGCGTGAAATAAGACCTGCACAATAAAGAAAGAGCAAAAAGGAAATAGATCCCAATTAGGATTTGGCAAACCCTAGTGCTTCCATATAAATACCACCATTATGTAAACCTTAATGTGTGTCAGAAAAATTGCTAGAGAGATAGAGAGCAAATTGTAGAGAGACTGAGAGAGAGACTGAGAGATTGTAATCAACTCTAAAAGTAGTGGATTGAGTGCGGTGCGCTCCGTGGACGTAGGCAAATTGCTGAACCACGTAAAAATCTTTGGTGTCTTCTTTTTTCTTCTTATTGCTTTCATATTATCTGTGTGTTTAGATTTGTGTGTGCGAATTTTTCTTACAACAATTGGTATCAGAGCCCTAGGTTGGGGCAGGTTATTTTTCACACAAATCTAGGTTATCTCGAGGTCAACGATTTTATTGCAGGGATGGGATCTGAGAAAGATTCTCACAAGATTGAGAAATTCGATGGGACGAATTTCTAAACAGATGCAGATGGAGGATTATCTGTACCAGAAGGACCTGCATTGGCCGATAAAAGAGAAGCCGGCAACCATGACCGATGCAGATTGGTCAAAGAAGCGGATGCCAAAGAACATGGATGAAGAGGAGTTCGAACTGCTGGACAGAAAAGCATTGGGAGCAATTCGTCTCAGTTTGACGAAGCAGGTCACTTTTAACGTAAAGGATAAGCTAACTGCCAAAGATCTGATGAAGACTTTATCAAACCTGTATGAAAAGCCTTCTGCGGTAAGGAAGGTCCATCTTGTCAAGAAGCTATCAAATTTAAAGATGACGGAAGGTCAGGGTTTTAGAGAGTATCTTAACCAGTTCAATGAAGTGAAGGATGGGTTAACTTCTGTGTCTATGGGTTTCGATGAAGAATTCTTGGCGGTGTTTATGCTCACCCAATTGCCAGAAAGTTGGAAGATGACATGTCAGTCAATTGCCAACTCGTTCGGAAAAGAGAAATTAGATTTCTCACAGGTTGTGAACATGATCATGACCGAAGAGATTAGGATGCGTGAAGAGGGATTTGGAGCGTCTACATCTTCAGCATTGAATATGGAAGGTAGAGAAAGCAGAAACAGAAATCGAAACACAAATCAACGAGGAAGATCAAATTCAAGAGGTAAGTCTGAATCCAGGTATCAGGTCAATTATTCAGGAAATCAGCAACGAAGCAAGAAAGATGTAGAGTGCTGGAACTGTGGTAAGAAAGGCCACTTCTCGTATGAGTGTAGATCTGAAAAGAAGAATAAGGGCAAGGGCAGTGCGAACTGTGTGTCAGAGGAGTCAGATGACTGCCTCATCTGCTCGTTGGAAAGTAAGACGGAGTCTTGGGTTCTGGATTCAGGAGCGTCTTTCCATACCACACCTCATAGGGAATTATTTGAGAACTACGTCTCCAGAAATTTAGGTAAGGTGTATCTTGATGACGATCAAGCATGCAACATTACCGGGAAGGGAGATGTGAAGATTCAGCTAAAAGGGTCAGTTTGGAAACTCAATAACGTGAGGCACATACCGGATTTGAGGAAGAATTTGATCTTCATTGGGCAACTGGCGTCAGAGGGTTACATGACGACTTTCATAGATGATAAGAGGAAGATTTCGAAAGGTATTATGACAATCGCCCGAGGAAATAAGAATGGGTCGTTTTACACTACAACGGATGGTTGTGGTTCAATCGCTATGGCGGAAGGTAGAGATGATCCGAACTTGTGGCACCAGAGGTTTGGGCACATGAGTAGTCAGGGGCTGAAGTGTCTGCATTCGAAAGGTAAGTTGCCAGATTTGAAAAGTGTTGAGGTTGATTTCTGTGAGAGCTGCATATTGGGAAAACAGAAGCGAGTGAGCTTTAAGAAGACCGGAAGGGTACCGGTAAAAGAGAAGCTGGAACTAGTGCACACCGATGTTTGGGGTCCAGCTTCAGTCTCATCAACCGGAGGTAAACAGTATTTCATCACATTTATTGACGACCACTCCAGAAAGGTATGGGTTTATTTTCTAAAACACAAGTCTGAGGTGTTTGATGCTTTCAAGAGGTGGAAAGCTAGAGTTGAGAATCAAACAGGGTTAAAGATCAAAAAGCTGCATTCAGACAATGGTGGAGAATATGAAGACAGTGAGTTCAAGAGGTTTTGCTATCTGAGCCAGATTAAGCTCAGTAGAACGGTTCCTGGAACCCCACAGCAGAATGGGATAGCAGAACGGATGAACAGAACATTGACTGAGAGAGCCAGAAGCATGAGGTTACATTCAGGGTTACCAAAACAGTTCTGGGCAGAGGCAGTCAATACAGCAACATATTTGATCAACAGAGGACCATCAAAGCCTTTGGACCTCGCTATACCAGAAGAGATCTGGACTGGGAAAGAGGTAAAACTTTCTCATCTTAAAGTATTTGGGTGTGTTTCTTATGTACATATAGGTGATCATGCAAGGAATAAGCTAAACGCCAAGTCAGTGAAGTGTACTTTGGTGGGCTATGGAGAAGATGAATTTGGTTACAAGCTGTGGGATGACCAAAATCGCAAGATGATCAGAAGTAGAGATGTTGTCTCCAATGAAAAGGTATGTACAGAGACAGAAACACACAGGTGATTGAGCTAGAAAAGCCAGAGTATTTTGGGCCGAATGATGTGTCAGAGAACAGGGTCGTGGAACCAGTTATTCAGAAAGATGAAGAACAAGGTGTGCCGTTCCAGGTTACAGATCCTATCCCACATAGAGACGTTCCAGCGACACGGGCTCAGAGTACAGTGAGAAGATCAACTCGAACTCCTATACCAAATAGGAAGTACTTGCAATACATGATGTTGACAAATGCAGGGGAACCTGAGTGCTATAATGAAGCATATCAAGGAGAAGATGCGAGCAAGTGGGAGCTTGCAATGAAGGATGAGATGAAGTCGTTGATTTCAAATCAAACTTGGGAGTTAGCCAAGTTGCCTGAAGGAAAGAAAGCCCTACAGAATAAGTGGGTATTTCGGATCAAAGAGGAACATGATGGTTCCAAGAGATACAAGGCACGACTAGTGGTCAAAGGCTTCCAACAAATAGAAGATATTGACTACTCTAAAAATTTTTCTCCTGTTGTTAAACTAACTACGATCCGGTTAGTGTTAAGTATTGTCGCAGCAAAGGGGTTATATCTTGAGCAGTTAGATGTGAATACTGTATTTCTTCATGGAGATTTGGAGGAAGAGATATACATGCAGCAACCATAAGGGTTCGTAGAAGATGGTGATAACTCTTATTTTTACTCATTGTGTAGTCCCTTACTTTCATCTTTTATACTTGTTTCCCAGGTAAAACCGGGTATTTAACGTCTTAAATAAGTGTTTCAGGATTTCTTACAGGTGAGGGGCGTTTTTGCAAAAATATGGAAATTCTAGGGCAAAAGCGTAATTTCTGAAAGTTGTTCTGCGCCCTTGTGGTTTTGCATTTAGGGGCAGCAAAAAAGGGTGCTGATTCTTGGCAGAGGATCACTTTTTCTTAATTATGCGCCCTAGGGCGCAGAATAGGGCATATAATTTCAAAATTTTGGCGAAAGCTTCCTGCAGAAGGCTCAACTTGCAAGGGCCATATCTCTCTCCTCAGAACGAACTAGGTTTCGTGCTATATATGGTTGGAAATTTCCAGAAGTCTTCTTTCCAATGGTTCTTCAAGAATGCGATTCCGATGTTTGTGGAGGAAGTTATGCCTATTTCCGTAACGGTGCGCGCTGCTGGAAATCCACCAGCGAGATGCTCAATTTTCAGCCACTTTTGCAAGGGCATTCTCGTCCTTTCATCTTAGTTCTGCCCTAGGCCTTCTCCCCACTATATATACCCCCTTTTCTCTCAGTTTTCAAAGATCCCC
Source organism: Acer campestre (assembly GCA_954870605.1). Taxonomy (NCBI): domain Eukaryota; kingdom Viridiplantae; phylum Streptophyta; class Magnoliopsida; order Sapindales; family Sapindaceae; genus Acer; species Acer campestre. The sequence goes on along the minus strand of OX940801.1, from coordinate 47,184,441 downwards.
AACTTCTCCTCTCTCTCTCTTCCGCCCCACTCTCTCTCTCTCTTCCATCTTCTTCATCTTCTTCACTTTCTTCACCAAATAAGGAGAGCATCCAAGCTCCCATGGAGGTTCTTCCTCCATGGGAGCTCACCACACACCTCCACCACCATTTTTGCACCACATCCACCCATCTAGGAGTAGATTACAAGAAGAATGGAGTGGTCTTTGGACCAAATCCGAGCTAGGAAAGCTAGGAGCTTCTTTGGAGGGTTTGTCATCAAAGGTTGTCTCATTTTTACTCATTTCTTTGTATTTCTTGCTTCTTTGATGTGTAACCCTGATTTGAGGAATATTGTAAACCCTACACTTGTGTTATATATGTTGTTTGTTCTTAAATTCATGTGGGTTTTGTTTAACTCTTTGCTAATTACATGTTTTAAGCTTTAATTACAATATCCATGTGTGTGGAGGTCCGAAATTGATGTGTCCATGATTGGGATTAGGAGTAGAGTAATTTAATGTAGGAGTAGTGTAATTTAGCATCCCATGATTGTTGATTGATTGATGGATGACTAAAATGTCATGTTTAGAGTAATTGGAGTGTTAGAGATTTAGCTCCAAAGAGTGGGAAAGGTTTCAGTTCAGGCATTTAGTTGCTAAATTGGTCTTGATTCAAATCTTTGTGCTTAATGGGTCTTTTTAAGACACAATTGCTCACCCATGGTTTGGGTTGGGTGATGGATTGATTTAGGGATAATTCCCAAATCAAAAGAGGATGAACCCTTAACCTATATTGAATGTTCTTAATGTATAACAACCAACTTATTTGCACATTGTTGTTTGGTAAACTTGTTTCCCATGTCTAGTCATCCTATGGAGATTGATAAAACCGAATCCGTATCTAGAGTAAAGACAAATTGAATTCCTCTCGTGCTTCTGTAGTTATAGGGGTATTTCATTGCTTAATGCTTTCACTCGGTTGGCCACCTTGTGGATGATATTTAGGCTGTGTGTTATATATTGCGTGGTTCACATTAACATGTCCAGCGTGATATCCTTTACATTTGACTAGTAAGTTGAGAGATCACTAGGCTGGCATGTAGAGCTCGTGTGTGTGTCCCACAGTCCTTAATGAATCCAAGCATTTATGCATGGATGTAATCTCTAAAATATCGAGAGAGATTAGAGATTAATTAAGGGGACACGAGCATATAACATACGTGTTGTATGGGTATTTCGTATTCTTAATGCTTTCACTTGGTTGCCATCCTGTATTTGGTTAGCCATTGTGAATGAATTATTGGCTGTAGTATGGCCCGCGCGGTTGCGCATTACATGCCCAACGAAATAACCACTGTATATGACCAGACAGTTGAGAGATCACTAGGCTAGCGTACAGAGCTTGTGTAGGTGTCCCAAAGTACTTAAAGAATCCATGCATTGTGTGGATGCGATTTTTAATACTCGAGAGAGATTATAGATCAATTAAGGGGACACGAGCCTATGATATACTTGCACATTGAGGGACTAAGTGAGTCTAGCACTTAATTAGGAGGATTGTCACGGTTGAGTCGTTTGCTTAGTGTAACCACATTTCATGCCATCTCTCCATTCCATCCTATCCATGTATATATTATGGTAGTTAGTTTATTTATTTATACTATTTACTACTTTTCCATAAACACAACACACGAGTTCTCTCGGAGTGTTGTAATAATAGCTAGAACCGGTGACGGTCGGCGGATCCCACCTCCCTGCGGAACGATACCCTCACTTGCCGCTATGCTAGTCCCTGTGACTCGCGCGCTAGCGAGGTCGAACTTAAATGTTCATCTTTTGACCGACACCGCAACGACGTGTCGTCAGATGGCAAGGAAGAGTTGGTGTGTAGGTTGACAAAGAGCTTGTATGGTTTAAAACAAGCTCCCTGACAGTGGTACAAAAAGTTTGATGGGTTTATGCAAGGCAATGGATATTTGAGATGCAATGCTGACCACTGTTGTTACTTCAAAAAGGTTAAGTCAAGTTTTATTATTCTGCTACTTTATGTTGATGACATGTTAGTAGCTGGTGCAGATTTAGAAGAGATTAACAATTTGAAGAAGCAACTATCGAGTGAATTGAAGATGAAGGATTTAGGTGCAGCAAAACAGATTCTTGGAATGAGAATTAGCAGAAACGAACATGAAGGTACATTGAAGCTTTCACAAGCAGAGTACGTTCGGAAGGTGTTGCAGAGATTCAGCATGGGTGATGCAAAATCGGTAAGAACACCTTTAGCTAGTCATTTCAGGTTGTCCAAGGACCAGAGTCCGAAGACGGAAGAAGAGAAGGACTTCATGGCTAAAGTTCCTTATGCTTCAGCCATTGGAAGCCTAATATATGCCATGACTTGCACAAGACCAGATATTTCCCATGCAGTGGGAGTTATGAGCCGTTACATGTCAAATCCAGGCAAGCTTCACTGGGAGGCTGTGAAGTGTATCCTAAGATACCTGTGGGGTACGACAGAGAGATGTCTAACCTTTAGAAGAGACGAACTCAAGTTATAAGGTTATGTGGATTCAGATTTTGCTGGGGAGGTGGATCATAGAAGGAGTACCACCGAATATGTGTTTACAATGGCTAGTACCGCAATTAGTTGGATGTCCCAGTTGCAAAAGATAGTGACAATCTCTACAACTGAAGCAGAGTATGTGGCTGTAATAGAATCAAGCAAGGAGCTGATATGGTTACAAAGTTTGTTAGCTGAGTTGGAATTCGATCAAGTGATGAATATGTTGCACAGTGACAGTCAGAGTGCAATACACTTGGCCAAGAATTCGGCGTTCCATTCTAGGACCAAACATATAGATCTTCGCTACCATTTCATTCGATCGTTAATCGAAGAAGGTGTGTTAAAGCTTGTGAAGATAGCAGGTAGCAAAAATCCGGCCGACATGTTAACAAAGCCAGTCACTACTGAGAAACTGGAGCTGTACGCAGCTTCAGTGGGTCTTCAAGAGTGAAGACGTGGGGGATGAGCGCACCGTTATTTATCCACTAAGTCATCGAGGAAGGATGGAGAAAGTCTCTTGAGTTTCAATCTTCAAGTGGGAGATTGTTGGGATTATTGTGTGAAGACCTTCAAATAAGACAAAATATAATTAAGCATAAAAGTTATTTTTTGTCTCATATGATATTAATATGCAAAGGAAATTGCATTGATTAAGTTGGTGATATTGTGCAGCAAAAGTCAAACAAAGAAGAAAAAATGAAATTGAAGAAACGCTGTTGCAATAGCAGCGTGTGTGCAGCGGTGTGTGCATCGGCTAACCTCTGCGCATTTGACAGCGGCAAGGCAGCGGTCAGGCGTCAGGGAAGAGCGCTGCGAGAGCGCTGTGATTTTTCGGCAGCGGTTTGAGAGCGGTATTTGTCACAGAGGAGCACGCTGTGCGAAGCGCTGTGAGAGCGCTGTGACACCGACAGCGGTCCTATACAAATCTGCGTGAAATAAGACCTGCACAATAAAGAAAGAGCAAAAAGGAAATAGATCCCAATTAGGATTTGGCAAACCCTAGTGCTTCCATATAAATACCACCATTATGTAAACCTTAATGTGTGTGAGAAAAATTGCTAGAGAGATAGAGAGCAAATTGTAGAGAGACTGAGAGAGAGACTGAGAGATTGTAATCAACTCTAAAAGTAGTGGATTGAGTGCGGTGCGCTCCGTGGACGTAGGCAAATTGCTGAACCACGTAAAAATCTTTGGTGTCTTCTTTTTTCTTCTTATTGCTTTCATATTATCTGTGTGTTTAGATTTGTGTGTGCGAATTTTTCTTACAACAAAAACAGAGTATCAAAATTCAGAAGAAAAGGCAAAAGAAGAAAACAGAGTATCATACAAACTGAATCATGAGCAATATCAATAAAATGTCTTTGAAATCATGAAACAAAGCAAAATGCCCTGCAACTTTAATACAGAAAATTGAGATCCTATCGGTGTTTGTTAATCCTATTCCGGATCCAGGAAATATCATAAATAAGATCCTAGCGATAATGTTATGATGCACATTTCCTAATTCTAATTTTCTAAACGGTAGCTGTGCATAACAATGAAAAGTTCCTAATTCTAAGTTTTGTATCAGAAAACCAAACAGATACATTATAATTCAAACATCCCCTGCTTTAAAATCATTTTAGGGACTATATGGGCAGGTCTTTGGGCTTTGGTTTTTGCGCATATATATTACTAAAGTACTAAAAATAGATAAATTAAGAAAAGACAAAAAAATAAAAAAACAAAACAAAACAAAACAAAATCAGTTCAAATACAGTAGATCAATTACAGTTTTAGGATCATTATGATTTATGAGCTGTCTAATGCTTCAATATCATTTTTGCTATGACTTCATAAATCTATCAGTTTATTACCTTCATTGATGTTCATGGAATAAAACATGTTTTTTTTTGCTATTTGAGGGAGCGTATTTGGATTATTATTTTTTTAAACTATTACAATATTTCGGGATTGGAGGAAGGGACATGACTCGGATCCACAACCTTATGGATGTGGATGTGAAGGGCTACCACTCAACCAATCTCACCTGGTTAGTGGATTAGAACTTGGGACCTTAAGTTATAAACTCATAATTTTCACAGTGCTTCATTTAATGAGTAAAGTTTATTATAAAAAGACAACTCTGAACATGAAAAATTCTTACAAGACAAACATATTTGTCTGCAACTCCAAAGAAATCCAACAAAATTGCAAGAAAGGACCTAATTAATACACTCCAAAAACCAACCACAAACCAAGTGCCGTGCTCATGTAGAACCAATCTACTTCATTTTCATTGCCATCTTTTCCCCTTCCATTTGCATTTACAGATGTTGGAATAGTATCTGTACATTGCTTAAGAAGTGGTGGTCCACAAAGTTCATTGCCGCTATAAGATGATGCTTCAAAAGTATCAAATTGAGCACCTGTAGGAATTTTCCCTTTCAAATTGTTATTGGATAAGTCCAATACTTCCAAATTGGTCAAATTTGTCATACATTGTGGGATTTCACCAGAAATTTGGTTTGCAGATAAATCAAGGGACTCTAATCTTGTCATACTACCAATACTCTCTGGAATTTTTCCAGTAAAAAGGTTGTGCGACAAGTTCAACGAACACAATGCTGCAAGACTAGTCACCTCTAAAGGAATCTCCCCTGATAAATTATTTTTTGAAAGGTCAATAACTCTTAGCCAATCAGAAACGTCCGTAAATTCTAACAATAAACCTTTCATTGAAACCAACGCTTCCTCAACAAATTGTCTTGAAATATTAAGAAACTTCCCTTGGAAACTAAAATCTGACAAATATTGTATAACCATTCTTCCATATTTATAGTTCACTTTGGCCATGGCAGTAAAGTTACCGATACATCTTGGCAAATTTCCAGAGAAATCATTACAAGCAACATCTAGTATATGCAAAGAAGAAAGAGAGCAAAGTTCTGCTGGTAAATGGCCATAAAACTTGTTTGATCGAAGGATGAAAATGATCATTTTAGAAAATCTCTCTCCAATCCAAGTTGGAATTTTTTCTACAAACTCATTTTCACTGACATCAAGTGCTACTAATTCTGTACTATTTGTTAGCAGTGGAAAAAGTATTCCAGACAGGTTGTTTTTGCGAAGGCGTAGTGATCGAAGGGAAACTAACGCTCCCATGGAGGGTGGAAGGTTACCAGAAAAATTATTATGATTCAAATCGAGGACCAACAAGTATTGCCAATTCATCCAACAATCAGGTAATTCTCCGCCTAAAGCATTAATCCCAAGATTGAGGATTTGCATTAAGTTTGACTTATTTGTCCTATGGCAAAGAAAATGGACAAGGGATCCAGACAAATTATTTGAACTCAAGTCAAGTGAGCCAAGTTGAGAAGCCTGGGATAAATTTGGAATGTGTCCATAGATTTGGTTATGAGAAAGATTTACATAATTAAGGTGGGGAAGGGATTTCCAAAACCAACTAGGAATCTTATCCGAAATTCCAGAGTTGGATAAATCCAAATTAATTAAATGATTTTGTGAATGAAGCCATAATGGAAATTGAGATCCTATATGACAAGACCCCAGATCTAATGTTTTGAGTTGAAAGGGAGGAATCCAATCAGGACTAACATGGAATGTTAGTGAGGTCCAAGAGGCATAAAAATGGAGCAATCTTGTGAGGTTGACAAAGTGGACTTCAGAGAGAGTTCCGTTCAAAGGGGTACTCGAAATATCCAAATATCTCAAGAAAGAAAGTTCCCCTAATGACGTTGGAACAACTTCAGAAATAGGGTTGACACTTAAAACTAGAGTCTGTAAATTCTTAAATTGTCCAAGCTTTTCAGTCAAAGGACCATGAAGTTGACAATTACTCAAATCTACCAACTCTAGTACACCTGAAACACATCTTGAAAAAATATCTAAGATTTCAGAGACCTCTTGGTCTAATTTGATGTCTGACAAAAGAAAAGACCTCAGCTGACAGAGTCTTGCAAAAGATCTTGGAATTTTCCCTACAATCCTATTGAAAGAGAGATCAAGACTCTTCATGGAAGTCAGGTTTCCTAGAGCGCCAGAAACCGTACCTTGCAAGTCATTGTGACTAAGAGAAAGGTACTCAAGATGGCCAAATTTGTCGAACCATTCAGGTATCGAAGAATTGAAATGGTTGTTAGACAAATCAAGATGTTTGAGAAAAGTTGAGTTTTGAAGTCTATCAGGAATCGTACCTTGAAAATTAGTACCACTTAAATCAAGAAAGACTAAATTACAAAGACCGAAAAACTGAATAGGAATCGAAGTGGAATCAAATTGGTTGTTGGAAAGATCAACTGTGGCAAGAGACGAAAAATTTGTAATGGATATGGGAGGAAAGTGAGAGAGCTGACAACTTGACAATTTTAACACTTCCAAAGGGAATGTGCTTGTCAATAGCGGTCCATCAGAGGCTTTACTGAGATCAACATTACTCAAATCAAGGTACTTCAAGAAACGAAGACCAGATAACCAACCAAAATCCTCGATGTACAATCCACCCAAATAATTAGGATGGAGGTCAAGGTAAAGCAGAGTAGAGAGATTTCCTACTTGATGAGGAATCATTCCCACAAATCCTGCTCCGGAGAGGTTAAGATATTTCATACTCCCCAGAGAACCAAGAAATCTAGGAATCCGAGCTCCTTCAAAGTCATTATAGCTCAAATCCAAGTGTATCAAATGCTTTAAATCAAGCAAAGAGGGATTTATCTTACCACCCAACTTTGACATCTGATGTGCTTCATAGTCATCATCTGAGAAGGGATTTCTTAGATGGAGCTCAAGGATATGGCCTGTCAAGTTGTTGCAGACAACTCCATCCCATTTACAACAATCTCCATCACCATTCCAAGACGCAAGCCTTTTGGAAGGATCTTTGAGATCCTTCTTGAAATTTAAAAGTGTTTGTCTCTCACTCTGAATGCAACCTTCCACATTAGTGCTTCCATTGCAGAAGCTAAAGTTGATGGTTGCTATGACAAGTAACTCAAAGAAAAGAAAGGCAACAACAGCACTCATGTTTGGTTTCATTGCTATGAATGAGATTGCTATCATTCTGTCCACATTTATAATATGATCAATGACCCCAATTTTCTACTTCAAAGTTGCACGAAATTTCCTTCGATTTTTACTCAAAGACATTTCTTATTATTGTTATGGTGGCCTCGAAATTGCATGGTAGACTTTAAGTCAATGAAATATAATTGTATACCTAATCACTTTCATTCGGATCATGACAGGTTAGCAGCTTCATTGCTAATACAGTTGAAGTCAAGAGATGACTAACATAAAAATCCCCACAATTTTCTACGATAAAAGTTTCAGGAAATTTCCTTGGTCATGACTTTACATCAAGATGTCAATGTCATTTTATAGTTATAGGTCCCACTGACAGTGGCCTCTATATAGCAAGGTATAGTAGACTTTAAGTCAACGAAATGCAAATATTAATTTGCTAATAAATGCAATTGATATATATCTTCAATTTGGTTGATTGGTCCCAATTGAATTCTTTTGATTTTTTTGATTAAGTCACTTTTGCATGAATTTTAATTTTTTTTCTCAAAGCAATTGATACGTTCTCTAGACTAACACTAACATTAAAAGTCTTTTAGCTCAGATTTGCTTGTAGCTTTGTCTTCGTCTTTGTCTTTTTCTTTATGGTCTTTTGCGTACACATAAGGCTACCAATCAAATTCTTTTGATTTTTTTGATCAAGTCACTTTTGCATGAATTTTAATTTTTTTCTCAGAGCAATTGATACGTTCTCTAGACTAACACTAACATTAAAAGTCTTTTAGCTCAGATTTGCTTGTAGCTTTGTCTTCGTCTTTGTCTTTTTCTTTATGGTCTTTTGCGTACACGTCAGGCTACCAATCAAATTCTTTTGATTTTTTTGATCAAGTCACTTTTGCATGAATTTTAATTTTTTTCTCAGAGCAATTGATACGTTCTCTAGACTAACACTAACATTAAAAGTCTTTTAGCTCAGATTTGCTTGTAGCTTTGTCTTCGTCTTTGTCTTTTTCTTTATGGTCTTTTGCGTACACGTCAGGCTACCAATCAAATTCTTTTGATTTTTTTGATCAAGTCACTTTTGCATGAATTTTAATTTTTTTCTCAGAGCAATTGATACGTTCTCTAGACTAACACTAACATTAAAAGTCTTTTAGCTCAGATTTGCTTGTAGCTTTTTCTTCGTCTTTGTCTTTTTCTTTAGAGTGGTGTTATTGGCACACCCCCTACTGATCTATTTATGCCCCATTTTTAAAATTATTTAGTAATATTTTTTTCCTTTATCAAAATTACTAAAAAAGACATGCAATTTAAGAAAAAAAAATATTCTATAAAGTAAATCTAACAAAACCCCACATAAAATAAAATAAAATAAAATAAAAATAAAATAAAATAAAAAACGTTCTTTTAATCTTTTTCTTGATTTTTTTTTTCATAACTCTTAAACCCTAAAAATACTTGTACTGGATCTTATTTAAACAATAAATCAAACACGTGGGGTGCATTAGACAAATGAGATATTAATTATTATTTAATCTCATTACTCTTTTAGAATTTGATAGTGAAATGATGATAATTAACCAAAACAAATACTTGCTCTTTGCTTCTTGTTTCATTTTGTTTGTGGGCAATTTCGTTTTTATCTCTCTGTGTGTTTTGTCTTGGGTTGCTCTGTTCTTTGTTTTTTTCTTGAGGCTGTTTGCTTGTTCTTTGTCTTGTGACTTCCTGACCTTTTCTTTAAAGCTTGATGTTCAAAAAAAAAAAAAACAAAAAAAAAAAGGGAAGAAAAACAAAATAAATTCGTTCATGGGAGATGGGAGAAAGAAGAGAGCAGAGATAAAGAGATTGGAGATAGATATAGATATTGGAGATGAGGTTTATTAAGTTTGAAAAATAAGTAAAAGGGTAGTTTTGAAAATAAATAAAATAAATTAATAAAAACATTTAACTTTATTTAATTAAATCAAAATTTAAACAAGTGGGGCATAAATAGATCAGTATGGGGTGTGCCAATAGCACTACTCTTTTCTTTATGGTCTTTTGCGTACACGTCAGGCTTTCTACTAAAATAATCCTAAATTTTAATAACTAAATTAAATGGTCTTTAGTCTTTACGGTCGTATGCAAGGAAATTACTTTCCTCCTACAAGTATATGCAAGAGACCTTATTATCAGTCAAACTAATTAATAGAAACTTGAATGCCATGTATTTAATGATGTACAAATTAGGAATATTTTTATATAACTAGAATTTATATCTTAGGATTTAATTTTATTCATTACTCTTAGGAATATATTGAAACTTTTTTACTACACTATTACATAAATTCGGGGTTTTTTGGGGGAGGGGAGGACTCGAACCTGTAACCTCGTGGTGTAGGTTCGAAGGGTTTACCATCAGCCTCACCTCGTCAGAAATATATTGAAACTTGTTAACATAATATTAATTTTTTGAGTAAAAAAATTGGGTTTTTTAATAAATAGGTTTGTAATTCATTTTCATATAATTTTCAATTTACTAATTTTGTTTTCAAAATTGATCTTTCCTTTGAAAACAAAATTTACACGAATTTGATGTTGAGGTCTACTGTATGACTTGCTTCCTATGTGGCATAAAAATAGATTTGATAGATAATCAACTCAAAATTTGGTTTCCAATGCTTCCGTCTAAAACACAATTTTTTTTAATGATGTGTCCATATTTTTTTCCTATTTTATTTTTTATTTTATTTTCTTACCAAAAATATATGAAAAATTAATGTCAGTTTTAAATGTTTGCTGAGTCAACCTAAAAAATAGTTGTGCAATAGACCGTCTGAAAGTGGACGGTCATATTGATAATGTCTTATATTTTTTTTGTCACGCCAGCTTGAGGTTGAATATACACGGTTGCAATGCAGACACAATTATTAACATAATGTCTATTTATCCTACGTGGCATCTCTTTTTTTCTCAAGTCATACTTGCATTGGAGATGCTCTTATGTGCTGATGTCATAGATGATGAAAGGTGCCACGTCAAACTATTCAATAGCCAATCACACAATGACAAGCCAGACTCTCATAACATAATCGATGCTCTCATAAATTCTTATATGAGAAGTCTCTGCTTGTGTGTATATATACAGCTGTTATTCTTGTAATTACAAAGTGAGAAAAATTGTATAAAAAAGCTTAGTGAAAATTCTTAGAAAGTTCTAGATTTTCTCTCTAGATAGCTTTTATTTTCTGTGTTTGTTTATCAGAAAAATACATTTTCTCAAGAGACCTATTAAGTGAAAAAACTTCATTCTTTTGAGAGTTTTTTCTTGAATTTTTGTCGATAGTTTTCTCTTAAATTCATTGAGGACATATAAGAAGCCGCATTACAAACCATATAAGCATTTATTTATTTATTTTATAATTATCAATTTTAGGTTCCACCAATTTGCAGTACTCAAACGAAATAATAGCTTTACAAGCAAGCACATAAAAAATAAATGAAGTTCTTTGGCTTATAATTATTTATTCATCTAATGATTCAAGTGCATAGAAAATAATTACAAACTGTTACAGTCGTATTTTTATTACTTTGAATATTTAATTTTTAATTAGATTATAATTTATTTATTTTAATTTAGATTTTTATTAACCACTATTAACGGTTAATGGATGTGGTTAGTTATGTGAGTGGATATTTGGTCCTAAATTGTAGTTACAGTTATTTGTAACTTTTACTATTTATTTACTCAAACAAAATAATAGCTTTACAAGCAAGCAAATTAAAAAGAAATGAAGTTCCGTTTTTATTTTTTTTAACGGCTCACTTTATTGAGAAAAGCCAAAAAGACATGCATTTCTTATTATTGTTTTGGTGGCCGGCCTCGAAATTGCATGGTAGACTTTAAGTCAACGAAATATAATTGTATACCTAATCACTTTCATTCGGATCATGATAGGTTAGCAGCTTCATTGCTAATACAGCTGAAGTCACGAGATGACTAACATAAAAATCCCCATAATTTTCTACGATAAAAGTTTCAGGAAATTTCCTTGGTCATGACTTTACATCAAGATTTCAATGTCATTTTATGGTTATAGGTCCCACTGACAGTGGCCTCTATATAGAAGGTATAGTAGACTTTAAGTCAACGAAATACAAATATTAATTTGCTAATATATGCAATTGATATATATCTTCAATTTGGTTGATTGGTTCACAATGAATTCTAGTGATTTTTTTGATCAAGTCGCTTTTGCATGAATTTTAATTTTTTTCTCAGAGCAATTGATACGTTCTCTGGAAAAACGAAGACTAACACTAACATCAAAACTCTTTTAGCTCAGATTTGCTTGTAGCTTTGTCTGTCTTTGTCTTTATGGTCTTTTGCGTACACGTCAGGTTTTCTACTAAAATAATCCAAAATTTTAATAACTAAATTAAATGGTCTTTAGTCTTTACGGTCGTATGCAAGGAAATTACTTTCCCCCTACAAGTATATGCAAGAGAACTTATTATCAGTTAAACTAATTAATAGAAACTTGAATGCCATGTATTTAATGATGTACAAATTAGGAATATTATTATATAACTATTCAATAGCCAATCACATGATGACAAGCCAGACTCTTATTATATAACTATTATTATCATAAATTCTTATATGAGAAGTCTTTGCTTGTGTGTATATATACCAGCTGTTATTCTTGTAATTACAGAGTGAGAAAATTGTATAAAAAAGCTTAGTGAAAATTCTTAGAAAGTTCTAGATTTTCTCTCAAGATAGTTTTTATTTTCTATGTGTTTGTTTCTTAGAAAAATACATTTTCTCAAGAGACCTATTAAGTGAAAAAAACTTCATTCTTTTGAGAGTTTTTTTCTTGAAAAAAAAAAAACAATTACAAACTGTTACGGTCGTATTTTTATTACTTTACATATTTAGTTTTTAATTAGATTATAATTTATTTATTTTAATTTAGATTTGCATTAACCACCATATAGTTGGTCCTAAATTGTAGTTACGGTTATTTGTAACTTTTACTATTTATTTACTCAAACAAAATAATAGCATTACAAGCAAGCAAATTAAAAGGAAATGAAGTTCCGTTTTTATTTTTTTAACGGCTCACTTTATTGAGAAAAGCCAAAAAGGCACAGGTGACAGGACAAAGAGCAAACAACAGCAAACAGCCCCAAAACAGAGCAAAAACAGAGCAAACAAAAATGAAAGAGCAAAAACAGGCAGAACTAGCAGACACAGAAAAACGAAACAGCCCAGAAACCAAAAATGAAAGAAAAGCAAAGAGCTAGCAAACACCAGCCAAAGAGGCAACAAAACAACAAGAAACCGAGCCCAAACCAACGCAAAGCAGACCACCACACCAACACAAAGACAAGCAGAAACAGAGAAGACAAGCAAGAAATGAAGTTCCTTAGCTTATAATTATTTATTCATCTGATGATTCAAGTGCATAGAATACTGTAGGAAAAAAAAAACAATTACAAACACTTTATTACAGAAAAATAAAATCTGTCTCCAAGACGATCCAAGAATCGACAATATGCATACCTCCATCTTCTTTTTACAATCAAAGGACCAACCACACTCCAAAATCCCACTACAAATCCAAATGTCATGCTTACATAGAACCAATCAACTTCATGCTCATTTCCATCTTTCAATCCTCCATTTTCATAAGCAGGTGGTGGAACTGTACTGACCGTACAATTTTCAGGAAATGAAGATCTACGACAAACATCAATACATTTCTTCTGAAGTGGAGGTCCACAAAGATCATTGCCAATATAACAGGATTGATCAAAGGATTGTAGTTGAGTGCCGGTAGGTATTCTCCCAGTCAGGTTGTTATTGGATAGGTTCAAGTGATCCAAACGTGACAAATCTGAAATACTTTGTGGGATTTGACCTGAAAGCTTGTTTGCAGATAAATCAATGCTGAATATTGTTATCATATCACCAATATTATCAGGAATTCTTCCAGTAAGGTGATTGTACGACAAATTCAAGGACACCAATGCTTTCAAATTTGTCACTTCCATAGGAATTTCTCCTGACAGATTATTTTTGGAAAGATCAATCATTCTTACCAAATTCAGAATGTTTCTGTATTCATCCACCCTCCCTTTCAACACAAGTAATGCATCCTCAACATATTTTCCTGTAGAAACACTTGGATATTGTATATCAGTTCCTATAGAATTGTTCATTGTCACCATGGCACTGAACTTATTGACACATCTTGGTATGGTTCCAAAGAGACTGTTATATGCAATGTCTAAGATATGTATAGTAGCTAGACAGCAAAGTTCCAATGGCAAAAAGCCATGAAACTTATTTGAACGAAGATTGAGAATCATTATATTGGAAAATCTTTCTCCAATCCATGCTGGAATGTTTCCGGAAAGCTCATTTTCACTAAGATCAAGTGCTATTAACTTTGTGCAATTTTGAATTGACAAGGGTATTGGACCAGAGAGGTTGTTGCTGCGAAGGTTTAATGATTGAAGGGAACTTAGATTTCCTAGTGAGGATGGAAGGTTACCAACAAATTTGTTATTACCTAAATTTAGGACCAACAAGTGTTGATAATTCATCCAACAATCAGGTAATTCTCCATCTAAAAGATTTTCTTCAAGTTTGAGAATTCGCATTCCCTTTGACTGATTTATTCCATGACAGAACGATTGGAAAATGGACCCCGAGAAAAAATTGTTTGAAAGATCAAGCGTATACACATCGAAGGATATGGGAGGTAATGGGCCGGATAAATTATTGAAACTCAAGTCGAGTGACTCAAGTTGAGAATTCATGGTTAAATTTGAAATCTCCCCATTAATTTGGTTGTGAGAGAGGTTTAAATTGTTAATTTGGGATGAAAAATTCCAAAACCAACTAGGAAAGGGATCCGAAATTCCAGTGTTGGAAATATCAAGAGAGGCTAACTGCTTTTGGGAACGAAGCCATGATGGAAATTGATATTCTAGATGACAAGATTGCAATCCTAACTCTTCAAGATGGAAAGGAGGAACCCAATCTGAACTTACTTCCATTGTTAGTGAGTTTCCAGAAACATAAAAACTTGACAATCTTGTAAGATTACTAAAATGAATTTCGGAAAGAGTTCCATTCAATTTGTTATTAGAAAGATCTAAAACTCTCAAATTGAAAAGTTCTCCTAAAGACGATGGAATAGAACCAGAAATAGAATTGTCTCGCAGATCAAGAGTAGTTAAACTTTTAAATTGCCCAAGTAGATTAGTCAGTTGACCAGAAAGTTGACTATTACGCAAAACCAATATCTCTAGTCCATCAGAAACACAACCTGAAAAAATGTCTAAGACTTCAGATATCTCTTGAGTCAATTTGATTCCTGACAAAGAGATTGATCTCAAGTTGCAAAGTCTTCCCAATGACCTTGGAATTCTCCCTTCAAATCCGTTGAATGAGAGATCAAGAGTATTGATAGAGGTTAGGTTTTCTAGGGCACCAGAAATTTTACCTTGCAAACTATTGGAGCTTAGAGAAACAAACTCAAGAAGGCTAAATCTATTCAAACTGTGAATGGAAGAATTGAAATGGTTATCTGATAACAACAAATATCTAAGAAAAGTCAAGTTTTGAAGTCCGTCAGGGATAGGACCTCGAAAATTATTGTTTCCCATATCAAGAAATACCAGATTATGAAGACCAGAAACCCAACTAGGGATTAAAGAGTTATCAAATTGGTTGTCAGAAATATCAAGGACAGCAAGAGAAGAAAAATTGGCAATGGCTAGAGGAGAAAAATGAGGGAGATGACAACCTGACAATTGTAGCACTACCAAAGAAGGGAGTGTATTCATCACAAGAAACCACTCAGAGGCTCTGCTAAGATCCACACCACTCAAATCAAGAAACTCCAGCACAGGAAGACCAGATAACCAGTGCAAATCTTCAACATATAACCCACCAAAATATTTTTGCCGGAGGTCAAGATAGCGTAGATTGGAGAGATTTCCAAGTTGAAGAGGAATCATTCCAACAAATCCTGTTTCAAAGAGATTTAAGGTATCATATATAATTTCTCCAAAGGAAAAAGAAAAACTTGGAATCTGAATTCCTTCAAAGTCATTATAGCTCAAGTCCAAGAACATCAAATGTTTCAAATCAAGCAAGGAGGCCGGGATTTATCTTACCTTCTAAATTTGAGCTTTTACCAGCTTCATATTCATCTAAAGATTCTTCCCTAACTCCAAGGTGGATCTCAAGCACATGGCCAGTCAAGTTGTTGCAGACAACACCAGCCCATTTACAACAATCACCATCAGCACCGGTCCATGAGGCAAGTCGGTTGGAAGGATCTGTGAGATCATACTTGAAGCTTAAAAGTGTTTGTCTCTCACTTTGGATGCAACCCACGTAAGAGGTTCCACAACAGAAGCTAAAATTGATTATGGTTGCTATGGAAAGTAACTGAAGAAAGAAAGAGGCAACAACAACAACAGTACTCATGGTAATTGGTTTCATTGCCATGCATGAGAACATTATCATTAACCAGCTGGTGTATATAATATGCTTAAATGACCTCAGTTTTCTGCACAAAACTTGCAGGAAATTTCCTGGATCATCACTTGAATCAATCAATTAATATTTAATTGCTAGTGTTGACTCTGTCATTCGAGTCAATTGAAGAAAAACATTCGAGTCTCTGTCATTTTGGTTTTCTTAATTTGTAACATGCATACCTTGGCATCTTATTGATTGGATTATTAATAAATCCTTTCTGAAAAATCATCAGAGACTTGTTAGACATTGGAAAAGTAGCTAAGTCCAATCAAAGACTTGAAAAATCATCAAAGATTTATTAAAGGTTCCAGGAAATTTCCTTTGATTTGCATCAGGAATTCAAAGTTTTTTTTATTTTATTTTATTTTATTTTATTTTTTTAACCCTTTTCGATATTCCCTGTTGGATTGTCAGTTAGCAGATCTTTTGGTTCCTCTAGCTAAATGTAGTGCAATAGGTAAAACAAACACATTGTGTAACTATACAATTGGAAACTGGAAAAACAAATATTGACAACCACAAGGCCAGAAACAATTTCTCATCAGATCATTACCAGGAACCTCTAATATCAGTGAGAACTTGACTCAAATTCTGCCCGGACAGAGCCCTCCTCAATCACTTTTCAAAAAGGGATTTGAATCCACAACTATTGTATCTGGATTGTGTTTGTGTTTTGTTTGATTTTGTCTTGTTGGCTTTTGTTGATTGTGTTTGTGTTTTTACAGTGGATTGTATTGGGGCTGTTGTGGTTGTTCTGAAGGGTGGTTCATCCGTGAGATCTTCTGGTCTGAGAGAAGACCCATTCTCCAATGGAGAAACCACGACCACCAGTTTTTGTTCATTTTTTTTTCGACAGATTCTTTTTTAATTAGATGGATCTCCATAGATGGACCAGCAGTATCATTTTATTTATTTATTTATTATTATTATTTTTTTTTTTTGTAATTTGAATCTTTCTAATTTTTTTTTCTTTAAAAAATCTTAATTTCAATCAATCCTATTTTTTAAACATTTTTTTTAATTAATCTTCATTTTAAAATTTTTATTCAATTTATTAAATATTTTTTTAAAAATACTTCAAATGACTAAAATACCCTTAATTTGGTCAGTCAAACCTAGTCAACAGTTAAATTTGACCAACTTTGACTAACGGCTGGAGAGATGAGTGCCAATTAATGATAAAATTATTTTTGAGTGTAAAAGGGTAAATCTCAGGGAAGTTTGGGGCAATTTGTTCTTTTAACGATATGACTAGAGGGGGAAAATGGTCATTAATAGAATTAGAGTGGAGAGTTTGACAAATATGCCAAACGTCATCATATCCCTAAAATTAATTTCTCGTTTTCGAATGAAAATATATAAAATAGAATACAAAAAACGAAAACATTACGAAACAGGTCCTTAAATCTCCAATGGAAAAAGGAATAATGTATTTGACAAAATAACATCACTCTTGTTTGGTTTCTACATACAAGTTGCAAGAAATTTCCTCAATCAAGACTTTTCAGGGCTATGGTATGGTAATTCTAAACTCCTTATGGATGTAAGATCGAAAACAAATGGATGAAGGGTTGGATTCAGATCACCAAATCTCTTTCATTTGGATCATGATAGATTAGATTCCTGCAGCCACATAATTTTCTAAAGAGTAATTGATACTTCAGAAGTCAAGAGAAGACTAACGTTATCACAAATAAGTGTAGATGCTAACTCCAAAAACATCAAATCCTCCATTTTTCTTGCCTGCGGAATACGTTGGAAGATAAATGTTTTAATTAGTTTGAGGCCACCAATTCTCTACAAGAAGAAGAATCAAACCAGCTTCCACAGTATTAATGAAGAGTATCAAGATTGTGATAAATAAGTTGTCCACATCAGTAACAGAGGAAAACAAAGTATCAATGTTCTCTTGTTTCTACATACAAGTTGCAAGAAATTTCCTTGATAATGATTTTGCACCAAAATTTCCAAGACTTAACATTTCTCAAATAGGTCCCACAGTAGACCCCATTTTCTATAGCTAGCAATGACTAGTATCAATTGATACGTTTTAAGTCTTAGGGAATTCCAACTAATATGATATCATTAATGGATGTCAATTGCAAAGGTCTAGTTGGTGTAAATTTGTCTAATTATTTGTGTCAATCTTGATATTGAACTTAAAAAATTAAGTTAAAAATTTTGGTTTACCCTAACCCAAGTTTGGCTCATTTGTAATTATATTTATATGCTTTTTTTTAACAAAAAAAAAATATTGGTTTTGAAACTATGAATTTATAAATTGGTAATACATCATAGCTTAAAACTAAAATATATTATATATATAAAATAAAAAATAAAAAACCTGGAGTATATTATACATCGTGGCATTTGTTGTCTAATCGATATTTAAAAAAGGGTTATATTTTCTTCCATATTATTTTAATTCTAAAAAATTAAAAGGAAGAAAAAAAACATAAAACATAAAACTGATGTTAAATATCAATTTGGATCCAAATGGGGTTTTTTTAATTTTCAAA